>JAIVFH010000032.1:0-332310 GCA_025765595.1 Obelidium mucronatum
CGCGGCATGTGATTCTAGGAACAATTGAAGTCAGTTTGAGTGATTTAGGAGTTGAGAAATGGATTCAGTTTGAGAGACTTTTGGTGGGAGGCAGGAAAGGGAAGCTTTTGTTCCAGCTTCGGTTCGAACATCCTGGAACAGTGGGTCAATCGATGGATGGCATTCATGAAAAGTTGTCTCGGATTGAAACTGTTTCAACTCGTCAAGAGTCGCTGAAAAGAGATGTATCTAATATAAATTCGGCTTCCAAGAAAGTTCTTGAAGGAACGCTAGGTCCTAAACAATTACTGTCGGTCGGAATGTGTTTGGATCCTGAAGACGAGAACGATTTACCACCAAACAGTAACGAAATCACAACCATCAGCTCTCAAACTCAATCCCAAAAGCAATTATTGCAAGGTGAGACAAATTAAAACGGTGGAGTTAAATTCACACATACTCTCTTAAAATAGGAACTGTGACATTGACTATTGTTGAAGCAAAAGGATTGAAGGCTGTGGATGCAAACGGATTGGCAGATCCCTACGTTAAAGGTTCGATTTGGGAATTTATTTCACCCTCTCATATATTCCGTTTTCCACTTAGTGTACCAAACTCTGTATGGAAAAGAATTAATTCTGCTTAAAACAAAATGCGTGAAAAAGTCATTGAATCCAGTGTGGAACGCGCAGATGCAGTTTATTATTCCACCCTCAGTGGTGACATTGGAACTTAAGGACAAGAATCTGTTCTCGGGAAGCAAACCGTTAGGGGAAATTGAATTGGATATGGAATCTTTGTTTAATGCGTCGAATGAATTTGATGCATGGCTTGATGTGGGTTTGGGAGGGACGGGAAGTGTGCATGTGGTTGGAAAGTTTGATTCGAAATAGAAATTATACACCATTTGTCCGTTTTTTAATTGATTCTATTCCCTCAACTTGAAAATTAGCAGCAGAGTCAGAGATATTTTACCGAATTATTATTTTGCGGAGTCGAATCAATGTTTACAAAAAATTCTGGTGCAACTATGCCAAGCACTGTCCCGCCCAAAATTCTCTCTCAAACCCGCACATCGAAAACCATCACACTAGAACCATAATCCGTCATTTACACAAGGATTGGCTCTCGAAACGTAAGAAAGCCGTGGTTTCTTAATTTTCCCCTAACCTCACTTTCCCCTTAATTCTACGCATATTTTGCTTTAGTTTCCACCCCAGTGCTAGTAGCTATGCGCTAATGGTCCAACTCGCGGCTCTCTATAAATGATCTATCGAAATTGAGCTGTCTTTATTTAATCACGGTCGTCGAGTTGCACACGTCGTTGTAAATCCAGCTATATGTCTCCACGCACAACTTAATAATTATTCTGTTGACCTTCGGATTATATTTCAGTGTATATTCGGGAGTTTTGTGAATCGCCGTCCGGAACGAATTCTCAAATCCTTTGAGTAAACATTCGTGAAATTCTTGGAATCTTGGTCCTTTTTCCATTCCTTGCATTTTGATAGAGTCGCATTAGTTTATTTCCTTAATTGAAGTTTATGGTGGCAGAAAATTTAACCACAGAAACGTTTATTCCACGCGTGACTTTTGTCTTGGATTATAAGACTCCGAATTGCAAAAAAGTGCCTGTACAATTTTGCAAGAAGATTTCAGTCGTTCTATTTCCTGTATATATTCTCTTGTGTTCTGTGTGGCAGGTATCACAGCAAACTGCTGTTGGCACTTAAACTTCAAACCCCGCTCATAGTATGGACCATCAAATACTCAATTTATCTCGAATCTTGCACCCTTCCGGGGTTTTGCTGCTGTTTATTTCAAACTCCGCAAATGACCCGAACCGTTTTTGACAGGTTTGTTCTCTAAGTCAAGGACAAATTCCCTTTTGTCCATTATAAAAATGAGTTTTGAAAGTGCACCTATGCCATCATTAACTGCGCTCTTCGAGGCGAGCATCGCGTTTACTTCTCATATTCTCACATCATCTCGCTCACTTGCTTATTCGCTCATGTTTATGTATTTATTCTAACTCCTCTTCTCCTTAAACAGATGTTATTTTTTCTTGCAATGACAGCCGCGCTTCTTCACTTCGGTGTCGTATTTGTCCGGTACCAACTGGCCCTGGAAGACAAAGTTCTCAAGCTCTCCTTTGAATTGAAGAGTGCCCAGAGTAAGCTCCTCGCCAAAGCCAATACCATCAACTTTTGTTTGTCAAGAGTCCGAGTCCTTCGAGAAAAGAAGCAGAAGGACAAACAAAACTTTCTGAAGTTGGTTTCCACCCGCCGCAGATTGGGCGAGAAATTGGTGGCTATGACTCGCAAGTTGATGGTTTTGGCTGGTATGTTAGCAAAGATGGACGGTTTTGTTAATTTTAACATTTTTCATTCTAAGGCAGTGATTTGGGACTGACATTAGCCAAAATTACAATAAACAGACTGACAAAGTAAGCCCAGCCGGATAGTACTTTGATTGGTGACTAAAAAACCTCACCGCAATTAGAAACGCTTCACAAATGGATTCTCGGAACAAAGTTACTGAAGAAGCTCTCATGGTCGCCACAAAGGAAGTCGCAGCATTAAATGAAAATTTACTTGTCGAAATTCAATCTGTGAGTACAATTCAGTACTTTGTGCTTGAACGCGACTCAAGTATTTTTCCTTTGTCAGGGGTCCGTATTGAAAAGCAAATTTGTTGACTTCACTGCAAAAAGCCAAGCCGAAGCGCTTCTTGTCCAAACCAGCCTTCAAAAGAATTCTTCAACCTTGCACTTAAAACTGGACACTCTAAAGATGCGTCTGCGCGGCTACCTAGAATCGTTGGACCCTTTGGCCTCTGCCCCACTTTTGACGTCACCTGCATTTGCCCTTGCCACTTGTGAACAACTGAAAGAAACTGCATCGCTTCAACAAGTGCTTCCCTACCCTGACGTCATCTCTCCAGCTGCCTTCGAGGCTATTGAGACCTCCAATGCTTATGTACCATGCCCAGCATTAATGGCCTCCCAACCCATCAAACTGAACCTAAATTCAAAGATTTCTTCGCTTCAACAAGAGCTTTCCCAACCCAACGGCATCTCTCCAGCTACGTCTGAGACAACCGATGCCTCCGTTGCTTCTTTACCATGCCCTAATTTTGCACCATCGCTGCCCTCTTCTCTGTCTCCAAATGTGCGACAGCTTTCCCGTGAGTTCAGCTGCTTGACAATCTCTCATAAACGCAGGGTGGCATCCAGGGCTACTCGGTTGGCTGCCAAAACTGCCGCTTCTGATAAGGCTTCAATGATTTCCACTAGCTGTATTCAAATGAATTGTGGGTCTGTCGCAGGCAGTGATACGGCTTCCTTCCAAGTTCAGCTGCAAACCCTTTCAGGAAAACGCCAGAGTTCGGGGGATATTTCACCTGCCGATGTCCTGGATGAACCTCCTGCGCGAAATTTGTTCCGCAAGAGATACACGGAGACGATCATTACGGAAACCGTGAACTCCAACAGCAACATCGCAGCCCCCCCTTCGGTTTGTTTGAGGAGGAAAATTGCCTATCCGCGCAGTTCAAAGCTCCTTTTGGACGCCAGATCTGGTGTCACACCACTTCCGCTGCAGCCTAATGAAATCTCTGACAATGCAACTGAGCCAGACTCTTCCTCAGCTCGTGTTGAACTTATCTACTCTGCCGCCCTTGCTGCCGAAACCGCTCTTGTTGAGTTTTCAGAGCACTTTTCTCGGACAGGCCATGCATCAGAAATCCATATGCTTGGACTGTCTGGAAATGTTGTTGGCGGAGACCCATTCGCATTTCTTAGCGAATATGGGGTGGTTGCTTCAGTTTCCACTAACCCCCAATCTTCACTGGAAACTCCTGCCGCTTGGGCACAGTTTGATTCAATGTTTCCGTCACAAGAGCCTCCACTAGGACTCTATGGTGCGGTTGGTGTCGGAGGTCTTAATGCAAATGAGCAAGAGCAGTACTTCACGATGGAAGAAATCGAAGCCTTACCTTAGTGGTAATAGTGATCGATTGTCGGCCTTTTATTTTCTTCTTTATTTGCCACTCCGAATTCCGAATCAACCATACCTCCCGACCGTGTAACAATCCCTCAAACCAATTCTCCACTGCAAACTTCTACTTCCACTACTGCCACCGCCAATCCCACCAAAACCCGATACTACTACTGCTGCTGCTGCTATTGGAAACGAGCCCTTTAATACTACTGCTACTGCCTCTCCTGGAAACAACCCTTAAATTCTTACTACTACTGCCTGCTACCACCCCCATTGCTACTGAAACGAAACCTTCTCCTGCCATATGGATCTCATTAGTCCGGCAGGAGAAGGGCTCATTGCCACCGCCGCCAAGCCTACTCCCTCACAAAAGTTCCCGCCAGCTCTCAAGCAAGGTCTCTTTAACCCCTTGAAGCTGGCGCGTTCTTGGACTCCCCGCCGCTACTACTCACTACTGAAAACGAATCCTTCTCCTGCCATATGGATCTCATTAGTCCGGCAGGAGAAGGGTTCATTGCCACCGCCGCCTTTCCACCAACACAAAAGTTCCCGCCAGCTCTCAAGCAAGGTCTCTTTAACCCCTTGAAGCTGGCGCGTTCTTGGACTCCCCACCGCTACTACACACTACCGCTACTGCTACTGAAAACGAAACCTTCTCCTGCCATATGGATCTCATTAGTCCGGCAGGAGAAGGGCTCATTGCCACCGCCGCCAAGTCTACTCCCTCACAAAAGTTCCCGCCAGCTCTCAAGCAAGGTCTCTTTAACCCCTTGAAGCTGGCGCGTTCTTGGACTCCCCGCCGCTACTACTCACTACCGCTACTGCTACTGAAAACGAAACCTTCTCCTGCCATATGGATCTCATTAGTCCGGCAGGAGAAGGGCTCATTGCCACCGCCGCCTCTCCACCAACACAAAAGTTCCCGCCAGCTCTCAAGCAAGGTCTCTTTAACCCCTTGAGGCTGGCGGGTTCTTGGAGTCCCCGCTGCTACTACTGCTACTACTACTAAGACTACGGATACTGCTATTGCTGCCACGAGAAATTAAGTTTTGATGGAAATTACGCTGAAGCAAAAGAATAGAATAGATTGGAGACTTGTTTGAAATAAATGAACCATAGCTTAGATAAAATTTTAGTTTGAGATTCTTGCTTTCTATTTAAAGATTTGTTGTGTGCAAGAGCTTTTTTTTCTATGTAGCATCTCATAGCTGGTGTTTTATTTCTATAAACAGAATCTTAGACACAAGAAAGTCCAGTTGCCGTCTCATTCGCACCAGAAGCCAAATACCAAGCACAGTCCTTATCTTCAAACCCAAATCCAGGATAACAGTAGTAATCAAACGGAACATTATCCGTATTCGGGTTCAACGCATACCAAGAAGTAAACGAAACCCCCACAACCGCCATAAACGAAACAATCAATGAAACAATCCCCGCGCTACCATCGAAAGCAGCTCCCATAACATACAAGTACTTTTGGTAAAACTCTCTGTTTTTGAGAAACAGGTATTGCGTGATGAAGGTCAAAATCAAGGGCACGATAATAACGACTTGGTAGGCGCCTGCGTTACCCGTGGTGAAGATGATGGCAAAGTTGATGTAGTGCCAGTACTTTGACTTGTAGATGTACTTGTTGGCTAACCAAGGGAGCAATGGGGCGACGGCGCCAATAAGGAAGCACCAGAGAAGGCCTTCGTAGAGGGATCCGATACCAAAGAATCTTTGGGGACCAATGGCTCCCCAGATTCCTCCGGCAGAGTAGAAGGTTTGGTGGCCGTTGTATCTCCATTCTGGCTTCTTCAGCAAATCGTTGGTGTTGAACATCATGTAGAAGGCAGCGGCAGTGGAAACAATGGCGTTAAGGAAAGTTCCATAAAACTGAGCGAAAACCATGGCGTATGGTGGAATGTGCAAGTATTGACCAAGCTTCAAGTCCTGGGTAAGAGTCAAAGCCTGCACCAAAGAGTTGGTACCCCAAGACTTGAAAGCCATAACCGCAACAGTTTGTCCTGGAATCATCAATCCGATAACGAATTCAGTCAACACGTTCAAGTAGAGGTAGAAACCACTGATTGCTGGAACAACTCCAAATGGCAAGATGAAGATCAAGCAAATGAACAAGTTGAAAAAGATGGCCCACCATGGCATGTTGAATGGGGTGACTAGAGAAACAAGAATGGCACCAGCAGCGGCAACCGCCAAGAACGCGAGGTACGCCCAGTCTGGGACTTCTGGGTAGGCTTCCATCATCTTGACGTGTTTGTCCAACCCATCGACTTCGTCTCGGACTTGTCTGAAGGCGTTCATGGATTGACGGTAAATGTCCTTTCCATACCAGAGGGCAACGTGGGAAAGAGCGGCAGTGATGGTGGCGAAAGAGGCACCGTAGACCAAAGCAAAGTGGGCAGTCAGGCGAACAGGAGCAACATCATTGTAAGCAGTCAAGTTAAGGTCGTAGTTGGCACTCTTGTTGTAAAAGTAAGCAGGTCTGACACGGGATCCAGCCTTTTTGGTACCGTTCGGGTTACCAACAAACAAGTGAGCTGTGTTTGCGTATGGGTTGTGTGTAACTGGATCTTCACTAATGATCTCGTTGTTACCCCAAACTATCAATGAAATGATAAAAGTTTTTGTGAGCTTTTATGTAAGAAAACAATGAAGAGCACCATACCGTTATTGGCCCAGAGCAATGGAGTAATCAAGTACTGGAAAAAGGCAGTTCCACCCAAGAACATGATCATGGCCCAGAATGGCGACGTAAAGACATACGAACCGAGGAAAGTCCAATCAAAAGTCAACCCAAAGACACCCATTCCGTTAACAGCCGATCCAGCAACCGCATTGAACTTTGTCAAAACCCCAGATTTACCGTTTCCGCGTCCAGCAATCAAACAGGCAAAAGAAATAGCCTGGAGAACTGGGGCAAAGTATTGAGGGATCCACATGTACGCAAACATGGCAATGAAAGCAACCCAGAAAAAGCGGTAACGGGTCATGCTGTACTTTTGGACCCCTTCAAACTCAGTAAGGTCGGTCTTGTGGAAGGAAGTGAACAAGGCAATTGTAGAAAGAGTGGATGGCCACCACATGGCTGTCGGGCGGACCAAGAAACGGCGAGTCAAACCAGAGAGACCATAACCAAGGAATTGCGTAACAATAACGAATCCAAGAGCTTGGAAGAAGGAAATATCGGTGTTTCCCATCAAGTCTGGCATCATCTGGGAAACAACGTTTTCAATACCGTATGGTTGACCTCCACAAGATGCAACAATGTAGATGAGAACGTGCTCTTTCATAGAGAATGGACCTGGGTTGAGGAATCCAGATGGGAGGATGGAAGCCATGATGATACCGAGAGGGTAAGTCAAGATGAGTGCCACGTTGGCTCCAACACTGAAGGCGTTGGTACGGAAAGACAAGGCAGTGTTGGCAAAGGATAGAAGGACAACCTGTTTCGAATAGCCTGATATTAGATCGAACGCCTTCTACAAACAAACTGTTCAAACTTACCCAAAGGGTTCCAAGAAAGACAGCTCGGAAAGTGAAAGCTGGAGTGCTAGGGTCATCGGATTGAGGCACAATGAAGTCGATTCTCTCCATGACATCTCTAATGTCTTCCACTTCAGTGTCTTCTTCGAGGTCTGGGTGGGCCTCGACATAGTCGTGGAGTTGCTTCTCTTTCTCGGCAATGTCCTGCTCAACAGTGGTCATGTTTTTTGGAAGAGCTGAATGAAAGAGAAAAGGATGAACAGTGCAGGGTTCTTATGTCCTTTTTCGTGGTGATGCCAAAGTGGCGTTCTCATTTGAAAGCGAGTCAAGCCCAACAAACGCCCTCGCAAATTTTCACCAATTTTTCAGCTGGAGGCGTTGCGCAAGCCTTTGAAAACCCACTTGTGCCCATCTGGGTATACTGTCCCTCCCCTCAGCGAAAGTAGAGCTATGAAAAACAGACAAATCAGTTCAATTTCTGAAGAAGCGGGCAAGAAGATGGGGTTGTTTTTGGTTGATTGGTCGGGCTTTTTTGTTGGCCACTCATCCAACGAAATTGATTAAAACATTGCAGCTCCACAATTTGCAATTTAGGACGCACGCCACTTGAAAAAAACCGGATCACTGCTTGGGTTGTGGCGGCCAGGTGGCGGCCCTATCAATCATGCTGTTTTGTAGTGCACCTTCCAACTTTGTGAGCTAAACAAGGATCATCATTGTTTTTGAGATGCAGTGAGTGATGGATTCTAGTGAGACTATGACGGGATATGAAACAAAACCATGGTCTGTCTCCGTACACGTTTAAAAATAAGAATTTCGAAGTTTGACAAAAAAACAGATGATTTCCGTCCAGACTTGTCCGAAGTGATTTTCAGCATCGCGCAGAGACGAAGACGCGCCAATCCCATGCTTCATCCATTGTTGACGGCAAGAAGAAGATGGAGCCTGGCGCAAACAGCAACAGCATCAGCAACAACAGCGAGGGCGGCGGCGGCAAGGCGGAGCGGCGGCTGTCGATCCCGGCAGTGTTCCGCGGGATGGTCGGTGGCGACGCGGAGCCAGCGGCGCCGAGACTCCGGCTGGTCGAGGAGCCGGACGCGCTCGACGACGCCAAGAGCGGGAAGCCGATGGGGTTCGAGGACGACGACGCCACGTGGGAGCGCTTCCAGAAGAGCGCCGTGGCCGCCGCGAAGCTGCAGCAGAGCTCGAAGCGCAGCGCGTCGATCCACCGCCCCGCCAGCGACGCCGCGCCCGCGAGCGGCGGCGGCGGCGGCGGCCCGAGCAGCGGCGACTCGTTCTTTTCGCGCGCGAAAAAGTCGGTCGCCGCAAAGGACGCAAACTGGCTGCCCGTCACGTCCATCTGGACGCAGAAGAAGGGCCTGTCGCGCGAGGAGGTGCAGTTGACCCTGTTTGCAACGGCCGATATTCTGGCATCGTCAAACTCCCCCACAAGCTTCACGGCCTTCAAACGCCAACAAGCTGCAAACGACGACTCGTCAAACTACAAGGCCCTGCTGATTGCGGACACACCCACTCCCTTGCGTCTCTTTGAAATTGCCGATCGCGTCGCAAGTGGTGGCTTGATTGATCCCGAACTGGACTTTCCTGTCATTGGATGGTTCTTGAAACTTGTTGCTGCGTGTCCAAACATGTGTGTGGATGAATCTGAACTAGATGATGCCACGATCAATAACGTTAATGGAGGCGCTCAAAAAGGAAATAATAATAATAATAATAACGATGATGTCCAAGCTCCTGGAATGAATAGAATCGTGGGTTCTGGTGCTACCGATCTTTTACACACGAAAATGATTGAAGAGGATGATGTTCTTGCTTTGACTGTTGCAAAAGTTGAAATGGATTCTGTATCTGCTGCTGTTGCTTCTTTTGGTTTGACTCCAAACAATAATCCAGCCGTTTTGAATGATGCCTTGAAAGGAAATGTTACAATTTCAGTTGTTCAAGATTTAGTTTCTGCTTCTACTGATGAAGGGTCACTTGCTCGTATGTACTAGTATATCGTTGAATGATACCGCCGAAGGCGGTGGATTTCGTATACCGCCGAAGGCGGTGAATTTCTTTTTTTTTTGTACTATACCCATCTGCAAATACCGCCAAAGGCGGTGGATTTCTTTTTCGTGTCTTTTTTTTACTATAATTATATGCACACCATCAATCACACGCAATTCAAACCATACCCATGATATTATCAGCAACGATATACAAGTTACACGTCAAAGACGAGTACGGCGGTTTATACGTCATCCCATCAACTCCAACAATGACAATCAACGAAATCAAACAAGAAGCACTACGTCGATATGGAATCATTGATTTCATCAATCGCCATGACATTTTCGGCATTGATCAAAACCATCGTAAGTTCCCAATCTCACAAGAAAAAAACACATCCCACAAACAATAATAACATGCGAGTTTAAATAGAGGACGTTGTACTTGATTATTTGAACACATCCGTCGGCTCTCTTGCGCGTTTAGCAAATGCACACATGCAGTTCCACCTTCGTCGAAAGAAGCCCGTCTCTTGGAGTATCCCCGTGTTTGTCCATGAGAAAAACACGTATCGGCAAATTGCTGTAAACGCTTTTACTACTGTCGAACAAGTTGTGGCGATTATTGTGGCATTGGAAAACATTGATAAATCAGTTTCCGATAATTATGCCATTTACAACCAAAAAGGTTCGTTGAAAATATTTGATGCTTCCTTTGTCTTATGAAAGGAAATACAGAAAGGATCCTACCTCATTCCACCTTTGATCCATGGGCCAAAACCCAAGAATATGCATTCACGACAATTTCAACACCATTCCCCAAAGTGGAGGAACAACCACTCCCTGAAATCCGACCGAAACCTCTTGAAGCGCCACAAGAGCCAACCTGTCGTCCTTCGCTGAAATCCAAAACCCTCGATACTGACAACACTAGTTCAGGAGCTGCTGCTGTGGGCGGAAATACCACCTCTCGGCAATTGGGATCTGTCGCTGGAGGAAACGAGACGCCACGTGCGCCTGGTCGATCAACGTTCAAGTCACGTTTGTTTAGTGGATTCAGTGGGCTCAAAAGCAACAAGGATGAATCGAATGCTGACGCTGCAGAGGAAGAAGATGAGATCCCGGGATACCAAAGGAGCTCTTCTATCATGGTGATTACCTAAAAAAAATTTTACTTTTTGGAATGCCAACCAGATTTTTATCTTGGGCGATAGCCTCCAGTCGCTCGACCTGCTTCTGCTAAGTCAACTGTATCTGCTTCTGCGTTGCCAGGTGTATCTGCTGCGGCGGCAGCTGCTGCTGCTGCTGGCGGTGACTTTTTTGTCACACGTTTCTATTATGGAAACATGGCGTATACTACATTGAGGTTGCAAATGAACGCGACCGCGCATACTGCTGTAGTCTCCATCATGGATAAACTCTTGATCAAGGAGTCTGCTGATGAATACAGTATTTTCGTCAACAGAAAATCAGTCGAAGGTGTGATTTCCCTACTCTTTTAAACAGCTACTTGTTTTTTGTTGTTTTTTTTCTCTATTAATTTCTCTCTGCTTTCGATTTTTTTAACACAAATTCCGTTGTTTCAGGCAAAGTCGAGCTCGAAAAAACCCAAGATTTATATTCAATCCACAAAACCTTGATTGACGGAGAACTATTTCTATTCCAACGAAAAACGAAAATCGAATCCCATTTACGTCCAGACAACTCTGGATCCCCCCATCAAACCTTTGCGAACCTCCGCAGCGAAACGCCAAGTGCAGATACAAGCGTAATTCAGCAGGAAGAAAACGCGTCAAATGGCGGTGGCGCGTCAGATAAAGGCGGAATCCACGGTTTAGGAATCCCCAAGATCATCTGTTTGGATCGAGACGACGACGACGATGACAATGATGGCGGAGCACGCGGGAACCATCGACCTAGTTTATCTAAACGGATCAGCAAGAGTGTGGAATTCTTGCAGAGAAAGAATGGGTTACGTAGATGGACACGGAGTGAGGAAGCCAAAGAGTTGTGTCGCATTTTGGCTCTGCTTGGGAAAGATAAGGAAATCACGTCAGAGATTTTGAAACCAAAGGTATAATTCTGCCTTAAACATAAGTTAAATTTAAATAACTTAACTTTTGAAAAACTTGTTTAGAAAATGGGGTATCAAATGGTTCCAAAGGAAGGATGGTTGGTCATTCGCGATGAATACGAAGAATGGGTTGATGTTTGGGTGAGCGTGAATGGAAACGAGGTTAAACTCTTGTTGAGTTCATTGGACGCGACCACCTACATTATCCCGCTTGCGCAATGCTCGGTGCATATGAGAAATGGACCTGAAATTGGTAACATGCGTCATACGTTCATGATTTCAGATAGCGGTGGCTCAGCGGGAACCAGCACTAGTCATACGATGGGAGCCAAAAGCTTTAGCGAGATGGAGGAGTGGGTTGAACGGATCAAGAGTTTTGTTAAAGGAGCAGGAGGGTCGAATGGAGGGCAAGGAAATTCGGCTTCGGGTGCAGAGCCGCTTCCAGAAGATATGACACCGTTTCAGGTGTGTCGAGTCTTGGGAGAAGGCGAAAGCAGACAGGTAATGAATGAAGTTTGGGAAGAATGAAAAGCATGGCACTCAATTTTTAATATTTAATACTTTTTCTAGGTGCTATTGTGCAAGCAAAAATCCACAAAGCAAGCATATGCAGTCAAGATTGTTCCCAAACGAGCTTCAGGCAGCGATAAAAGTAACCAGCAGTCGAGCCTTGAAATGGAATACAGAGTTCTCCGAACAGTCAAACACCCTTTCATTGTCAAATTACACGCAGCATTTGAATCACCACAGCAAGTGTTTTTGATTACAGATTACGTGGATGGTGGTGAATTATACTTCCAACTTTCGAATTTTGGAAAGTTTCCAGAAGATCGAGCCAGGTTTTATGCTGCTGAGATATTGCTTGGGATTGAATGTTTGCATGGACATCGGATTGTGTATCGTGATTTGAAGCTCGAGAATATTTTGTTGAATCGAGATGGGCACGTTGTGATTGCAGACTTTTGGTTGAGTCGGATGGAGCCGACAACGGATGCTGGATTGATTGTTGGTCCTCTTGAATATCTTGTGAGTTTTTCATTTCAGTTGTGTTTTTTGATGTTAAGGCCTTGCTTGACTTTACCATCGAAATAATAAGGCGCCAGAAATCATTTACGGACAAGGATCTTCATACGCATCCGATTGGTGGGCCTTGGGAATCATTCTCTATGAAATGATGTGCGGAAGCCATCCATTCTACAGCGAAGGACCGATCGCAAATGGAAACAAACATACTCTCTGCGGCACTTAAATTCCCCAAACACATGAGTGCAAATGCCAAGTCAATTGTCACGGGGCTATTGGCACGAGATGCAGCGAATCGGCTGGGCACGAACTGGAGGCGAGGAGATTCTGCGACATGGGTTTTTTGCCAAGATTGATCCCATGAAGCTGGCGAACCGCGAAGTGGAGTCGCCGTACAAGCCGGAGGTGGCGGATGAGAAGGACGCGCAGCTGTACGAGGAGGTACACCACGAGACGGCGGAGGATGAATAAATCAATAAATAATAATTTCTTCTCGAATCAATGCCCTCGCAGTACACGCCCGCCAAGCGCCGCCAGCCGCAGAGCGACGGCCGCAAGCTGTCGGCGATCCTGACAGTGACGAAGCCGTCGGTGGTGCCCGTGGTCGCGGGCCCGTCAGTGGCGCTTGCGCTGTGGGCGATTGTAGTGACACTGGCGTGGCACTGGTCGCCGGCGGGCCAGTGGCTGCGCGCGCTGCCGTCGTCGCAGCTGCTGATTACTCTGCTCGGAGTGGTGATGGGGTGCGTGTTCTGCCGCTTGAACTTTGCTAGGGACGAGTCTGACTTCTTCGAACTTCGAACTCCAGTCTGCTGCTCGTCTTCAGGACAAACACCGCCTACGACAGGTTCTACGAGGGCCGCCGCGTGTGGGCGACGGCTCACTCAAACATCAGATCGCTGGCGAGGCTGATCTGGGTCGGCGTCAAGGCGACCGATCCAGTGCAGGTAACAAAGTCATTTCGCTAAATTGGATTTCATTCATCAAGGCCAAGTCCGACTAAACAACCACAACTACAACCACCCACGACTACAGGAAAGTCACAAGCGAGGCGCTATGAACCTTCTGATTGCGTTCGCTGCTGCAACAAAGCATCACATGAGAAGAGAAGATGGATTCTTGTATGACGATTTGGGCCCTTATTTGGCACATATTCCTGCGTTTGCTCTCGATTCACAGTCTGTCGATGCAACCAACAATGCTGGAACCTCATCTTCTCCAATCAACCAAACTGGAACAAACACTGCCGCCTTGCCAATTGAAATCATTTTCAGACTCCAAAAGTATATCAAGGAATGTAAAGATACAAGTCAAATCGATGCAAACATTCAACTCGTCTTGTCTACAAATGCAAATACTTTGGCGGATTGTATCTCGACTTTTGAAAGAATCAGAACTACTCCTATTCCTATTGCCTATGAATTGCATCTCAAACAAACTCTGATTGTATACCTCTTGTCTCTTCCTTTTCAAATTGTTACTGTTTTGCAATGGTGTGTATTGTTGTTTTTTGGATTCCATTGGGATCATACCGCCGAAGGCGGTGTCTTTTTTTTTGTTTATCATTTTTGTTCATCACTTCATTTCTTCTTTCTCTTATGATCCCGCCGGAGGCGGGCGCTACCGCCGAAGGCAGTGTCTTGTTTTTCGTTCATCACTTTGTTTCTTCTTTTTCTTAATCACGCATGATCCTTCATCACTTCCTTTCTTCTTCCTATTTATCAAACTCATTCCTATTCCTTATCACTTATACACAAAAAATAGGTATACTATTCCCGCCACTCTTGTCGCAGCGTTTACAATGTTTGGTATTGAAGCAATTGGTGGGGAGATTGAGAATCCTTTTGGGTTTGACGCAAATGATCTTCCACAAGATGAATTTGTTGATACTATTCGGGATGAAGTCCAGAGTATGATGGGATAAGTTTTGATTGGTTTTTTTGGAGGGTGCGTTTTGGTTTTGTATTGCACTATTAATATAAAGACATCACCGCTACGATTTATTCTTTGCGATCTTTTTGCTTCACTTCTGTTGGAAGTCGGTCTCCGGGCAACGGATACGACAAGTAATGAGCAACCACAGATAGTGGTGATGTGAATCTGTGCAATAAATAATAATAAACCTTCCTATAAACTCTCGCTCCACGCACCGCCTCCGGTTCCCGGCTCCATACAATCGCCGCCACCACACAAGGCCAAGTGCCCGAGAGCTCCCCTCCAATAACTTCAAATTTTGATTGAATGAGTCACGCAGCGGCAAAGGTGGCCCGATACACGGATGCAAGCGACTTTAAAGTCATTCCCATTATCGACACTGATACATGCCGCGACTTGAAAGCAAAGGTTCGCATTTGAGTGTTGATGTGAACCTACGCTGACCACTGCACCCACCCACTTTCCTAGATCAAAACGCAGTTTGAACTCAGCGAATCTTTCACTGTCTTCATTTGCCATCGTACTCCGCAATCATCAAACCGCCAGCTTCTTTCGGATCGTGCTCTTTTGGGGCCAATCGTTTCAGCGTTTGAAAACCCAGCAGCCACTGTCGCCTTTGACTTTGCAGACTTTGTTGAAATCTTGGTCCGAGGACCTACTGGCTCGCCAAGTATTGGATCGCTGGTTCGCCTTTCCTCATGTACAATGGCAGAACTTGTTCAGCAAATTGAGGCTGAATTCCCAATCCTCAAGACCAAGCAAAGCGGCTACCAGATTACAGCAGCACGGACTGAATTTGATCCAAAGACTTCGGTAGTGAACGATGATCGCGTCATGGAGTTCTGTGTTCAAGGAATGCAGTTCTTTATTGAGTCAACAGAAACAGCGCTTGCACCAGCATTTGAAAACCCATACGCCAGGGTTGCCAGTGTCGCTATGGAAGAAATTGGACGTGATGCTTTTCTGAGGTTGCTGGGGTGTACTCTTGCCTTCTGCGAGCCAATCGATATGGAATCTCTGAGTGTTTTTTCTGAATCTACAATGCCGCAAACAATAATGTTTGTTGAGAAGGTGCCATGCCTATGCTTGTACTTTTTATTATATTAATCTTATCTCTTGATTTAGATGCGCTCGTTGTTGAACGTGTCGAATGGCACTGTGTCAGTTCTTCACCAAAGTGTCAAAGACTTCTTTTTGGATTCAGAGCTTTGTCCATCAGATTTTTATGTCGGTTCTCCCAAGGCATTGTCGTCTCTATCTAAGCAATGCATTGGCTACTCTATCCCTATTTGTTGGAGGCTGTATCAACCCGCGACGCCGTTCAATTATTGGGAAGAGGTCGCGTCTTTGGCAAGAAGCTCCCACTTACACCTGTACAAGTCTATGCAACCAAACATTGGAGTAGCCATCTCGATTTTGGGTCGCCACCAACGTCCGACTTTCTTGAATTCTCCCAAAAGTATGGACCCAACTTGTTGGCTGCCGCGATTCTGTCCAGAAACGAGGGCCTCTTTGTCATGGTTGTGCGAATCAACCCAACCGCTGTTCAAGAACTATTAAAACTCAGTATCTTTAATTCACCTTGTATCTATGAGGCCGCGAAAGCGGGTCTGTCGTTAGTCTGTAAAACACTGCTTGAGACTGGGCCTGTAGACGTCAACTGTCGTAGGACGTAGCCTCCAACCGCATGTCGGAGGATGCAACCGTACGCCGGTATTCGCTGCCTGCCGTGAAAAATCTTTGAAGACAGTTCAAGTTCTTGTATCAGTATGGAGCAGACTGGACGATAAGGGATGGTCAAGGCAGCCTGCTCCGTTTGCTGTGGCCAGCAATGATATTCGCTTATATTTCAAAGAACTGGAATCAATCAAGAAATATAATGAGCAGAAAGCAACAATGGTTTGTTTTGGATTGTTCTACGTTTCTCTTACCATGCGACAGATTCCACTCCACCTTGCTATTTCCAACAAAGAAGTTGATAAAGTCAAATCATTACATACTGCTGCCTGCTTGCTTGGACAGAGATCCGACAGATGAGTCGACAGCGTTTCATTGGGCGGACACGATTCTACCATCCCGAAATCTTTTCGTTTTTAATCTCAGTCGGTAGACTCTGAGGAATCAATTCATTTGCCTGATAAAAGCGGTCAAACTCCCCTTCACATCGCATCGCGATATGGCCATGTCGAAGCAGCTAAAGTACTCATTACCAAAGGAGCTGCCATTGATGCCCAACCAAATCTTAAAACCTCCCCACTTCATTATGCGGCAACATTCGGTCACGTGGATATAGCCCAGCTATTACTTGAGAATGGAGCTCTAGTCAACTCTAGAGAAACAGGGAACCAAACTCCCCTACATTCATCGACTGGGTACAAAAATCTGGAGATGACTCGATTGCTTATTTCAAAAGGCGCCAATCGTGGATGCACGTGATGATAATGGTCAGACGCCATTTCAGTTTGCCGCTGGTACGGGATCAATTCCAATGATGGAGCTTCTTCTTGAACATGATGCGAGCCTCGATTCCATGAATAATAACAACGCGCTTCCTCTATATTTTTGTGCTATGGGTGGACATGTGGATGCTATGAAGTTCCTGGTTGAAAGGGGAGCTCCTATTAATGCTGTTACGAAGGATAATGCCACTGCATTCTACATTGCCGCACTTAACAGTCGTTTGGATGCGATGAAGTATCTGATGGCAAAAGGGGCGGATATAAATGCTGCTGGGCCGGGCCAAAACTCGCCGTTGTTAATTTGCGCACTAAATGGATTTGTTGATGGGATGCTCTTGATTCTCTCTGACCCGACAGCTGTCGCAAGCTGCTCGGGTACCAATAATTTGACTCCTCTGCATTTTTCAGCGCAAAATGGACCGTTGGAGGCTGTGCAACTTTTGTTGGAGAAAGGGGCCAGATTGGATGCATTGGATGGTCATTTACAAACTCCTCTGCATTTTGCAGTACATACCAGAGACTTGGAGGTGGTTCAATTCTTGATTTCGAGGGGGGCTGCGGTTAATAGTACACAGCCGCCTGATCAAATTTCGCCCCTGCACGAGGCAGCTTCTGCTGGTCATTTGGAAATGGTTGAACTTCTGCTTGCAAACGGAGCATCAGTGAATACCATGTATAAAGTGCAACCACTACATTTAGCCGCAAACTACCCCAAGATTGTGGAGCTTCTTCTTAGCAGGGGAGCAATTATACCAATGGCGGAAGACGGGCGGACTGCTTGTCATTTTGCTGCGGAGAAGGGAAACGTGGAATCTCTAAAGATATTCCAAGAATCATGGTTGGTCGATGACATATGATGCAATTGAATCCAAGAAAACTCCGTTACATTCGGCTGCTGAAAACGGACATGCGGACGCTATTCGCTATATTTTGGAAAATGGAGGCGATCTTGAATGTAGAGATTCCTCAAAACACACCCCTTTTCTCCTCGCGGCGAGAAATGGCCACGTGTCTGCAATGCAGGCCCTTCTGGATGCAGGGTCAGATGCATCTGCTTCCAATACTAGCCGTAGAAGCAGTCTCCATCTAGCAGCGGCGGGAGGACATCTTGAAGCAGTAAAGTGGTTAGTTGAGCGTGGTTTTCCAGTTGACGTATGGGATGACGGGCGAAGAAGCCCACTCTATTTAGCGACGGAAATGGAATGCGAGGAATCGTTTCAGAAGACGATCATGATTATGGCAGCAGGCGCGTCGTATAATCCCAAAAAGTGGATTGAAGTAATCGAGTTTCTACTTGAGAATGGGGCATCTGTCACAATGGATCCCCTTTCGACATCTCTGAATAACTCTCCCTTGGAACTTGCAAACCAATCTTCCAAGAGCGAAGTCATTGAGCTTTTCGAAAAGTTTGCACTTAAGTAAATTGAAAAGCAATAAACAGTCCCTTCCGAGTTAGGAGAATATCACTCTTTAAGACAATGTGTGTTAAATTGAGAAAACTTTTATTCTCAATAGCAGTCTTATATCTACGACAACTAATTTCCTTTCTCTACAAGCAAAAAACAAAGAACAAAAGAGAATATATCAAATAAAATTTAAGAGGAATTTTCGCTTCAACCCTGTGGATTAATATCAGTTAGTTCAGGAGTTTGGAAGTTAAAAAAAAACAATATTGACTCACTAAAGACCAGACAGAAAAGAATCCACAATTAATTCCAATCAAAAAAAAGAACGACTTTCGAACAGAGGGACAGTGACAGAAAACAAAAGGAAAAAATAAACTGGTGACTAAAGGTCAACCAGAAAGTTGCTCAAATTTTGGTTGGCAAGAGACAGAATGCTGTTGGCTGAAGTAGCAGTTCTAGTGGTAATAAGCTTAGACTTCTCGCCGGAATAGCTGCCAAGAGTCGGTTATGGGGTATTAAGCATTATTGGAAGTCCAGGAAATAATGACATCCTATTCGGTAAGACGGCAAGACAAGATTCTGGGGAATTGGCAGTATATAGCAGCAGTATCAATTAGAGTTGTGAATCTTAGGCCGTAAATCTGGCACCTTATTTTTTTTGTTTAAGTCAGCATCATCAACGCTTCCTCACTGAAACAAGATGTACTCACAAGATATTCAAGAGGCCCAACAATTCGTCCAGAATCCACTCGACCAAAAACCAGCAATCACACATCGACATCTCAATTTCGCGAGTATTGAATTCCGTTGATTCCACTCTCCAGCCGGCTAAAGATGTTATCCCGATGAGCGGTAGACTACTAATGATGATATACAGATGCTCGAAATGTATAGCCGAGGTTATGTTATCGGCCCGATGGTCTCACAAGCGGCAGCGACCCTTCCGACAGTAATTGGCTGGACAAATCAGACCCCCTCCTCTCGCCAGGATTAATGAGATCCTATACTGGCGAGAGTCGGTTCGACAGTTGGTTTCGGTGGTGGTGGCAGCAGCGATAACAGAAGCAGACCCCTCCTCTCGCCAGGATTAATGAGGTCCTTAATGGCGAGAATCGGTTCGAAAGCTATGATAGTTGGACCCAAGTAGCTCCACGCCCTCCAGGGGTTAAAGAGACCTGACTGGAGAGCGGAGCACCACTTTTGATGAGCGGTTAGGAGGGTTGGTGGCGGCAGTAGCGACAGAACTCCCGTCCTCTCGCCAGGATTAATGAGGTCCTTTATGGCGAGAGTCAGTTCGAAAGCTGTGATAGTTGGACCCAAGTAATCCCCCGCCCGCCAGGGGTTAAAAGAGACCTGGCTGGAGTGCGGGGACACCACTTTCAATGAAGCTGATTCGAGACTTTCCAGTGGTAGGGGCTGCAATGGCGACAGAACAGACCCCTCCTCTCGCCAGGATTAATGAGATCCTATATTGGCGAGAGTCGGTTCGACAGTTTGCAGCAGCGATAACAGGAGCAGACCCCTCCTCCCGCCAGGATTAATGAGGTCCTTAGTGGCGAGAGTCGGTTCGAAAATCGGGAGAGTTGGACCCAAGTAGTCACCCGCCCGCCAGGGGTTAAAGAGACCTGACTGGAGAGCGGGGCACCACTTTTGATGAGAGAGTTAAGAGGGTTACCCGGTGGTTGTGGCGGCAGCAGTGACAGACCCCTTCTCTCGCCAGGATTGATGAGATCCTTTATGGCGAGAGTCGGTTCGAGCGGAGTGACTGGTGGTGGATGGATCCAGTAGCCGTGGCAGTGAAAGTCCCCGTACTCTCGCCAGGATTAATGAGGTCCTTGATGGCAAGAGTCGGTTCGAGGATAGGTGGCTCCAGTGGCGGCAGCAGTGACAGAGAGCGACCCCACCTCTCGCCCTTCTCTCGCCAGGATTAATGAGGTCCTTTAATGGCAAGAGTCGGTTCCAAGGCTGCAATGTTGGACCCAAGTAGTTTCCCGCTCTTCCGGGGTTAAAGAGACCTGACGGAAGAGCGGGAACACTGCTTTTGATGTGGAGTTCGATGGTTTTTCCCCAATAGTGGCGGCGGCGGCGGCGGCGGCAGAAACAGACCCCTTCTCCCGCCAGGATTAATGAGGTCCTTTAACGGCGAGAGTCGGTTCCAAGGCTTCAATGTTGGACCCAAGTAGTTTCCCGCTCTTCCGGGGTTAAAGAGACCTGACGGAAGAGCGGGAACACTGCTTTTGTTGATGGAGTTCGATGGTTTTTCCCCAATAGTGGCGGCGGCGGCGGCGACAGAAACAGACCCCTTCTCTCGCCAGGATTAATGAGGTCCTTTAATGGCGAGAGTCGGTTCCAAAGAAGTGGCAGTTGGACCCAAGTAAGTCCCCACCATCCAGGGGTTAAAGAGACCTTGCTGGAGTGCGGGAACAGACATGTTGTTGAAGGAGTGTGGCTGATGAGAAAGATGAGCTTTATGCGTGCCAGGCATTTCGCTGATGGAGGCCTTGAAGTGGTGTTGTAGTTTCGACCCTGACGACTGGTGGGATTCACGGGACCCCTGGAACACCTCCCCATAACTAAGCTGCATTTTTGTAGTTCTTTTCCGGCGATTGGTGAGATTCACGGGACCTCTTGGAACAACTCCCCACAACAATAAAAAAAAAGCCCCCATTCCCCACCCGCGTTTCAACTCTCCTTTAAAATGACAGCTCCTGCACATCCCCACCATGAGATGAACGAGCGGCCGGGGCGATCCCGCACACGCCCGCGAGAAGATCGAGCATACTCTCCTGCTCGACTGGAACAGGTACCGCGACCGGGACAACGGGGGCGACTGGCACAGTGGGGGCAACTGGAACACGTCGAGCTGCTGGCAGTTTTGGAGCAACCGACGCTGCAGGAACGTCTGGCGGAAGTGATAACGGTACAACCGGTCGAACTCGCCTCACGAATATCTGCCTCTGGGCCTTGACAGGTGCCGTAGCCATTTCCACGTCCTCGTCCATTAAAGCGACAGGCTCTTCCACTGCCATCGGATCCGAGTCAACAATAGGATTGGACGTGGCAGAGGCCGTGGTTGGCTCCGCGGCTGTAGCAACTTGCTTAGACGGACCACCACCGCCAAGCAATTCAGTCAGTGCGAGGACGACGGGATCATTGGCCAAGAGGACAGTCTCCGTTTCACTTCTAGAACTGACTTGGTTCAAAGCCAGAACTGGGACGGTGGTATTTCCAATAGCAACTGGTGCCACGACTGCGATTCCTTCGAAGCGGCGAACCAGCTCCTTCACTGGCACTTCCGCAACGGCAACACCAGGTAGTGGGAAAGTAAACCCTGCAGCCGGTACAAGTGGGATAGGAGCCTGGGCAGCCGCCGTTTCCGAAGAATAACCAGATTGCCATGACAAACTTCTCCAGTTGAATGTTGACAGCCGTGACTTTGGCCATGAGTGCAAAAGTCGCGTGCTGACCTTCACACCTTTGCGTGATTACACAGGCTACAAAGTCGTCCAGTTGTTTTTTCACCTGTTCACCCTGATAAAGTAAAAACATTTAAACTCAGAATCCGTCACAAAAAACAATATGATGCAAACAAAGTCAACTCACATGCCCCAACGCCGCTTCAAGTCTCTGCGAGAGGTCGGCGATAGTGAAATCTTTAGCGGCGAGCACTTCCGCGGCATTTGCGAACTCGCTGGAAGTTGAAAGTCCAGTTAGTATAAAACCAAGCGTTTCGGAGAAAGAAACTGGACTGCACGTACTTTGCAAGACGATGCTCGTTTCCAGTTGCCAGCTGAACTTGGCGCTGGAGTGTGCGGCAGTGGTCTGTATAAATTCGTGACCATCAATAAAACATGAAAGAATAAAACGAAAAACATGTCAAGTACCATTCGACGCTGCCAACTGCATATTTTGCAGTGAGACATTATTCGCCAAATCGGAGCGGCTGGCCTCCAAAGACTCCACTTGACGGTGAAGACGGCGCGTTTCATGCTGAGCCGCATGATTGGCGTTTCCCGATGTCCTCAATCGGGCGACCTCCGCCTTGAAGTAATCAAGCTGCACCGATAAATCAGTGCACTCTGCCTTCAAGGCAGATTCAGAATCCAGAACCTTACGGAGCTGGATGAAGGCAAAGCAAACCGCAAAAGCGGCTGCGAGCATAATAAACACCTGCACAGAGGCAGGGAGAATCTGTATGTCAAATAGAACCAGGCGTTAGAAATAAAGAAAATAAATAAGAGAGGACGCGAATGATGGAGGATAAGATATGTATAATGCGAATATGTGAGAGAACATGGGTGAATGTGTGTTCGAATGAGTGTGGGTGCGGGGGTAGCGCCTAAACGCGATACTCGCCTCATTAAGCACAATTACTGACGATGGCATGACTGCGCTTTCGAAATTCATTTTTATAATAGACAAAAGGGAATTTGCCCTGGACTTGGAGAAAACGGACCTGTCAAACTTTCGGGACATTTACCGGAGTTTGAAATAAATAGCAGCAAACCCCCAAAAGGGGTGCAAGGATCGAGATATGAGTGTTTGATAGTCCAGACTATTAGTGGGGTCCAAAGTTAAAATGCCAACAGCCGTTTGCTGATCCCTGCCACATAGAATATATAAGAATATATACAGGAAATAGATCGACTGAAATCTGCATGCAAATTGCACATGAAGTTTGTCGTAATTCTGTATAGATTTCAAGACTTTCAGGAGGAGAGTCACATAATAGGGGCCCCTAGTACCAGGATTCAGAGATGCGTAATTAACCAATATGGCAATTATTAAATTGTCTCTTGAAGCATTCCAGGGGTTTTGGACTTTTTCGCATATTCCAATTCAGGACTCCAAACAACCGTGATGAAATAATGATAGTCCCGTTTTGAAAGCATAAATATATGGAGCTGATACAATGGGGTATAGTCGGCACATATCTGGCAGGCAGTGGGTGGAAACTTGAAACAAGTAAAGTTAAGGGGAAAAAGTCAACAATCCATAAAAAAGAAATAAAACCTAAGAGATATCGCGCTTTTATGACAGATAATTCCTTTGAAAAGACGATTTATGGTTTCTAGCAGGATGGTTTGAGTTGCAGTCGAGTTGAGAGAGAATTTTGGGCGGGTCGACGCTTGGACGGTCGCACGAGAATTTTAATAAAAACTAAAAAATAGTTGCAGAACTTGAAGCATGAAGGTCACAGAAATTAACCTGCATGCACTTGAGCCATCTGTGTTTTATTAGTTGGTGAAGTTTCTCACTTCTTGGAAAAGTCTGCAAGACAACAATACATTATAAAGTTCTCTTCAACTTTATTAGCTAGCTGCAAATATGAATGTAAAATCAAAGCTTGGATCTGATAAATAATCCAGAATCTTTCACCGCCTCCTCCTTGGGGCGATTCCGACCCATATTCTCATGGGCCGTTGCAAACTGCTGACTTGCAATGGCTGCTGAAGTTGAGAGGTCCAAGGCAAGACAATAACCTGCGATGACTTCTGCAAGCTTGCGAGAAGTTGCCTTTTCCATAGGCTCCCATCATTTCCAAGCATTCGCGTTGTGTCGGCAAACCTGTTCCTCCGCCAACGGTTCCTGTTTACACGTTGTCAGAAGAAAGCCATCACGATTAATCCAATAGTACTGATTCATCTTACCAATCACTAAACAGTAGAGCACGATCGATGCTTGAACAGCACCAGTTGGATATTCCAAACATGGTTCAATCCACTCAACAGTCGAAATCAGCTGCAGAGCTTTCATACACAGAAGCAATATCCTAAAATTTGATATTTACGCGTAAGATACTTGCAAGTGTAAATCCAGAAATCATACCTGTCCACAAGCGGCAAACACTGCAGCAATAACGTTGGCACAGTTCGGAGAGCATCCATGAGTTCCCAAATGAGCATTCGTAGCGGCTTTAGTCACCTTGTATCCTTCGACAAGATCTACAGGATTCACTTTCAACGTTGACCAAACAACTTCAGAAGGAAGAACACAACGCGCATAGGCACTGATTCCTCTTCCCCGTTCAATATTGAGTTGAGAAAGCTTCTTATCACTTGAAATGTTTCCTTCAACCATGAAACGGACAACCTCGATCGTTGGTTCATTCGACAAAGTGGCTGTTTCATTGTATTTTTCGATTTCAGAGGCAATGAATTGAGTGCATTCCCAGGTACATTTCGTGGTCATATTTTGGCCAGCTGCATCACCAGTTTCGTAGAGGAAGCAATATGTAAAGCCGTTTCAACAGTCTTGAAGTCGAGCTCAATCAAGTGAGCATGTGACGAAAACTGCGCCACCACTTTTCGGAATGTGGGGACACCGATTTTCTGGATGAGAGTCCTTCATCAAATGGACTTGATTCAGGTCCTCCAATACCCAAACTGGGGCGCGGATCATCCTCTGACGGGTTGTTCCAACCTAAAAAATTTCTTACGTTTCAGCAATGCCGATGAATGTTGAAAATGTTTCAGGGCTTAACTGTTACACCCCCAGATTTATTTAATGCCGAAGCGCCACGAGTGATGGATGCGACAAGAGCTCCTTCAGTTGTCGCGATTGGGCAGAATATGAATCCCGTTGATTTCTCCCCGTTGAACAGGAGCGGCCCTTGATTGCAAAATCAGAACGAATAAATACACAACATTCATTCTTATATTTTTTGTACCTGCAGCAGCGACGGGGATTTTGATCAAGCCGATGGGATTCTCAATGTTGCTTTTCAAGGACTCCACATTGATATTGTCGTCAGCCCACCAGTTACCAAGCTCTACCAAAGAAGCGCCTGTGAATTCTTGTAACCATTCTCTTCTTTTATCTGCTGCTTGTTTGGTCCTTTTCCCGCGGAGAGGCATCTTGGGAATGTAGCTTGTGCGACCCTCGGTTGTGAAAGGGGTTTCGGCAATCGCAGCAGATGTAGAGTTCATTCAGTCGTTATTTTTCGATAAGATGTATTTTGGAATTAGGATCCTTTCGTTTTTATATTCGTGTCACTGTCACTGTTTCATACTTGGAAAAAAATCTTCGTATGCTGTTGAAACGTCAGGTCTCACCCTCATTTTGTTTTATGTTTCTTTCTTACATCACTATCATAATCATACTAATGAAACGCGCATTGCTTGAAACGAAAACGAAAAATAGTGTGGTGGCAGTGGAGGTGCCACAAGGTTTAGTGTTGAACGGAATAGAACAAAGCATCCATGGTGTCAATTAACAGCTTGCTTGGCGACAGACTACTTCATGCTTTCTTAACTAGTAGTTGGTTCGGACCAAGAGAGAGAGATAAAATTTCACTGTTCAGGTTCGTTTCTAGAACACTCATGAACGTTCAACATCGGCCAGCACCGTGTTTGAGGTAAAACTGCAGACAAGGTCGGAAATGAACCTCATCACACAAATAGATGTCGGCGACAAAAGAAGCGATGTGATCAAGTCAAGCCAGCATGCGAGAGGTGTGTGTTGATGGGCAAAGAGCTAGAGTGCCAGTATCCAGTACCAAGAAAAAGAACACCAAGAACCACAAGAACCAACACCACAACAACAAGTACAATTCCAGAATCCACACGGGTCGGTACTTAGTCATGTCATCACAGCTTTAGAGACACCTCTGGATGACTTTGAAGACCGCGACTGGACCGTGCAGGACCCCGACTTGATGGCCTCCCAAGCCGACTGGCTGCTCATGTTTACGTTCCTGACGACGAACGAGCGCTCTGGCCAGCTGCGGCTCTCTGTCGACGTGCAGCGGTTTCCTGGCAACGTTTTTCACGCAACCGGCGGCGCTGCGCCTAACGTTCTGCGCGTTTCGCGGCGCACTTTGCGTCGCCGGCCGTCGCAGGAGGGCGTCGCGCTGTCGTACTACGTGCGCGCCAGGAAGGCGGTGCTGCGCGCGCCGCCGACGTACCAGACGGCGCAGGCGTTCTGCTGGATCTTCGGCTTTTCGTACTGGAAGGGCCAGCCGGCCGTCGGCGCGCCGTTCTTCAAGGCCGCGCTGGCGCTGGCCGCTGCGCTGCGGCTGGCCGTCGACCCGCACGCCCTGGACTTGTCAGAGAGCGAGAAGGAAGAGCGGCGCCGCCTGTACTGGAACCTGTACTACGCGGTCAAGATTGCCCAGTCGACGTCTAACGACTTTGACGCTGTCAACCTGTCCGTCGACAAGGTGAATCCGCCGCGTGCAATCACTGAGCCTTATGTGGCACACATTTCCTTTGACTCGTTCCCCTCAGTTTGCGCCGTCATTGACTTGATTGTCGTGATTCGTCGGCATTACTTTACGGGTCCGGGCACTTTGTCCAATGTTTTAGATAACCCAGGCTGGCAGAGTGTTGCCCAACGGTTGCGGGAGGTGCATGGCAAGGTAAATCTCCCTCAGTCATCAATGCCGTGATTCCTGCATTTACATCTTTCAACTGCAGGTCCCAGTACATTACATTCTGGTGCCCGAATCTGCTGAAATGATCACAGACGCCGACCACTCGCGCTTCATCAATCAACTGTACGCCATCCCACGTCACGAAATCAGGTTTCTTCTCGGAATGAACCTCAACATACTCTCTTCAATATCACTCCTCCACCGATCCAAACTCTTTCTCAGCGGTTTAAACTCTTGCACCCCAACATCATTGGATCCAGACTCCAAAAAAATCATATCCACTGCCATCACCCAAGCACTCCAGTCTGCACACAGAATCGCCTGTCTCATCTCCTTCCTCCTTGAAATGATAAGTGACCCCACACAAAAGACGTACTTTGGTTCCACGCTCTTTGAATGGAACACTTTCCTGACAAACCCAATCTTTGAAGCAATCATTGTTTTCTGGTTTATTCAATGCCGAATGAATCCGGAATGGTGGGGGTTTGTCGAGAGGGGCAATTGTCCACGCGATGTTGTGAGGCAACGTATTTTGGATATGATTTCGGTTCTGGAGAATGCGGCGAGTTATCAGAAAGAGTTATTGGCGCCTCATGTCGTTTGTGTTAAAGCAATGTTGGAATGAGATGGATGGTGTTGCTGGTGAGTTGTAGATTCTGCACCTTTTTTTTTTTTTTTTTTTTTTTTTTTTGTTTTTTTTGGGTTTTCATCACCCATCAACTCACATATTACTCCAAATCACAAGGGCTCACAAGGGCAACAAGAAAACAATAGTGACACAGCAGCTGGAAGCTCGGCATGAAGGTGGTTTCCCTTGGAGGAAACGATGAAATCACTGAACAACAAGAACCAATGACAAAGGAGCCGTGGTGCTTTTTGGGACTTTTGGGATTGGAAGTGGCAGGCGGAGTTCGATGGCGCGCTTCCAAAGAAGAAGACTGGCGGCTCTTTTGGCTGCTGAATTAATTAATAATTTAAAATAAAGAATAAATAAATTAAAATAAAGTAAAATAAACTTGACCAAAAATGCTCATCCTTTCTGCTGCTTTGCTGGCGGCACTTGTTGCCAACGCACAGCTTCTCCTTCCCGACCTGTCACTGTCGCAAGCACTTCGCTCAGAGTACGAAGCAAACGCGCAAATTGCCCCTCTCTATACCGCGCCACCCGGAAAGAGAATCCTTGGTTCTTACATTGCTGTGCTTGACGATGACTCAGAAGTATCAACTCTAAGCACGGCTTCTCTCTCAGCAAAAGCAATTGTCGAGGTACGCAAGCATTTAAATCCGGGTGGGTTCTATGCTTAAAACTCAAAAATAACAACAGCCCTTTGGTTTCTCTGACGCCCTCCTCCGAGCCGCAGCCACCGCTCCACCCTCAGCCACAAAGTTCCCCCGTGGTTTCATCCTCAAGAACATTTCCCGCCGCGATTTGGCCAAAGTACGAGCGATGGCTGGGTTCAAGTGGATTGAAGAAGACCAACTTGTGTCAACAGCTGTTCCAGTTCCTGGCTTTATCCCAGAGGAAGGCGAGGTTGTGCAAAACAGTCCTCCTTGGGGTCTTGCGCGAGTGTCGCATGAATTGAAACCTGACTTTGCACGAGGTAAGTTTGTGTGTGTGTATGCGAGGTGTCTTTGATGACGCGACTTGGATTTTAAAACGGATGCACGAAAAATTCAGTTGACGACTACGTTTACTTCAAGAACGATGGTTTGGGTGTCGATGTATATGTTGTTGATACTGGAATCAATATCAATCATGTGGAGTTTGAAGGCCGTGCTGTGTGGGGACAAACGATTCCCGAAGGAGTAAGCATGCCATTTAATTTTCCTGCACGTACATACAAAAAGCAGGTTACTCACCTTTTTTTTTCTAGGACAAGGACGAAGACGGAAACGGTCATGGAACTCACGTTGCCGGAACAATCTCGGGAAAGACTTTTGGCGTCGCCAAAAAGGCAAATGCTATTGCCGTCAAAGTGTTGCGGTCGAATGGATCTGGATCCATGTCGGATGTGTTGAAGGGAATCGAATGGGTTGCACGGGACCATATTGAAAAGAACCAAAAGGCGGCCGGTGGAGTATCCACGTACAAACGCACTGGAAACAAGAAATCTGTTGCCAACATGTCTCTTGGTGGTGGGAAGTCGGATGCACTTGACCGCGGTGTTGATGGTGCAGTTTCTGTTGGAGTTCACTTTGCGGTAGCTGCAGGGAATGATAACCAAGATGCATGCAAGTACTCTCCGGCTGCCTCTAGAAAGGCGATTACAGTTCTTGCTACTACTATTGATGATGACCGTGCGACTTTCTCCAACTGGGGAAAGTGTGTTGACATTGGAGCTCCTGGACACTTGATTCTTTCCACTTGGATTGGATCCCCGACTGCCAACAACACCATCTCTGGAACGTCTATGGCGTCTCCACATGTGGCGGGAGTCGTTGCTGCCTATGTTTCTCGCGTTGACAGTGGTTGGGATACTGCGACGCCAGAGCAGTTGAAACAGAGATTGTTCGACGTCAGTGTCAAGAATGTTATTAAGGTAATGTATTTGATTGTGCACATTGGAAATGCGCTTATATTCTTGCGATTCAGGGTATGCCAAAGCGCCAGGGAACCAAAAACCGCCTCTTGTACAACAGTGCTCCAGCGCATGAACATGAGAGTGGAGAGAGTCTTTGATTAAATTGGCTGATAATACCTGATTCGATATTACCCAAAAATAACTCTGATAATTTATTCATGCTTAATTCTCTCTTTTTTTTTTTAATGTTGTCAAAATGCAACAAACACCTCAGCAGGATACTGCGACCGCAATGTCGATTGACCTGCAAGCGACTCTCGAGCACAAATTTATCAAATGAACTTATTACCGATTTCGCATCATTTACACCCGACAAGATCCGAAACTTCAGCATGTAACGTTGATGTGTGTTTGACTAGTTCGTTGGGTTAACTCCAAGTGCATCTTTTCAGCATCGCCCACATTGACCATGGCAAAAGTACTCTTGCTGATCGTCTCTTGGAACTCACTGGAACAATCAAGAAAGTAGAAAAGGGGCAACAAGAAGGCCGAGTCCTAGACAAACTGAAAGTAGAAAAGGAACGAGGAATAACAGTCAAAGCCCAGACCGCATCCATGTTTTACAAAGATCCAGAAACTCAAGAGACATATCTCTTGAACCTGATTGACACACCCTGGACACGTGGACTTTAGCTACGAAGTATCCCGATCCCTCAGCGCCTGTCAAGGAACCTTGCTCCTGATTGACGCAAGTCAAGGAATCCAAGCTCAAACTGTAGCCAACTTTTTCCTTGCCTTCAGCGAGAACCTGGCGGTAGTTCCTGTCTTGAACAAGGTGGATCTACCAGGCTCAGACCCACAAAAAGTTCTCAAACAAATCGAATCCACTTTCGAACTCGATACCTCTCCAGGCAGTGTTCTTGAAATCAGTGCCAAGACGGGACTGGGTGTCCCCGCTGTTCTACGGCAGATTGTCGCAGACATCCCGCCGCCCCAGCTTGGCTCCCCTACAGATGAATTCAAGGCGCTTTTGTTTGATACATGGTATGATGCGTACGTGGGCGTCGTCTGTCTGGTTGCAGTTCACAGTGGGACTTTGAGAACGGGGTCAACGAATCACATCGCATCACACGAAACTAACGTATGAAGTAACCCAGCTGGGGATCATGCACCCAGAGCAGACCCCGACGCCGTGTCTTACGGTCGGGCAAGTCGGGTACCTCCATCTGGGCATGAAAACAACGCGCGACGCACACATTGGAGATACCTTTTACGCTGGGAACTCTGTGAATCCGCCGACACCGTTTCCAGGGTTCAAGCCGGCAAAGTCGATGGTGTTTGCGGGAGCGTATCCGATGGATGCGAGTGAGTTTCCGAAAATGCAGGAGGCGATTGATCGTTTGACGTTGAATGATGCGAGTGTGGCTGTGGCGAGAGAGACGTCGAGTGCGCTTGGGCAAGGATTTAGATTGGGGTTTTTGGGGACGTTGCATATGGATGTGTTTCGGCAGCGATTAGAGGAGGAGCATGATTCGACGGTTATTAATACGGCGCCGACCGTTAGTTTCCAAGTCGCGTATAAAAACGAAAGTAAAGTAACGGGGCTGGAAGTAGATCGTGCTAGTGGGAGGAAAATGAAGGTGATTCGGAATCCTGCAGAGTTTCCTGAGCCAGATGAGTTGGCGAATGTTGAAGCGTTTTACGAACCTATGGTTGTGGGGACTTTGATTTGTCCTCTGGAGTATGTTGGGTCTTTGATGGAGTTGTGCGGGGTATGTTTGGTTTTCTTCTTTGCTCTGTTGTTTTTCTTTTCTGCATTTACTTATATTGGAATTTAACTTTTTTAGAGCCATCGTGGAGAGCAACTAGAATATACTTGTATCGACGACTCCCGTGTGCTGTTGAAGGTATATTGCTTTATCTTCGACGAAACCTCATTCAAACACCATTAATCATAAAAACAGTATAAACTACCAATGTCTGAAATCTTGATTGACTTTTATGACCAATTGAAATCACGAACCCAAGGATACGCTACTTTTGACTATGAAGAAGCCGGGTTATCAAGAATCAGACCTTGTCAAAGTAAACCTCCTGCTCAACGGAAAACCCGTCGACGCTCTCGCAACAATTGTGCATCGCAATGCAAGTGCGAATGTTGCCAAAGAATGGGTAAAGCGGTTAAAGGCCGTCATGGATCGCCAGCTCGTTGAGATTGTGATTCAAGCTTCGATTAATGGGAAAGTTGTGAGCAGAGAGACTATTAGCGCGTTGCGGAAAGATGTGACTGCCAAGCTGTATGGAGGAGATATCACGCGGAAAATGAAGTTGCTAGGATAAACAAAAAGCTGGAAAGAAGAGAATGAAAGCTGTAGCGGGGGGCATCCAATTACCTCAAGAAGCTTTTTTGAGTTTGATTAATGGTGGAAAGGACAGTGGAGGAGGGAATCCCGTCAGCAAGAAATAAAAAAAGGGCGTTGAAACAATTATAATGAACTGCTGAAGTCACTGGAATCAAGCATCCTTCCGTCCATGGAACAGCCTCCATTCATTCAATCTTGATATTTGAACAGTCCGCCTGGCGAGTCCACCCAGTCTGTGTTTTTGAGCGGCCTTGGCTTGAGTCGCTTTGACGCAGCTTGACCACACGTCGTCCGAAGCATATAACCGCCGAACGCCGACGCGATTTGACTGTGTGTGCGCATGACGCCGCAGGAAAGAGATTTAAGTTCCTAAATCATTCTCCTTTTCCAAAAAAAAAATAAGGTTGGTATATGGGTGGCTGCCAAGGGCCGCAACCGCGACATGAAACCCGTTGATTTTGACTTTCTCAGCCATGAAGCATTTGTAAATGAAAAATTCAGTCAAACTGTGTGGGGATAAGCCTTCACGCATTTTTCTTGCCTCTCTCATTGACTCCCAAGCACTTTGAAAAAGCCTTGCCATTACTCCAGACAACTCTGGTCGAATCGCATTTTGGAAAAACATATGACGCGTTTATTCCTTCTTGAAATAGTTATGGTAGTACTATATTAGCACTGCAGGGTTCAAAAGACCTGCCCATAAAGGTTTCCCGGTGGTGGTGGCCGCAGCAGCAGGTCCAATATGGCGAGAATTGGTTTGAAAGTAGTGCTGATAGTGGCAGAAGCACGATAAGAAGAAAAGACACCTCCTCTCGCCATGATTAATGAGGTCCTATAATGGCGAAAGTCGGTTCGAAATGAATGTTTGAGTTGTGGTCAAGCAGTAATAGAATATCCAAGTAAGTCCCCACCCTCCAGGGGTTAAAAAACCTGACTAGAGAGCGGAAGCAGACTTTCGTGATGCATGATAAAGCTGAACTGTTTGTGTGTACTTTGACTTGCAACACATTTTTCGGCCTCTGGACTTCTATTCTTGCGATTGGTGAGATTCACGGGACCCCTGGAACACCTCCCAATAATTAAGGCTTTGCCCATTTTGTAGTTTTTTCCTGGCGATTGGTGAGATTCGTGGGACCTCTTGGAACAACTCCCCACAACAATAAAAGACCCAGGAGAAAGTTTCAATGCCGTTATAGCTGAAATTCCTTCAAACTGGGGAACCAGCTCCTTCCCCGGCGCTTCTGCAATGGCAACAGTATGCACTGGGAAAATAAAACCTGCGGCAAGTAGAAGTGTGGTGGGAACCAAGGCAGACGCCGCTTCCAAAATTTCTCCAACTCCCGGCACTTCCGCAACGGCAACAGCAGGTAGTGGGAAAATAAACCCTGCAGCCAGTACAAGTGGGACAGGAGCCTGGGCAGACGCCGTCTCCAAAGAATAACCAGTTGCCATGACAAACTTCTCCAGTTGAATATTGACAGCCGTGACTTTGGCTATGAGCGCGAAAGTCACGTGCTGGCCTTTGCATCGCTGTGTGATCACACAGGCTACAAAGTCGTCCAGTTGTTTTTTCACCTGTGTACCCTGATAAAGTAAAATGGCATAAGTGCGCTTTCAAAATTCTTTTTTATAATAGACAAAAGGGAATTGCAATAAATCAGTGCGCTCTGTCTTCAAAGCAGATTCAGCTCTTGTGGATGATGTTGATGATGGGGGGCTGAGAAAACAATCAGTTGAATTAATGAACAAACTGAGAAGAATGTCAGAATGATGCATGGATGGCTTGATTTATCTTTGAAAGCTTTCAGGGGTTTATTGGAAGAGACAAGAACAACAAACAATCCACCTTCTTGTCAAATCCACATATTCAATTGTACCACCCTACCAGAGGATTTCTCTTTGGAAGAGGATATAGGAGCACACACTCCCACTTTCTAGGTTTTGCGGATGCCAAAGCTCCCACTGGGACTCCTCCTCAGAGTGACAGTTCTCACATTACTGAACCAAATGCTTTTATTGGTAGGTTGCAATGGCTTCACTTGTTGAACAGGCTCAAGAAGAAGAAGTATAACAAAAAAAAGAAATAAACAGCTTCGTCAAAAGAAGAGTTTCCCATTTTGATAACGTGTTGGTGGATATTCTATTTGTTTGTATGTGTAAAAACAAAAATAAATAACACAGAATTCAATCTTTAATATATTTTACTTGTTTGTTTGCATGTGTCAAACCAAATAAATAACACATAATTTAATGAAGAAAAACAAAGGGAAAATTACTCCTTAAATACAAATTCCAGGCCCAAAAATCTCACCTAGTCTTTTTGGCTATTATTATAAATAATGAAAAAAAATTGTTCAACTCACACATTGTCCATGCCCCAAAAAAAGAGACGCGTCAAGAGTCAAAAAAAATTGTCAAAGTTTGGAGCACAACCCAAACAACAGATGGTAGAATCACCCCAAAACAACGCTTAGTGTCCGTATCTATGTCTGATTCCATTCCACATCAGGCAAAAGAAAAGAGGAATCGTAATTCCTGAAACGACCACGGCTTGACAGAGCAAGAACAGGAAATTTTGACGAACGCCGTTAGTAAACATGGCGTCAGAGTTAAAAAAGCATACCTTCAAGCCAGAGAAAATTACGCACAACAGTTTAGCAAGGAAATTGTTGTAATCGATGTGAGTTTGTTTTTATTATTGAATCATCCATCACCCATCTGCCCATCTGCAGCCAAGAATCTAAAGTAATAACAATGATAGGCATATATCAAATATGCAACAAAGCAAGCAAAAGTTGTGACAGTGGCCAAGGGATTAAATGTAGAGTTGGGGGCCAAAGAATCAAATGACGCGTCGAGCTCAAGTCCGCACACTCACACAAACAACACAAATGACTGCATTCCCTCCAACAATGAAGCGAATGCATTTTCTTTAACTGATACCCATAGTTTGTTTGGGGCAGAAACGCGAAATTCAGGTTGGTTAATTTGACATGACGTTCACAATAACAACTGAAACTGAGCAGCAACCATACCCCATCAAGACCAACCAGCATATACACAAACATATACTTTAGAAATAGAGGAAAGAGCAGCAACAGCTGCTGGTTTTCGGGAACCGACTGAAGCGCCCGAGTTAGTTGCAGCCAACTCAAGAAACAACATTAACGCCGGTGTGGCCAGAAACAATGAAGAATCTCTCAATAATCAAGGGAATGATGTCATTATTTGCAGTCGAAGAATTCCCAGAAAATTGAGACAGAGGCCCTCAGTCTCAGAATACGCTGTTTACCTGATCTGGGCTGGAGCGATTGTAGCAGGTAGAAATCTAATCATTAATGTCGTTATTGGATATATAGAACTTATTTATTTGAGTAGAATACAACAAAACGCAGCTGGCTGTGAATCCAAACTTTAGAACTACAAACTTCCTACGATGGGAGCAAGAAAATATAACCAACCAAGTATGGAGAAACTTTGTACAATGTCATTCAAAAGGCGGAAACAGAGGAGCATGTTCAATTATGGGAACACTTCAAAAAGGAAAAAGAGAGGATGAACAGTGACCGCCATGTCGAAATGACGGCTGCAGAAGTCCTTAAAGACGAAAGGGAGATCAAGGAAGATATTATGGAGCTGCTTCAACTTTTAAGTATGTTCCTATCAAAATATTTTTAGATAAACTGAACAAAACAAACATAGACAAAAACCATAACATACAACACCTTGGCTGGTTCTACAATACTGTAACAGGACATTCAGCAGAATCAACTTGCGGAAACTATGCCAAGGCAGCCAGCGTTGAGATGATGAAGCAACGGGAGACACGAGTGCCACTACTTATTGCATTCGAACAACACAGAATTCAAAAAAAAGTACAAACCAGAGCCGCAGTCACAGAGAATGACAAAGATTTGTCCTCACAGCGCCTTATGGTCAACAAATTGCTGTTGGACCTTCTGAACGCGGCCTTGGCAAATATTGGGATCCCAAAAAAAGCCACAAAGTTCCAACTCCAAAAACTGCTTTCCTCTGATGGATACTTTGGGCTGAAAATGGTTGGATTCCCTGTATCGAAAGAGAATTACAAGAAAATGACACTTCGGGTGAGTCACTTCCCAAAAAGATAAAACACTCACCAATAAAACGCTCCCCAAACCAAAGGAGTGCGAACTTATTAAAACCCAGAGCCGAAATATTCAGTTTGTTTTGGTTCCAGACAAGATTCACGTCTCTGATGGAGGTGCAAGCGGCGGTAATGCTGGAGTTGGAAGCAGCAGTAACATTGGATCCGGTGAAGTCATCGGTGGTGACATTCAACTTGAAACATTGTCAGAATCAGATGATTCTGAGTCACAGGAGTCGATTGCTGAATTACGTCAGGCCGAAGTTGTTTCTGACGAAGATGCAGTTGCTGAAGTTACTGTTGAAGTAGCAGAGGCAGCCGTTGAAGAATTGATTACTGACGAAAGTATTGAAGTTGATAAACTGCCAGCAGTTGAAGTAGCAGTAACTGTTGAAGCGTCTGTTGTGGAAGCGGCAGTCGAAATCGCTCAAGTTGCAACAGCTGGAACAACTGCAACTGCTGAAGAGGTATTAGCTGCAGTCTCCAACAACCATGAAAAAATTCTCTCACCTGCAGAGAAGAGCACCAAAAAACGTAAAGCGCCTGAAAGGCCTGAAAGGGTGCAGGTGAAACGGGTTTCAAGAAGACAAGCTGCAAAAGCCACAGTGGAATAGCGGGGAGTTGATGTGAATGCGGATGGCGGCTGGATGGTGATGGGAGATGGGATGGTGGTGTGTTGGTGATAGATGCTTTTTTTTTATTTCATTGAAATAAATGCCTTACTGCCCGCTTAACCGCACCTGTCGCTTTCCACTCACTGGACTTGATGCACACCTGCGTGAGCATCATCAAGTGCATTCAAGTCTAATCCAAGCACTTTGCCGATACAGCGCAGCAGAGGACCACCTTCTGGAAGAATTGACGGGACTTGTCAAACTGGAGCAGATGACCACCGAGGAGCATGCTAAGTGGGTTAACCACATGATTACGAAGAACTTTCGCGAACTGTGAGATTCCTTTTTTTTTTGCTTTGTTTGTTAAGGTCGTTATTGTAGAGTCGAATATCATAGTACACGTCGCCACATCATGCCATTCTTATGGTTGAGCCCTTTGAAATTCCGACGTCAAGTACAAGAGACAATGACAACAAAATATCCTCATTCTGTGTATGCGGCAGCAACAGCATATGCTGCGGTGTGGCTACGCTTGAAGCGGGAGAACACTCACTTACAAGTCAAGCCTGGCTATGACGCGGTCCTAGCAGAAATTGAAGCACAGAACCGTTATTTAAACTAATTAAATGAGACTTTTGGTTTTTTTTAGGAATTTAAATAAATATTTATTTTGGTATTTTTTGTATGGCTTTCTATGGGATTTTTACTAGAGTTTGTACACATATTCACTGTTGCAGCATCCAAAAACCATTTCCTGCATCTGGCACACATCTCAGTTGTGGCAAATACTTATTCAAACAGCTATTGAAAGTTTTTCTTTTGATTGGTTCCTTATTGCGTTCATAGCACCATATTGGGTTGACACTGGTTGAAATCAGATATGACATTTTGAAAACCATACAACCAAAAAGAAAAAAAAAAAACTTTCAATAGAATACTTTTATTTAAGTCATTTCTTTTTACGTTTACCACTGGGAACACACTCCTTCACATTCTGATTGCTGAGGAAGGAACGTTGGTCAGACAGTGCACTTCCAATCTCACCCAAATGATCCTCCCTCACCAAAAATTGATGCTCCAGGTACAAATCACTTGCTTTCATTGCATACACAGCTTCCACCTGAACCTTTCGCTGAATAATACGCAACAAGGCAACACGATCCCGTTCCACTCCAACGGCATCCAATAACAAGCTCGCCTTCCCCCAATACGCAGATTTTCTGTGTTCAAAGAACTCCACTGTGTTTTGCAAGTAGTTCAGATGGTGGTACAAGTCTTCACAATTTCGCCAATAGAGGGTGACAAGGGATTTCACGTCTTTAGTATCCAAGCTTGAAAATCCAAAGCCAGTGACTGATTCAAGCTCCAGTTTGACTTCAGCAAATGTGAGAGAAGCACGTTCAGGATCCAATGCTGAAAACATATAAAAAATAATTAAAATAATTAAAATAAAAAAATTAAAAAAAATTAAAAATAAACCTCTAAGTTCATCAGCCAGTTTGTAGAAAGAAACAAAAGATGAAGATAAAGCGGTTTTGAGGCGGGACGCCATTTTTGTTCCTGGTGCAGACCGCAGGTGACGTTGTACCGAAAGAATTGTTCGAGCAACCGCATCCATCTTTTCACGAATAGATTCTCGGGAAGACAAGCCAGAAGGAGAGTTGCTTGAAACCAGCCGCTGCCGAAGCTTTGTTGCATCTCGCAAACAGATTTATAGTTAGTAGTATCCAGCTCCGAAACATGAACTCCCAATGCTTTCCGTATTTCCTTCAGACCAGCACTAATTATTGCCAATTTTCCGGCAGTCCATGTTGCAAATGATTTTATCTTTCCCTGATTGTGGTGCATGACAACCAACACAATATCCATTTCCCGATTCTCTTTTGTTTCCCTTTGTGTTAATCCTACACTTCGTGACAGTACTGAATTGAATCGTTCATGTCCTTCCCCTTCAAGTGTCAAACCCAAACCCATAATGATACGTGGACCAAAAAGGCACTGACAATTCTTACCGTGAGCATACACATGCATTCCAGGTATGAACAAGAGTATTAACGCTGCCGTTGTGAAGGTGCTCCAGAGACCGTAGTGCATCCAATGTGACAGCAGTTTGCATGCTATGTCATAACCAAAAATGACTGCGCGGCCAAATGATAACAGCCATTCCATCACATCATCAGCGTACAACAGCCTTTCCCCTCCTTTTGCGTCTAAACATGAACTAAATTTAATTTAATTAAAAACTAATTACAATGGAACAAACCATAGATTCGGTGAACAACACCATGTGCTGCACAGTCCACATGAATGATTCTGTCAATATCTTTTCCATCTGCTCCATTGATTTCGCTCCCTGCCCTGTGTTGCGATTCACAGCCAAGCTTTGCTGCTTTTGCTTTCGTTGAATTTTGGACATGATCGAACACTGATGTCTGTGCGAACCATGCAGTTGCAAAGTCAAACACGCCATGACTGCCGCCTCCACCCTGAGCCACAGACCTTTTATTGGCTGATTCGAATCCATCCATTGTCTGTAAATTAGTGGGTTAGAAATAAAAAGTGGGTTAGAAATAAAAAGAGAGTAATTACAAGATAAAAGAAAAAAATACATGTGCAATCGGACCCTTTGGTTGAACTCCGCCAATACATGCAGGACAAATATCCTTCCCCAAGCTCCATTCCTGATTGCATTCCGCTAACACCAAGCCCAGCTCCCTTTCCATCTCATGAGTAAACAGTCCATGTTGTGTTGCATGAAGAACTGTTGCAAACTGACGTACAGCATCCATGTATGGCTGGTATACATTCAACCCCTTGACATTCTGGAATTCATCTCCCATAAAGACTTCAGCTGAAAGTTGATACGAAACTCCAGCAGAACGCAGTTTGAGTCCAAGAGTAAGCATTTGGAGGGAAAACGCACGTGCTACATAAGCAATTAGAGACGGAGACAGATACACTAAAAAAACAAAAAACATACTTGGGTTTTGCAAACGAGAGGGGAAAACCCCATGGTCCCTTATCAGAACTTTGGAAACCTCAACGCAATCCAAATGATTCGCACATGTCAGCAACGTGACTCGCTCCACTCCAGTCAATGAATGGATTCGCAGCATGTGCCCACCACCCTTTGCATTTGCACAGCATTGAATGCTTTTCATCCGAGTATTGGAGCCACTTGCATTGACAGGTGCGTTGGTTGTTGTTCGCAATGGCGGAGGCTTGTCATGTTCATCCAAGACAGAGTGGCATGTGTTATTCCAACAATGTAGCACAGCATGGGGTTGACAGTAGAAGATATGCTCAATGGTGGAGTTTGCCATACACGTATGGCACTTGTACATAGCAGCGGAACCGCAAAGACCACTTGAGCAGGTTCGGCCATCCAAGTCACTTGTTTGGAAGCATGCAAGACCTTCCACAAGATGGCTTCGGGCATTGCGGAAACTTGAGATAAACCTGCGCCGTCGCTCCGAATGTGAGACACCTGGCTGCTTTGTTGAGTCTGGCAAGGTGGCACCAATCAGCTGCCGGATTTCAGCATGCATGTCTGAGTCATCGTCATACTCTTCTTCAGAGTCCAGTTCAAGGGGAAACAAGTCTTCGTTGTCAGATGACGTTACGGATGCTGTGCAATGTTTTGTTTGGATTGTTAGTAAAGTGCCAAACTCTTTTATACAATAATAAAACACAGACACAGTCTTGGGGAAATCGCTGGTGTTTTGGGGTGATGGAGGAAGGGAAAAGGAACCAAGCACTTACCCACAAACTCATTGTCATCGAAGTCCATGAACTCCTCAACAGGAGGATAATAAACCGTGGGAGCGGTAGCGGCCCAAGAAGCCCGTTGATGCTCTTCGTGTGCTTGGGCGAAGCGGGCGTAGTCGGCAGTGCGATCTGGATTCACAGTATTGGGGGCAAAGAGGTCCACTGGCTGCCCATTGAAGTCGCGGTGGTTCTCTGGATCCTCTGGTGGTCGGTGTCCACGGCGGCGGCGGTACTTGCGTTCAGGGTGCTGGGTGTTGGTGGCGGAGGTGTAGTTGGAGGACTTCCTTTTCTTCGGCATTTTTTTTGACTCACCACGCGTCTCTTTTTTTGGGGCATGGACAATGCGTGAGTTGAAAATTTTTTTTTCATTGTTTATAATAATAGCCAAAAAGACTAGGTGAAAAATCTAATCACAGTGTCAAACCAATCTGAAACGCAAAAATTCAAATGCTAGAAGCAGCAGTTGGGAACTAGTAGTTGGGAAACCTGGGGGCTAAAAAGCTGCATTAGAGGCACAGTTCAAGAGCACAGACTGGCAGCCTGAACTTTATTTCTGATTTTTTTTTGAATTAAGAAAGTTGTTTCATTGTGGGTTGTGGTTGTTGTTGATTTTGCTTTAACATGGCATTTCTGCAGGAAATAATGTTTGGGCTGCCTTTGACTGCAGGACAGGGAAATAGGGTGGATGAGGGTGGGTTTCTCAAGCAAGCTCTATGGTTTGGAAAAGGGAAGCATCTCCAAAATTGAACACCATCTGGCTTGTTAAGGCTTGATTGGTGGGATCTCTCAATATATTGATCCCACACAGCTAAGCCTTCCATGAGTACTATACCTACAATTAAAAGCATCTTCATTTTGTATCTTCAGGGGTTTCAATGCATGGAAACTGTAAATTTATTGGTAAACAAAAAATAACCTTCAAGAAAAGTCTGTGTAACCGATTCCCCGTTTGTCCCTCTTAAAATTCCTAATGGCAAGTGGGTAGGCAAGCCCACAGTCCCGTTGTCCCAGACGCTGGCCAGGCGTCCAACCTGTACTTGTGAAATTTGATACCAAGACAGCTCTTGGACCCCAGCTTTCCCAGCCGCATACCGCCAACAGCTGCTTCCAACAGTTGCTGCTTTCCAAAGCTCTCATCCAAGTGACATCCAGGCCAACAACTTCGCAGAGACCCCACAGCCCCTCTGCCCCGACAACAAACTTTCTCCAATCACCCTTGGAGATACAATGCCACGGTTTGCTGCGCACCACCAGCATTTGACGTACAACGTCAATTACAGCCGTGATGCGTGCATCCAAATCCCTACCCCCATAGTACATCTTGAATACCTGGGGGTAGTAGTAGATGCAGAACAAAGTGCGCAGCTCTTGGTCCACTGGAACATGTGCCATCTTTCTTCTAAGGCAACCGGCCATGTTGATATTTGCCTCTAGAAGCAAATGCTCAACAGCCGGCTGAAGAAGCACAAGAAGTTCCAGAACTTCGGTAACATGCTGGACTGTCTCTTCAATTATGCATCGGGGGGCTGGTTCACCAAGATCAGCAGCCTGATTTACCAATAAATCAAGATCATGATGAGAGTGGCCACTTGCTGGTTGAAATGGACAAAACCCAATGTTGAGTCGTGCTGTTCACATGTAACCATGTTTAAATAAATTCAGCTTTAACAAAATATTTAACTGTATTTTACCACAGATTTCTTGTCCAGCTGCTGTGGTTGGGGCATTTCTTTCTTCCTCTGATTTAAGTCCTTCTAGTTTTTCCTCTGATTTGGCTGATCTTGTTCCTTTGAGTTCTTTGACTTCTACTTCTTCAATTTCTTCGACTTCTTTGACTTTGTCTTTCACGTGTTTGACTACTTTTTCGTCTTCTTTGACTTCTTTGTTTGGCTGTTCAACAAGTGCACACATGGTATCCTGAAGTAAAAACACATCATATATTATGTACAAATGAAAAAAATAGTGGAATAGACTTTTTGTTACCTGATCTGAATCCGTTGCACTTTGTTCAAGAATGTAATAGTCATTCATAGGAACAGTCACCATAGCCTCTGATTCAACCTTTCTGGCTGAAAATTGCATGGTGCTTTCAGTTTCAAAAAAATCAATCCTGTATCTTGGGATAAGATTTTCCTGGCAATAGGTTTCGTTGGTTGCTGTTACAGCAGTAGCTGGCATTGACTGTTGGTGGTTGTCTTCAAGAGACTTGGTTGATTCAGTAGCCGTAGCAGGAGTTAACATTGGTTCTTGTTCAATAGTAGCTGGGATGGCATTGCTCAAAGTCAATTGAATGGTTGTGACTTGTCGTGGCAAATCTGGTTGTTCCGGCACTTTGACCGGTTCTAGGTCTTTGAAAATTCAAGTCAGATGTCACCGATTCTGATACAAAAACAAAAAAATACACACCATTTTTTTGATTGCAGGGCTGATTGCTGCGGGTACTGAAGGAGAAGAATCTTTTCGGTGCACTTGAGACAACAGCATTCTTTTTTGAAGCAGGGCACGAGTCTAGGAAAAAGAAAAAAAATCATGATTAGATTTCACAGTACTCGATTAGTAACTGTTTCTGTTTACCATGTGTATTATTGCTGAGTCGCTGGGCAGGAGCAGTTCCAATGGTAACAGTCAATTCGTCTGAAGGAAAGAAAAAAATGGACGTCAGTTTTTCGAAAGTCAATATCTGTGTCTCACAATCATTGCCTTGAAGTGGAATACGATCCAGTTTGAAGACACGCTTCCAGATCGATGTTTTCTTGGGAAAGGATAAAGGAACAGGGTGACTTGGCACGATGGGGAGAATTTCTCGCGCTACTGCTTTTGCGTGAAAGAGCAAAAAAAAAAGGCAAACGGTTAGTTCATTATGAGATCAATCAATTTGAATTTTTTTTAAATATACCGTGTTGCACTTTCTCGGCAGAAATACTTGAGATGGGAGCTACTTTGTCTATTTTCGGTCAGTGTCCAAAATTTTCAAATGCTTTTCAAATAATGCACACCATTACCTTGGTTACGTAGAGCGTGGCTGTTCTGAAATACCCACAACGATTGCTTTCTTGCTTGCCTTTTTTTTTTTTTAAAAAAAAGTTCTATCTCAAAGTTGACTAAAAGTAGCAAAGAAACCCACTTTTGTCGAGGCGTTTCCCATTCTTGTTAATAGGTTTTGCTTCTAAATAAGTATTTTTAAATAAGAGAAAGGGGTTAGAATAATACAAAGAAAAAAGGAGGTGGGGAGATCACAAGACCAAAAGATCTTGATCCCTGCACTCCCAACAAAGGGCAAAAGCGCGTAGAAGGAATCACAAAAGCGCTCTTCCCAGATATTAATTGCAGTTGTACTCACTGTTATTTGCGTTAAGTGCAGTAGTATGCAGGTGGGAAATAATGGGGGATTTTGAACGAAAAAAAAAGAGAAGGGAGCCAGACAATCCCACCAGCGGCAATCTTCTTCCAACAGAAAAAGCACGTGATTGCTTGAGTTGGAAGCTGTTGGAAGGTGATGGAAGGGGGGGCGCGACAAGTTTGGGAAAAAAAAAAGTTGTTGCGAGAAACCTGACTGTGCACCAAAAGACGCATCTGCCCTCACATCAAAAAACCAGCCACATGAACTTAAAAATAACTCTCAGATTTCAAGTCGAATGAACGCGTTTAGGCGGAGGCTGTTGACTGAGTTGCCGGGTCCACCTCCACCCCATTCATCTTATTCAACAAAAGAGCATCAGACTGAATTTCCAATCGCGAAGGATCAAATTATTTAAATGCTTTCATAATTCGCCCATTTTGCTGCTGATGCCGCTCAGGGAGGTGTTTGTTTGTATGATAACAAAAACAACAGTGTTCTAATGTCTTCCACTTGAACTGCCGCTTTTCTCCAAGAACATAAAAATTCAACAAGGCGATTGACTGTTATCATCTCAGGGTCAAACTATGCGAATAAAAGAAGAGTCTCGGCCTACTACCAAAAACGCGACCGATTTGAGTGAAATCAAGGCAAGCTTCCAAGGCCAAATATCCAATGAATGGTTTCTGTCCTTTGTTTTTATGCATTGAATTTTGAGTTCATGCTCTGCTGGCATGAGAATATTCAGAGTGTCAACGCGGCGATAGTTCGAAATTATTTGCCCTATATACTGTCTGTAAGATCGGGGAGCTAATCCAATGCGATATCTCTGAATTAATCCGAAGCGACGTATTCGAGACGAGAATGAGTGATGCTGACTGTCTCGTTTTGACTGTACGTTTGTGGACGTGGTCGGAGAAGTCCAAAATCCCCAGTTTTTTGCAGTGCAGGCATTCACGCGGGATGAACTTGGCAATATGTCTGGAAAGGCGGGACGGGTGATGCTTTAGTCGGCGTTTGGGTCTTTGAACAAGACAAAAAAAGACAACAGTGCAGCCAACTTGCACCTACCAAGGACAGCTTTTTAAGAGCCTGTTATAGGTCCGATAGAGTTACTTTTCTTTATCTGCACGAAGTAGGGAAAGACTCTGTTATAGATGGAGTAAATTAAAAAAAAAAGTAGATCAAAAAAAAAATCAATCATGTCAAGCAACATCAACGGCAAAAAGATTGCCCTCGATATTTGCTTGTTTGCATTATCTCAAGTAGCTCTCTTCTACGGTGTCAAGGTGTGTGATGCAGCGATTTAGGCAATCGTTTGCGTTAAAAAAAAAGTGATTCAAATACACACAACATTCAGTGGGTCCTGGCGAGTCTTGATCCAGTCGGTGAAAGCAGGAAAGGAACGAAAGCGAAATCAGAAGAGATCTTTAAACGATTGGGTGTGAGTTTGAATAACTTGTTGTTGTTTTTCTTGGTAAGGTTGAGGATGTTTCCTTACAAATAGGCTCTCTCTCCACTTTTCATAGATTAACGATAAGGACTTGGATCTGAATGAATACGAAAGAGTGATTGCTTCGGAAGTGATTCATCCGGAGGATATTGGAATTTCATTCAAAGGTTGGGGAAGACTTGTTCTGTGCTTCAACGTTTTTGCTCATAATCACTCGTACTTGTCTTCATTTTTTTTTCCATCAAAAAGACATTGGAGGATTGGATCCCATTATTTCGTCGTTGAAGGAGACTGTGATTTATCCACTCGTGTACCCTCAGCTGTTTACAAGTGAAGCGTCTGGAGGATTACTTGGCGCACCGAAAGGTGTATTGTTGTATGGACCCCCAGGTATGAAAAGACACTGGATATGAGCTGATCATCCTTGTTACTGAAAGAAGACGGAAAAAAACAAACAGGAACTGGTAAAACCATGCTCGCAAAAGCTCTTGCAACAGAATCAAAGGCAACATTTGTGAATCTACCGCTCTCGACCCTCACTGAAAAGTACTTTGGAGAATCGCAAAAACTCGTCAAGGCGTTATTCTCGTTTGCGAAAAAAGTGGAGCCGTGCATTGTGTTTATTGACGAAATCGATTCATTCTTGAGAGAACGCAGAAGTGGGGATCATGAAGCCACGAGTATGATGAAGGCAGAGTTTATGAGTCAATGGGATGGATTGTCTACTTCGAAGCAATCGAGAGTCTTGATTCTTGGAGCCACGAATCGGCCCAATGATATTGATAAAGCGATTCTGAGGAGGATGCCGAAACGGTTTGAAGTGGGATTGCCGAATGACGAACAACGCGAAAGAATCTTGCGATTGGTGAGGAAGTTTGTCGTTGGGATATCTGTTTCAATCTAACTCTGTTCTGGTGGGATCTAGCTCTTGAAAACAGCATCCGTGTCTGCATCATTTTCTTTCCCGACGCTTGTGCGCAAAACTGCCGGTTTGAGTGGCAGCGATTTGAAGGAACTCTGCCGGACAGCCGCGATGACACCTGTCCGCGAAGCGATTCGAGGAATCGAAATGAGCAATGTCAGCAGCACTTCGATCCTGGACTTTTCAGGACCGACGAGCGAGAGTACTGGCGCACCATCGATTGGCGGCAGCGACCTTGTGATCCGGCCGCTTGAGATGCACGACTTTTTCCCGACCGCTTCTTCTGCCGAAAGCGATGCGAACTCCGACGACGGTGTGTTTGCGGGTGGATCGCTGGACTGACGAATAAAGACAACTTTCTTTCTTTTTTTTTCTTTGGACAACTCAAAAACACCAATGGGTAGTCGTGGCCACCAGCAGAAGAAGAAGCAGGGCGACCCGAAGCCGCTCAGCGACACCGCGGCGGCGCGCATCGCCGAGAAGCGCGGCGTTGTGCTGCCCGCAAAGGCGGCGCCGCCGGCGGCCAGCGGCGCCGCGGACAAGCGCCGCAAGCGGCCGCGCGCCGAAGTCAGGCGCTTCAAGGCGGCGCAGGCGGCGGCGGCGGGCGGCGGCGACGCGCGGAAGACGCCGCTTCAGGCGAAGAGCGGCGACAGCGATCTGTGGGACAATGTCGAGTCGGACGACGAGCTCGACTCGAACAACGGCCTGAGCGACGACGAAGTAGAAGAGGAAGAAGAGGAAGAAGTGCAAGGGAAGAAGAAGAAGAACTTGATGCTTGCGCCAAAGTTTCTCAAAAAGGGCGGGCTGGCACAGTAAGTCTAAAGAGCTATTCTTGCGCTTCTTCTTTTAATCATTCTGCAGTTCTTCTGAAGTTGACGATGACGAGGAAGAGGAAGAAGAGCTGGAAGGACTGGATGCTCTGGAAAATGACTTTGAAGGGGCCGATGATGATGAAGACGATGATGACGACGACGACGAAGAAGAAGATGGCGATGAATTCGACGGAGAAGACGAAGACAACGACGAGGTTGGTGTTCAGTGGAAAGAATGTTTTGTTTCGAATTACTTACAAGCCAACAAAAGCCAAACGCCCTCATCAACTTGGACTTCAACTCGGACGACGACGACGACGACGAAGATGACGACGAAATGGAAATCGAACGCGACGCCCGTGAACAAGATCTCGAAAACGAAGAACTGGAAGAACTCGCTGAAGAAGAACTCAAAACAAACATTGCCCAACGCGAAAAGTTTGTCTTACCCTCTGGCCAAGAAATCGAAAAGGGTCCCCAATCAGAAGACTTGCAAGTGATCCTCACTCGAATCCAAGAAGTCGTGCGTGTCCTGGGCAACTTTAAAGAACTGAAAGAAGACGGCCGGTCCCGTAGCGAATACGTTGAACAACTCGTCAAGGACCTCGCAATGTACTACGGATACAATGAATATCTCATGGAAAAGCTGTTTCACTTGTTCCCCGTCTCTGAAGCGATCGAATTCTTTGAAGCAAACGAAGTCCAACGTCCCGTCGTGATTCGTACAAACACTCTCAAAACGCGTCGAAGAGATCTGGCCCAGGCTCTCATCAACCGTGGTGTCAATTTGGAACCTGTGGGCAAATGGTCCAAAGTCGGACTCCAAATCTTTGATTCCCCTGTCCCTATCGGTGCGACTCCAGAGTACCTTGCTGGACATTACATGCTTCAAGCCGCCTCTTCCTTCCTCCCCGTTGTTTCTTTGGCTCCCCAGGAAAATGAACGCGTTCTGGACATGTGTTCTGCACCCGGTGGAAAAACCACGTACATCTCCGCACTCTTGAAAAACACTGGCTGCGTATTCGCCAACGACGCCAACAAGGACCGTTGCAAAGCCCTCATGGCCAACATCCACCGTCTCGGTGCCAAAAACACTGTCGTTTGCAACTACGACGGAAAAGAGTTCCCCGCACTGATTGGTGGGTTTGATCGTGTTTTATTGGACGCCCCATGCAGTGGTACCGGAGTTATTTCCAAAGACCCGGCCGTGAAAACCAACAAGAGTGATGATGATTTCATTTTCCTGGCCAAAATCCAGAGAGAGTTGATTCTTAGCGCGATTGACAGTGTCGATGCAAACAGTGCGACGGGCGGATATATTGTGTACTCTACTTGTTCAGTCACTGTGGAGGAGAATGAAGCTGTAGTGGATTACGCGTTGAGAAAAAGACCCAATGTGAAGCTTGTTCCTTCTGGATTAGATTTTGGAAAGGAAGGGTTTGTGAGGTAAAAGTAGCTAGTTGAATCATCTAAATTCAATTGTGAGGTATTGACAACTCTTTTTTTTTCCCCCACCAAAACAGTTATCGCGGAAAATCATTCCATCCTACAGTCAACCTGACGAGGCGCTACTATCCACATACCTACAACATGGACGGATTCTATGTAGCAAAGTTCAAGAAGGTTTCAAATAAAATCCCTGAAGCCCCAAAGCAAACTGAAAAGGATGATGACGATCTTGAAGCGGAAGAAGAAGAACAAGTTGAGCAACCACCAAAAAAGAAGGCCAAGACTTTCAGCAAATCCGCGGGTGCATCTGAACCAGAAGTGTCTCTGTTGGATGATCAGGAAGACGATGCCGAACTTGTTCGAGGTAAATTTTTTTTTTAAAAACCGTGTCTATACTGATTTTTAACGGAAACCCCTTCAAACCATTCATTATAAGCTGCCAAAATCAAGCAACTCAAAAAGAAGGGCTTCAACATCAAAAACACCAAGAAACCAGTTTCCGAAAAGGTGGCTGCAGCAATGGAAGCAGGTATCCCGAAACGGAAAGCGAAGCGAATGGAAAAGAAGGAACTGAAAAAGACTGCGTTAACGTCACTGAAGGAGGCGCCTGCCGCCAAATCCGAGGCTGGAAAGCCAAAGCGGAAAGCATTGGGGGAAACATTGGAAGAGTTGGGTAAAAAGTAAAAGGAAAAAAAAAAAACAATAAATCCAAGATGCGCAAAAAAAAAAACAAACGATGTAGACTCTGTTTGTGAGCCTTTTCTATTTCCTATCTCTCTATTTCTACACCCCAGAACGAGAATTCGGTAGAAACTCGATAAAACACTTATTTTATCGGTATGCTGCCTTGATTCTGCAAAAGTTTGGTATAATTCCGTAAAATTCCGACAGAACGGTCGTTCGGTAGCAATTCTGTTGCATGACGGTTGTACGTTGGAATTCAATCAGAATTTCTGCATCATTTCTGCAGAACTTCCTTCGGAATCGGGCAGAACCTATTCAAGCCCGAGACAAGCCTGCCTAATTCCAGATCTGGCATAAAATACGCCTTTACGTGAATTCGAACCGGCAGCCGAATCATTCCTCTGCAGACGTGTTTATGCCTATGCTATGGATCGATGTTATTCACAGAAAAAGGATACAATATATTCCCTAAACTCAAATATCAACGATAGATTGTTTTACTTGGAGTCAAAGACATAAATAATGTGATGGATACTATTTATTGTTATTGGCCAATGCAATTTGAATAATATTCCACATTTCCGGCCACATTCTCCAAAACCATTCATTTTGTTTTTTTCAAACTTGAAGAAACAAAAGATCCCAAAAACGATGTCATCCCTCTTTTGACGGAGCTGGTCCTTCCCTTGGGCATGAGAACAAGTAAGTCCTTGGTGGCTTTGCCAATTGCTGGGGAACTTACCTTGTTTTTCTTGGTTGTCAGCTCCTCTTTTCTTGACCTACTCAATGGCTCGGGTCATGCGTTTCAACTACAAATCTACAGCAACAGCAGTTGCTGCAGCAACAACTGCAACAGCAACAATCGCGCCAACTGCTGCAGCATCGGCAGCAGCAGCAGGAGCAGCAGTACCCATCAGAGCGTCTACCGTTCCAACCGTTGCAACCATTCCAACAACCGTTTCAAGCATCACCGTCGCAACCTCAGCACCAACAGATCGCAGCAAACAGAACGGCCATCATTGCAACCGTTGCAACCACAGTCGCAACCTCACCCGCAGACGCAGCAGCCGCAGCAGCCTCAACAGCTGCAACAGCCGCAACAGTCCGCAAGAGGTCCTGGTGGACAAAGCACGTTAGTTTTTTTTCGTTTTTATTGGTTTTCTTCCCCCTGATTGCTGCTTGTAGTGGTGTTCTCTTAACCAGAGTTTTGCAAGAAATTGGTGTGATGCAAGATACACTTCGCCAGACTCCTGCGCGGCAGCTCTGACTCCACAACCATTGCCAGCACTGGAAGATGGATGGCTTAATCAAGGCGTTATTTTCTCAACCCATTTGATGGGTACATCGCCTGTTTTCGATACTTTCAGCCTGAGTACTGTGATTGTAGGTAGTTTTTTTTGTTTGGTTTCGATTTGGTTTATTGATCTTTGTATTTGCTTTGTTTGCACAGGAGAATATGTCACCTGAATGGAAGCCACGATTCAAGAGGATTGCTTTGGGAACGGATCTCCACACCACTGTGTTCAAAGTTTGTAGCAAGTCTTACAGTGACTCTAAGGATAATATTGCGAAGAAGGTTCGTACTTCATATTTAAGTTTGTTGTTTTTCATGGTTCTAACGTTATAATACAGCTCTTTGGGAAGTATGGGAAGGGAGCAAGGATGACAGCCAAACAGAATCTACCATTGAAACGATTTGCGGAGCATCTTTTCAGCAACTCCAGCCTTGCCGAACTGAACCGCTCTGCATTACTGGTGAGTGCATCTTCGCTTTATTTGGTGCTTTCATCTTCTAAGTGCATTGTACACAGAAAAATTCGGCATCTGGAACAGTTCTGAGAAGACCGTTTTGGTTTCTGGACGGAAGCGCACGCTGAGATCAGTAGAGTCAATGGATTGGAACCTGATGCCAAAGCAGAGTACTTCACGCAACTTGTAGCTGAAGATTCGTTGAGGTTCTGTTGAAGCTGATTGTCTCTCTTCCTTTTCTTCCCCATTTCTTGTGCTGTTCATTCCCCTTAAAATAAATGTATTTTTACAAATGAATTTCACATTACAACTGCTCAAGCCAAACAGGAGATTATTACCACATGTCCATCTCCTTCATTCTGTCAAATTTCGCTCGAATTACGACCGAACTCCGACAGATTTTCAGATAATTTCCAACAGAAAGTTCGGTCGTAATTCGGTGGAGTCAATCCAAATAAAATTCCGTCCGAACTATTATCGAACTTTCACGGAATTTTTGCGGAATTTCTGCGGCAGTTCTGCTGTAGTTCCGTGGAAGGCTGCTTGGGGTGTACTCATTCTTTTTATTTTTTTTTTAATTTTTTTTTTTTTTTTTAAAAATCTCATCAAATGCCTCGAGTTCCAGTTGAGCGTCGCCATCGAACCATCGTCACCTCAACAGCAAAACCAACTGGGACCCAAAGATCTGCAGTCGAGCGGACGACTGCGATTCAGAGCTCAGTCACTGGTTCATCGTCAAAGGGAAGCGTACCACTGCGTCAAACCGCCGATAGCGGGGAAGGAGAAGAACTTGGAAGCAAAAAAGACAAGAGAGTTCAACGACGAGAAAAGTGGCTAGAAAGTGAGTGTGTGTTGACCGCTTTTTTTTAGCCCTGAAAACTGTTTCTGACGGTCACAACCCCCAAATCAGAACTAAGTGGCGTATACACATCCCGATCTATTGCCGAGAAACGGAAAAAGAAGGTTGCCCTGTTTGGAGTAGCCGCCGATTTGCAAGATATCCAAGGAGCACTTGAACAAACTCTAACAGCTACAGACGACAATATACCAGAATTAGTCAATGACGAAGCAGGACAAAGCGGGAAGAAATCTGTTCAAGCTGTGCCACAGAAAAAGAAACCAGTGAGTCAGAAAGCGCGAACCAAGGAAGGAATCAATGAGATGTTGCGGTTACAGTCTGTAATGAAACATAAAGCGTTCAAGAGTAATCCGTTGGCGACAATCAAAACGCATTTGAAGAATACTCTTTGATTAATATGCGTCTGGTGTGTGCGTGACGGAATAAACTCATAAAGCCCTATAATGCCCCTGCATGGACTAATGCAACAGAGCCAATATCAACTGTTGAGCATTTTAGATTACCAACATCAAATTCAGATTTTCCATAGTTAATTGCATACAAAGTTAAAAAGCTCAACTCTGAGCTCCAATTGCGTTGCCCTCTCATGCCTCCCCTTCTACTTTGTAACCCATTCAGACAATCGGTCTAGACAGCAGGTTAGAAATTTTCACAGGTTCCTTTGATAGATAAAGGGTTGCATGAAAAAGGTGGCCAAAAAAAGGTGTAAGAAAATTTCCATCCACCTTTTTCAAACACCTCTTTACTCTTAACAACAAAAAGGTGTACAAAATAAAAATAAGGTGTAAAATTATTTCTTTTACTTGTAATTGCATTATCTTCAAGCCAGACCATTCCGCGCATTTACACACAAAACTCTTGCTCTTTGTCACTTTAGCTGATAGCTTAATGCAGTCAATATGAAAACATGCACTGCAAATACATGGAACCATTGCTCTCCCGTTGTCAATTTCCGATAGATATTTTTTCTGAACGTTTAGATAAACAAGGAACCGACGAACAAGGAGCACAGTAGGAATATATGTCGTATACTGGAGCTTCATCAGGTGAAGCGCCATCCAGAAATAATTTGGCTCTATGTTGGTTGTTTTCTTTGTATTTGACAGTGTAGAACCAAATCCCAAATGCCATAAAGTAAGTTCCATTCGTCGCCAAATGGAAGTTTTTCGAATCTATAGAAGGTGGAGGAGCGCTGAAGCAGTGGCCGATTCTTATGTGTCAAGCATATAGTTCTGTAGTACTTTTTTGATTTGCTGTGAGGACCCAAGAAAAGATCCTGAAAAACCATTGGAATGCACGGGTATATTCCTGTGTGTGTAGATGTTTTTCAGGAGTTCGGCTGAGGTGAAACGCGCCTTACCTGTTATAATCAATCAACGATGATTCAAAACTCGATTGCTCGGCCATGACAGATGCAGGAACAATTTCCGGTGCGGCGCATTTTCATGTGGAAGGTGAAATACACTGAGTTGGAGTCGTATCAGAAGACAGCTTCCTTGCGTTTATCGGTCCACTCACAGGCTACTGAGGGGAATCCCACGTCCTGCGGCTGTTGACTTCACAGGTACTAGCATGTTGCATCGAACTTCGAAACCGTAGTAGTTTCCTTGGTCGTCGTCCGTGTCTAAGCGATTGTCTGACGCTTCATAGCATACTTCTGGGATAGATTTTTCCTACTAGGGACAAATTGAAAGCGGGCTGTCACGGCTGTGTGTTATTCGTTTTAAATCGATAAATATCTACGAATGAAGTATTTTTACACCTTATTTTTATTTTGTACACCTTTTTGTTGTTGGGAGTAAAGAGGTGTTCGAAAAAGGTGGACGGAAATTTTCTTACACCTTTTTTGGCCACCTATTTCTGTTGTCTCATAGATAAATACTTAGACGGGATCAAGTTCATCGCATCAGTCACCTTCAAGAATCAGAAAGGCAGAAAATGCTGGCATAGCCTAATACTCAGGCTGGAGATTCTAATATTGAGTTCGTCGCATTTTTTGACGGCAAGAATCAGTAGGGCAGAACACAGGTTCTCACACGTCGCAGAGCCTGGCTGTTCTGCTGCAAGCAGCAACTTCAATGTATACAACTGGAGGCTCTGTGCATCTCTTGATTCAAGGATCTGTGGGGTTGGAAATCTTGCACATGGAATACCGCTCGTTCCACCAGCAACAAAGACTGGATTTTTTCACAGGCTGCTGGCATAGCCTAATACTCAGGCTGGAGACTCTAAGATTGAGTTCATTGCATTTGTTGACGGCAAGAATCAGTAGGGCAGAACACAGGTTCTCACATGTCAGGGAGTGACCTTTGGAACTTTTGGAATTTTATTGTTGATTACACACAATGTTAACTAATAAATTTAACAGTCAAATAGAATAATGAATGTGACTAGATGATAGTGGGAATAAATAGAGAGATAAATAGTGTCATTAGAGGGAGTAATGAGGGATACGACAGTTTGGAAACTGTCAATAAAAGCCAAAAAAATAAATTCTTGATTAGATAGATTGATTTATTGATAATTTGCAAGGGGTTTAATGACCCGTTGGAGCTGAAGGATGAGATGCATGATGGACAGCCCACGCTCTCTCAGGGGCAACCAAGGGATTGAGTTGTGCAAGATATGTGATTGCCCACCTGCAATAAATGTGGGAAGGGGTAAGTATTTGATATCACGCGATTCCTTTGGTTGATGTTGTGTGCACTCCAGATTTGTCCCTTTATGCAGAACTGGAGGCCAAAAACTCACATCATCCAAGTACATGTAAATGTGAGTGCCACGGCTGTTCGGTAGATACTGGTTGTATTTCGATGTAAGCAGGATGTGTTAAACCCTTGAAGTTCATCTGCACACGCCCCTCCCGCGCCAGCTGAACTCACAGTTGGTCATCGCTCTTTGGAATCATTGTGAAGGCGACAGCGCCCAGGCCGCCGTACACGAGAAAGGAAACAAAGATTGTCGCAAGGCCCATATTTTTTGAATAATGAAATAAAAATAAAACAGAAGAAAGAGACGATAAACTGGAGTAAACAAACTCGAAACTTATTTTTATTAATTTATCACTTTGGAAAGCTCAGTTTCGCGCAGTTTCGTTGTACAAATAATCCCAATCTCGTTTTAAACCCGTAGAATCATCATGCAGTCACTTCTTCGCCCCGAACAATAGTGATTCCCATCCCTTTTGCTTGAGATAATACTCGAGAGCACATTGCTTCGTGAGTGGTATCTTCGCATCCAGGATCCGTCAGTTTGATGGCAGCAATCTCATACACATGTTTGATAGTCAGCTCTCCAATAGAAGTATGACTGGGCCGACTCGATCCCTTTTCCTGACCAAGCGCCTGCAGCAGCATCCAGCTTGTTGGAGGGGTTTTTGTGATGAATGAGAACGATCGATCTGGTTTCACAGTGAGGATAACACGCATTGGAATTCCCTGTGTGTACTGCTTTGTACGGTCGTTGAACTGTTTGCAAAAGTCCATTGTCTTTACACCACGCTGACCGAGGGCTGGACCGACGGGGGGAGATGGAGATGCCTTCCCTGTGATGCCTTTCTGTCAGAAACAACTGCTACTATCGTGACATTCATCAACACAAACCAGCAGGAACCAGAAGTCGCACAGTTGAAGTTGTTGCTGCTTTTGCGCCTTTCGAAGCCATTGATGTAATGTATTTCTTTTTTCTTCTTTTTTTTACTCTTTAATAAAAGTTCATTCTGTTTTTATTGAGACAATATGTTTAGTGAATGACCTTCTTGATGATCTTTGCAAAGCTAGTTCCTTGGTAAACGGCAGTTTCCTTCTCCTTTGCGGAAACCTGACGCGATCCATCACCGTTGGCGATTGCACCAGCACCCCATGGACCACCACCAAACACTTCGTCAACGCCGTTAACACTTGGAGCAGCAAATCCAATTGGAACGTAGATGATTCCGTGGTGAGCGTAGTGAGACAGGAAGGAGGTGATTGTTGTTTCTTGTCCTCCGTGTTGAGTTGCAGTGGATGTGAAGCAGCCACCGTACTTTCCGGCGAGAGCTCCTTGCTGCCAGAGACCTCCGGTAGAGTCCCAGAAGGCCTTCATTTGGGCAGAACACATTCCAAAACGCGTACTTATTTGGGGTTTGTGTTTAGACAAAGTTCAACTACACCAACACAACTCATTGCCTTACCCGAATCCGAACAAGAATCCATCAGCCTTCTTCAACTCATCTGGCTGTTGTAAGTAACAGATGGGGCTTTAGCTGAACGGATCGGTAGGGATGACAATTAAATGAAAATGATATGAGCTTACTGTAATGACTGGGATGTTCTCAAAGGTCTGGGCATGCATCTTGGCAACAACTTCGGCAGGAAGAGTTTCTGGAACACGGAACAGCTTGGCTTCAACGCCTTCAGCAACCAACCCTTCAATAATAGAGTCGGCCAAAGTCTTGATGTGGCCCCAAGCACTGTGAAGATCGACAGTTAGTTGACCATTAGCGATCGATCAAAAGCAGCTCACGAGTGGATGACGACGTAAACAACTGGTTTAACCATTTTTGAGTACTTTTTTTTTCAATGCACGGTTTTTTGTTGGTTAGCCTTTATTTTTTCAATTCCGTCGATTTGTCACCGGGAAACAATTACGCGTGCATGATTTCATGAGATTTCATGGCACCAACCATCGTTCTCGCGTTAAAGATTGACCATTGGTGAAAACGGTTCTTTTTTCGAAATACATATTATATTGAGGTTGTTGGTTAAACTTCGGGTCTCGGTGTTTTTTTTTCAAGTGAGCATGATATCATCAAAAAAAAAACGCTTCGTTTCTGCATGACGCTAGCACCGGCAAGTTTCGATCTTGCGACCTTTGAGTTATGAGCCCAACGATCTTCCGCTGATCTACGGTGCTAGATATCAACGGCAATATTTTGAATTATATAAACTATCAACTGTCAAAAAAAAAAAAAAAAAAAAAAAAAAAAAAAAAAAAAAAAGACTCGAATCTAATATTTATCTAGGAGTTCTTTTCATTTTTCATCAATACTTTTCAAATAGTTTCACTTCTTCCAATCCATTCCCCACGTGGCTCCAACAGCTCCAGCATATGCCCAATCAGCCGATGGATCTGGGTGTTTTAAATAGCACCCGTTGCTACTGTAAACATAAGCCATACATGGCGGGAATCCTTTATCCGGGTACCCATCCAGAGTGCAGTAGTATTGGCAAATCTTTTCAGGATATCCCGTGAACGAAACAGTATCAAAGCGACCCGGAAAGTCGGCATTTGGGCGCGCGTATTCAGATTCAGATACAACGAGTTTCCCACCAACGTCCGAGTACAAAGGATACTTTACGTAACAAACTCGAGTGTTTTCATTCCACGTGAAGAATTCGGAGTCAAGGTAATCGGCCTCTCGTCCGCAGTTCTGAGGGGATGATACATTTGGGATGTACCAGCCATCGAAATCCTTCCAATCGTAACCTCTTTGAGTAATGACCTGCAAAATAAACGAGAGGAGAAGATAAAAGCTGAGTTGGTAGGGTAGTGAAAGAAAAGCGGGACAACGTACCCATGGATACCAACTGTTTGTAGAACCACCGGATTCGGTCCAGTTACCATGTCTGACACTAGCAATTGCTGAAGTGGTGGAGGAGGGCAACTCAGGGAAAATATCCGGATCGACTCCTCCTGCCTGAAGCTCGGCAAGGGTTGGCGCGTCCTTTGGCAATAGAACTTTGGGTTGGGTTCGATTCTTATGAGAAGTACCAGCTGGCATTGCCGCAATTGCGTGCGTGAAGGCCAGCGACATGGCAATTGCCAATTGGTGAAGTAAAGTCATAGTTTAATAAAAGTTGTATCTTTGATTCTTGCCAGTGTCTGGTTTTTATATTTATTTTTGGGGACAAGCCTGGCACTGCCTCGTACCGCCGCATGAATGACAAATTACATGAAAATTTCCACTAGCTGCTGCTCTTGCGAGCTTGGAAATCTGATGTGTTATCAAAAGTGGCTGTATGGCCAAAATCAAAACAAATGGTTGTGTTGCATCTACTTCGCGTGAAATACCTGTTGGATATTCTTTGCAGTATACAGATGCATTCATTTTCTTATTTAAGTTGACTGCTCCGTATTCTTCAAACGAATTCATGCAGCGAATGTCAGCGCCTAGATATCATCTTTTTAAATTTCAAGCATTATTTTCAGACAATAATCTGAAGATTTTTTGCATCACAGCATGCGCGTCTGTCTCCTATGTGCGATTGTATTGTATCAAAGAATCAGGACTCTTCAGGAGATACTTTGCAAGCCCGCACCGCCACTCGCCTCACAAATTTCAAATATTCTTCAATGGTGATCTATTGCTATCAAATTTGGCTATGCCCTCGCGAGAGCGAATCGCTCGTTCGAAGGTCCTTGCTGGTTCTTGTGAATAGTTCTTGTTTTCTTTTTCTTGAATCGAATGAGTCTCTTTTCGCAACGACGGAACAAGACGCCCAACAGCTGCAGCCAGCCGCAACCGCGCAGCGAGGCGAATGCCGCGCCGCCGCTTGTGTTGGGCGAAATTGTCGAGCACGAATTGGCGCCGCCTGGCGCCGACTTTGCGGCTTCGAAAGTGTTTCCCGGCGGCTTTCCGACGGTCGCAAAACAAGCCGACGGCGGCCACGAAGCGGCGCCGCACGGAGCGGCGCACGGCGACTTGCGCGGCGTCGCCAGCGCCGTCGACCGCGAAAACACGGCGAAGATAAACGCAATGTCGGCGGCCGAAGTCAGCGACGCGCAGGCGCAGATTATGGCCACGTTTTCGCAGGAAACAATCGACAAGTTCAGGGCGCTGCATGCGCGGAAGATGGAGAAGGAGAAGGCGGCTGCAACTACTGCCACAGAACAAAAGCCAAAAGCGGTTTCATTCAAGGAAAATACTGAATTCAATGAGGACGTGGATCAAGGAGCCGCCATCTCGGCTGCGATGCAGTCCTATCATGATGGCATTCAACAGCAGCAGCAGTTACGGGATCTTCCACCTTCCTCGGAATCCTCTAAACTCGAGTGGATGACTCCTGTCGCTTTGCCCCATGATGGATTGTCTCAATCTTCAGCCACAGATCTGCGATTCTCTTTGATTGGTCATGTTATTCCGTTCGGCGTTGATTTACCCGTTTCTCTTGGCTTACATCATCACGGAGATGATCCTGCCAGCGCTGGGTATGCTTGCTTCTAATTCTTTCAACTAGCGAGATTTTTTTCTGATGATTACCTCGGTGTATAGATACACCGTCAAAGAATTGATTTATCTGGCACGAAGTTCCGTTTCTTCTCAAAGATCATTGTGTACGCAAACGCTTGTGGCAATTGTTCAGCGCTTCATGGCTTCTGAATACAGCCCTGCAGAGATGAATATCATTGGAGAATCAATTCGCGCATATATGGTGCTAATTCATATTCGAGCAGCCATTGATGACTCGAGCGTGACTATTACTAGCATTGGGATTGCTGGTGTCGCGGCAGCCCTCGGCATCAAGTCACTCAGCACATCATTGAAAACGGTTCAACTTTCAAATCTCTACAGATTCACAAAGAATGGTCACATTGCATTCGAAATGAGCCAAAGAAACCTCCTCGAAATTGTCTCCAAATGGTCTGGAGTCCTCAAATCTTCATCCACCGCCACTCCAAAGAAGTTTGTTGAAGGAATGTCCAACGAAGATGTTTCCAGCCTCGTCATTTCTGACATTATACCAAGTCTCGCTGAAACTCATCTCTTTGAACGATTTCAACTACTTCTTGTCACAAAACGACTTAATTGGACGGATGCTGAACTTGTTTTGCTCATTCTTGTTCGAATGGCCCAGCATTCTATAAAAGTTGCCAACTCCATTGCTTCCACCCCTGGCCTTTTGCAATCAGTTCGGCAAAATTATCTATCTATCCCATGGCCAAACGTTAATCAATCTAGTCTCAAAATGGTTGTTTTGTCATTGCAATTAATGCAGACTTTATTGCAAGCAAATCTGAGAAATCCATCTATTGTTCAGATCTTGGAATCTGCAAATATTGTGATTCGGTTCATTTTGTTAAAACCAAATGGGGTAACCAATGACAGCGGCGAATCGGGTGACAAGAATGTTTCGCTACTATATGGAATGGTTCAATCCGAATCATTTCGGTTGTTATCGCTCTTGTTTGAGTATGGATCGACGACACACTTGTTTTTCGATTTAAGGAACGAGTTTGTGAACACTGGTATTGATTTGTTGCAGCGGGTGAAAAGTGGGGATGATGAGGAGGTGTGGGGCCAGTGTCTTTCTTTTTGGAAGATGGTTTCTTCAGCGGCCAAGTTGGCCAGGAAAGACGTTGATGGAATCAGTTCAGAAACTATTTCACCTCTCGTTTTAGTTGGAGTAGAGTTTTTTAATGTCTTGATCGAGGTATGTTCACTTTTCTTTCTCATCCAAAGTGTAATGAGAATTCCTGCAGAAGCAAGAAGGACTCCAAGTGTATGGATCTATTCTTCTCTCTCTTCTTTTGGATATCTTTAGCGAATTCCTGGGTCTATTGGTTGACAATGGCCCCGCATTCAAGTCTTTCTTGTCGAAGTTGAAGGCACTTGAAATAAGCTCACAGCCCATTGTTCAAAACGCCCTATTATCTCTCAAATCTAGCAGTAAATTTGAAAAGCAGTCAAGATTTATGTTTGGAGTTGCTATTCCCGACCCTGACGGTCTTGATTTCGCCATTCAACGAACTATCAATGCAAACTTGGTCGAAGCAGCCCTCGTATTTGATTCTAAATTATCGAAATCTGGCGTTTCTGTGAGCGATATTGATGCTCTCTGTATCAAGGTTCTGCAAAGCCTCCTGGACTCAAACACAAACAAGTCAGACTGGGCATGGGTATATGCTCGCGGAGAAAGTGATTTGCGAGCATCTATTCTTCTCAAGCTATCTGAATCAATTAAAACCCCACTCAAGCAAGCGGAACCAAGAGAGAAGGTTATCCTGTCCTCGATATTGACCTTCATTCGCACATGCCTCCCAACCGACAAAGACATTTTTTCTCATATTTTCAAAACTCTACAATACTATCCCGGCGCTTTCTCCCGATCCACTCCCGCCGCGCTGCAGATCCTCACCGCCGAATTCTCTCTAGACAAAACCAACCCCTCTCCAGACACTAGGACAATCTCCTTCTCCCCAACAAACCTCCCAGCAAAACCAGACTGGATGTACCTCCCACTCACCACCTACAACCTTTCCGACAACCACCCAGACGACGCTGTCCGCGTTGTTTCCACAACCCTCCAATTCATCCAAACCCTCGAAACTCAGTCCCGCGAACCACCACAATACGACGCCTTGAAAATCGCCAACCTCATGAAACTATACCTCCTCCCGCCTTGCTCGACTGGACAGGAGATTTATACGTTGGGTGATATAACTCCTTGTGTTTCAGGGCTTTTGGATACATATAGGGAGACGCTTGAATCCGGGGTTTTGGATTTGGAATCTGTGTTTGGTAACAGCAGTGACCACAACAGTTCTGTTGGTGGTGGAAGTAGCGGTAACACTCAGTTTTATAAACTGTATCAGGAGTTGGTGGCGCAGTGGTTGGCGACTTCGTTTGGAGATGTTACCTTCACAAGGCTTGTAGTGCTGCCTTTGCAAATGCGGTATCCATATGACTTCCGGGCGCTGTTTTGGAGTGAGGTGAATGCAGATGGGGGTGGTGGGTTGAAGTTGTTGATGAATATGAAGGAGCAGGTGATTGCTGGGCGGGATGGGTTGAAGGCGTATTGTGAACCAGTGGAGACGAGTGAAATTGTGGTGAATATGTATTTGGAGGCGCTTGTGAAAGGGTTGGTGGTGGTGCGGCCGGATAAGGAATTGAAGGAGTGTGTGTTTAGGGCGATTGCTGTGGCGCATGTTGCTGGGTATCTGTTTCGTGATGGTGGAGGAGGAGGAGGAGGAGAGAGGGTTGGTGGGTTTAGGAGGAGTTTGATTGAGACTGTCAAGAAACTGGATCAAGTTTGTTTGGGCTCGTTTTTGGATGAGTTTTTTGCTGCGGGTGTTGCAGTTTCTTTGGAAGAGGTGGAGAGACGGAGGATGATGTGGGAATCGTTTGTTTGAGATGAAACTCTTTAAAAAAAACCAGCTGCATGCGATTAATTGAGATTAATTGTATATTTTAAAAGATTCCATTTATTTTGTTTTTTGTTTTTGTTTTTTTTTTAGCACAAAAAATGAAGCACTTGCGAGAAGAACCAGTGGCTCCAACGCCGGGTGAACGTTACGTGAAGCCAAAGATTCGAAAGGAACAGGAAAAGGAGAGCAAGAGATTAGCTCTGGCAGATATTGATCCGGAAAAGAAGGTCGTTGCTCAGTTGAAATCTGACGAAAACGATCAAGTCCTTGGCCCGTTGCTCAACCTCCCCGTTGGCTCTACAGTAAATCAATTGGCAGAAATCGTGAACCAGCTGCTTGGAAATGTATGGTTATTTTCTAAGCGCACAAGACTGTTGTTGACATGAATTACAGGAAGATCCCCTTCCATACTCCTTCTTTGTCGATTCCCAAGAACTGTCATCAACAATCCATGAAGATATCATCGTGAATCAAGGAAAATCTTCAGAAGAAATGATTACAATCTGTTACAGACCGCAAGCTGTATTCAAAGTGCGAACAGTTACACGCTGCTCTAGCAGTCTGAATGGACATACGGAAGCTGTGCTAGTTGTTTCATTTAGTCCAGATGGAGCCATGCTCGCCACTGGGTCTGGAGATACCACCATTCGAATCTGGGACCTCAACACGGAAACGCCGAAACATACTCTGACGGGTATAATATGTTTCTTTGTACAAATTCGGCTCCTCTTAAAAAACGATTCTTGATTAGGGCACACAAATTGGGTTCAGATTCTTGCTTGGTCGCCTGATGCCAAGTTTCTTACGTCTGGATCTATGGATAAGACAATTCGTATCTGGGACCCCAAAGCTGGAAAAGCGCTTGGAGACGGTCTTAAATCACATACTCAATTGATTACTGGAATTGCTTGGGAGCCTTTGCACTTGTAAGCGAGTTACCCCGTCGTTCACTACCGAAAAAAAAAAAAAAAAAAAACTTAAATTTATTTTCCACCGCCAGAAACAAAAATTGTAATCGCTTTGCAACGTCATCTAAAGACATGTCCATCAAGATTTGGAATGCACAAACGCGACAAGTCCTCATGACAATGACTTCACACACTGGGCCCGTGACATGCATCAAATGGGGTGGAACGGGACTTCTCTATTCTGCGTCACGGGATAAATCCGTGAGAGTCTGGGATGCCAAGGATGGGAAACTCGTTCGCGTCCTTGAAGGACATGGGCATTGGGTCAATAGTCTGGCTGTTAGCAGCGAGTTCTTGGTTCGGACTGGAGGATGGGATCATACGGGCAAGAAATTTGCGTCAACGGAGGAAGCGCATGAAGCCGCTGTGGAGCGGTATAACAAGAACAAAGGGGAAGGGCCCGAGCGGTTGGCGTCGTGCTCTGATGATTTTACAATCTATTTATGGAATCCAGAAGTCAGCAAGAAGCCTGTTGCTAGAATGACTGGTGGGTTGGAAGAAAACTCAGGGCTGCTAGAATGAATGACTAATTTACGAACGCGTTATTTTTATAGGACATATGCAACTCGTTAATCATATCAGTTTCGCTCCGGATGGTCGTACGTTGGCGAGTGCAAGTTTCGATAAATCTGTCAAATTATGGGATGGACATACTGGAAAGTAAGACCCAAAGAATATCTCTCTCCTTTTCAAAGTTCTGAATTAATGACTTAAAAATAATTTAATAGATTTATTGAAACTCTTCGAGGCCATGTTGGTGCTGTTTATCAAGTCACCTTTTCTAGTGATTCCCGCCAGATTCTCTCGTGTTCCCGAGATTCCACATGCAAAGTATGGGATTTGAAAACCAGGAAACTAAAGATGGACCTTCCAGGCCACGCTGACGAGGTGTTTAGCGTTGATTGGAGTCCCGGTGGAGACAAAGTGGCGAGTGGAGGAAAGGATCGAGTTGTGAAAATGTGAGTATTCTGTATATTCTTAAGCTATAAGTGTCCCTAACACTCCCATTTCAGCTGGAAGCATTGACAGGAAGAGAACGTTGTGTTTCGCTTAGACTCATTAACTTTATAGTGCTGCAATAAACTTGTGTTTTGAACTCATCCCTCATTCGTCTTATTTTATAAGCCCCCACCAAAAGAACGAAACATCTTGTTCCAACTGCTTGAACCCCTCTGTCTAAGAATTATACGCGAATCAAATCGCGAGGCCTGCGATGCGCTTTCAGAATGCCTCGTAGTACTTGGTCCTCCAAATGACCTAAAGAGTTTGTTCCAAACGGGTTTTGATCCATCATTGGTGGGCCCGGGAGCATACACTGGTAAGTGCTGTGCTGTCTTTGAAGCAGCATAGAAAGATGTGGCATCTGGCATTTGCTGGCTTCGCTCCATGGATTCGTCGTGTCAAAGTGCTGATGAGCTCGATGTGATGAAAGACAGAGTGTGATCGATAGTACTCCTTTTTGGCGTGATTAATGTGGAGTTGCCACAGAGCCTGGATTGTCAGATCAAAATAGCCAGTGCCCTATCGCACTGAAAGCCGCAGATTTATTTTTTTTAATTTCAAATTCTGAAACGTCGTTTGTTTGGCTTGAATTCGGCAACAATAATCTGAATTTTACATTTTTTAAACTTTGATCAAGTCGCAACAATGGGCGCCGTTCTTTGCCTTCCAGAGTCTGACGTGCAACAGCAACCACCCGTGGAAATCAATGTCTCTTTGCAGAGTAATTCAGCCATTGGCGATTCGATTGTTCCGTTGTGTCAACTCAATCCAAACACCCTCAGATGCGCCCCCCAAGCCTGAAGAACTGCATCTGCTCAAAACTGTCAACTCCATCCTTTCTAGTTCGAATCATTACATCAAGAGTCTTGAGCAATACAAAGGCTGTGGCGATGCCATACGAGTGGTGAGCTATTTCTAAAGGGTGGCTCGAAGTCACGAGACTCGAAGCACGATGTCATTCATTTGATACTTATTGTGGTATTGCGCATGATAGGCGATTTCAAGACCGTCTCCTCAAGCTGAGGAAGCTGTCTGGGCTGCCCTTGTTCCAACGATCCTTCAACTCAAGCTGTATTACGAATACTCACTGCAACTCAGTAAGGAAAAAGAAAACCGGTCTGCGATTCTTTTAAAGCTTTATTGACCTTTATTGTATGCACCAGATGATATCTTTCCAAAGTTGCTCAGCTTTCTATCCAATTCAGCAAATAAAAAGACTATAGAAGCAATGGAAACATATCAGGCCACCACAAAACGGCTTGCTGATGTTTTGTACTTTGCGTCGGTGTTTGATGAGATCAAGGTGAATTTGTCATTCTTTGGTTCCAAACTCCCCTTATTCTCTTCATTACTAAAATAATATTTAAAAATACATCAATCCAGATTGCAAATCCTAACATTCAAAACGAGTTTTCTTATTATCGGCGGGCGTTACAAAAAGTTCGAATGAATGGAAACCAGCCACAAATGCCAGGAGCGCCCAGAGAATTCGCACGTATGGTTGTAGATGATACCACAGCCAACAATATGTCCATGTTTTACGCGCAACCATCTCCAATTCTAAAAACTTTGATCGATTGTTGCTTGAAGGTAAGACCTTCTTCGTTGGTTACTGAAGTTGCTTCTCGAGTAACCTAAGAAAAATGTAGATGCAAAAAGGAACATCTCGAGAATCGACTTTGGAAATCTTGGCTCTTCTTGGGGCCGTATGTTACAACGTTGTTGTAAAGAAACAAGTTCAAGGACAAATGATAGAATACAGTTTGCGTGTGCTTGTCATGTGCATCGTTCTCTATGACCATATCTCATTATCTGAGGGTGGTGCCTTTGGAAAATCATCTCAAGTCGATGTAATGAGTTTTTTTGTATGAATCCAGTTCTTTCCTGATTGTTTTTTAGATCAAAACATATATCAAGTTAATTCAAGTACACGGTGGATCCCGTTCAACTGGTTTGATTAGTGGGATAAGGTATTCCACCGCACATTTGAATGATGATGCAACACCCAGCGGTATACGTGACTTTGTGAATGAACAATGATGAGCGCAAAAGAAAAGGCCCCGAGAAATGCAGGACATTTGATTTACGTATAGCTTACAAGCGAAATAGAAGGACTATTGATTTTTGAATGTCTGGTTTCCAAAAAATCTCGCCAAAAACCACCCATCATGAAAGCACTCATTCTCGTTGGTGGATTCGGAACCAGACTTCGTCCTCTCACAATCACAACGCCAAAGCCGCTTGTTGAATTCGGAAACAAGCCAATGATTGTGCACCAGATCGAGGCTCTTGTCAAGGTTCATCTTGCTCTTGTTTAAATAGAAAAACCATCTTAAGTCCCATATTGGCAGGCCGGAGTTAAGGATATCGTTCTTGCTGTATCTTACCGCCCTGAAATTATGGTCAAAGCGATGGAAAAGTACGAGAAGGAGTTGGGCATTAAAATCCACTTTTCGGTTGAATCTGAACCCCTTGGAACGGCTGGTCCTTTGGCATTGGCGGCTTCAGTTTTGGAGAAGGACGATACTCCGTTTTTTGTTCTTAACTCAGTAAGTATTATGACTATTATCTCAAACTGTTAAATTTGGGCGGGGAGAAAGATATGGTTTGGGAGGTTAATTGGACGAACTTATCGAGCTCATTACACGCAACCATCAATGCGGGCAATCATGCTGGAATTTCACATCCCATATCTATCCAATCTTATCTGATCGTTGAGCGTTTTGACAGGATGTCATCTGTGACTTTCCATTTGAAAACCTGTTAGCTTTCCACAAAGCTCACAAAGGCGAAGGAACTATCTTAGTGACCAAGGTTGACGATCCATCTAAATACGGTGTTGTCGTGAACCGAGATGGCGGCTCGAGCTCATGCATTGAGCGCTTCGTTGAAAAGCCCACTGAGTTCATCAGCAACAAAATCAACGCGGGTATTTACATCTTCAATCCGGCAATCTTGAAGAGAATTGAGGTTTCTTTTTTTTTTAAATTGAATGTTTGAATTCTTTGCCAACACAATCTAACTGTGCTTTTCTGCAGCCCCGCCCAATGTCTATTGAGAAGGAGGTATTTCCTTTAATGGCTGATGATGGTCAGATCCACTCCATGGAACTCCCAGGCTTCTGGTAATTCATATGTTAGAGCGACGCAATAACCTCTAAACGATTTTATTTTCTCAGGATGGACGTTGGTCAACCAAAAGACTTTTTGACTGGAACTGGACTCTGGCTTTCATCCGTCGCCAAGAAGAACTCAGCTATTCTTGCAACTGGACCTCAGTTTGTTGGACATGTTCTGATGGACCCAACCGCCAAAGTTGGAGACAACTGCAAAATTGGCCCTAACGTTGTTCTTGGACCCGGTGTTGTGATTGGAGATGGTGTACGTATGAGCAGAAGTGTGGTTTTGGCGAACGCCGCTGTCAAGGACCACGCCTGGATTCAGAGCACGATTGTTGGATGGAACAGCACGGTTGGACGATGGTCTCGTTTGGAAAATGTGTGTGTATTGGGTGATGATGTGCATGTGAGTGATGAGGTGTACATGAATGGAGCCCGTGTTCTTCCACACAAGAGTGTCGGAGCGAATGTCGCTGAACCCCAGATTATCATGTGATTTAATTCTTTTGATCGCTATTAAAAAACACCATGGTCGTGGCTATATTTTTGTTTCCGTCCTTTTTTCCGTAGGACTCAAAGGGGAGCGTGCCCAACAGGTTTCATACTCACTTTTTCCGAATACAAAAAAAAAATAATAAACCTCTGAAAAAACCAGAAAAAACAATGGTCAAGTTTGGAGACAAGTTGGTTCGTACTGGAGTTTCTCTTTTGAGTCTTTTGCCTAACCGATCCTTTCTTGACCGTCTGCTAGGACAATGAAGTATTCGTAGATTGGTAGGAGAACTTTCACAACCAATCAGCAAACCTGACATCAAATACTTACAGGCGGTTTTACTCCCTCGACTACAAGGAATTGAAGAGTCGCATCTCAGTTGAACCGTATACTTTGGTTGAACATCGCGAGTTTCAACGGTCACTTGATGAAGAGAAGGAGAAGGTACAGGCCTTCTTCAAGCTCAAGTACAACGAGCTGGTTCGCCGGATTGAGGCCATGGTTTGTGTTTTCCGCCAGGACGGTTTCTGGAAGCAGTGTCCTAACAGTGGTTCACTTGCAGGAAAAGGCGATTCCATCCCTGGAAGAAGCGTTGAAGCCCCTTACACCCCACGATGATGGACACGCATCTGAATATTCTGCGGAAAACTCGGAAGACTCTGGCTCGAAAGACGAGGAGGGTCAGAGCATTGCCCAGAAGTTTCGCTTGTCGCATCTGGATCACGAAATTGGTCGAGTCAGTCAAGAAGTCAAAGTAAAAATACATACCGCCTCCATTATTCTGCGTTGACTTACAGTGTTTTTTTTCAGGACCTGGCTTACTTCTCTGGTTTAAACTTTACAGCAGTGAAAAAGATTCTCAAAAAGCACGACAAGAACCGCTCGTCCTACCCACTGTTGAACAAATACTCAACATTCCTCAGCTCTAAACCATTTAACGAAGCAACTTATGACAACTTGATTCTGCGACTGAGTGATCTGTGGGACAAAGTTCGATACATTCACGGATCCAGTTCATCAATGGACAAAGCCAACGGTGTTGATCAGCAAAACATTGTTAGAAAAACAACAAAGTACTGGGTTCACATTGGTGGGTGACATTTATCTACATATGAGTAAATAATTTAATTCTCTGCCCCTGTTTTTTCAGACAACGTCGTTGATGTCAAAGTCTTGGTTCTCAAGCATCTTCCTGTTCTTATTTTCAAAAAGGGTGTGACAAATGACCCAGCACTGAACTCGATCTATTTCGACAACGACAACTTGGATCTATACCGTGAACGAATGAAGCGTGAGGAGGGGGCACAGAATCTTCGTTTCCGTTGGTACGGAGACCGTACAAAGACTGATGAAGTCTGGGTCGAGCGTAAGACACACCACGAAGACTGGACTGCACAGAAATCCATCAAGGAACGTTTTCCAATTAAAGAAAAGCACATGAACGATTACTTGGCTGGAACATACAAGATCAAGGATGCTGTGGAAGAGCTACGAGCTAAAGGGAAGAAGAAGGAGAAGGATTTGTTGGATATGCAAAGATTGGGAGATGAAGTTCAGCAGATGGTGTTGGACCAGAAGTTGAAGCCAATGATCCGCACATCTTACAACAGAACGGCATTCCAGTTGCCAGCAGACGCGCGAGTTCGAATTAGTTTGGATACCGACTTGACCCTTGTCAGGGAAGATGGATTCTCAAGAAACAACGGTGACTGGAGACGCATGGACACTGGATTTCCATTCAAGGACCTACCAAAAGAAGATGTCATCTACTTTCCGTATGCTGTGTTGGAAATTAAGCTTCAAACTCAATCGGGACAGGAAGCTCCTCAATGGGCTGTTGACTTGGCCAACTCTCACTTGGTCGAAGAGGTTCCCAAATTCTCGAAATTCCACCACGCGATTGCCAACTTCCACCATGAAAAAGTTGACAAAGTACCCTTTTGGTTCTATCAAATGGACAGATCAATTATCAAGGCTCGTCCTCCTCGTCACTTGGACCCCACCCGTGTAGATGATGTCGATTCAGACGACGAAGATGACAGCATGAAAAGCGAGCACCCTATCCAAACCCCAGCAAATGCAGGTCACCTGGTTCGTCTCACCAAAAATACCGTCAAAATAGACAAGTTTGGAAAGATTTACTTTTCGAATGAACGCACGTTCCTTCGTTGGTTGAACATGGTTCGTAGTTTCTTGCTCCTGTTTTTTCGTGCGTTCTTACGTTATTTTATTCACCAGTCTGTTCAAATCATCTCCTTGGCTTTATTACTCATCAACCTTGCCCCTGATTACACATCTCGCTATATTGGAACACTCTTTGCTTTAATTGGTGTCAGCATTCTTTCTTATAACCTGTATTTGTTCCACGTCCGAGCACATGCTTTGCGAACAAATGATGGAGATGGTCCATATGAACTTAAGGTTGAGCCTGTCACTGTGGCTGCGGTGTTGGCATCCGCCATCGCATTAGCGTTCTATATGAAATGGAATCAATGATTATGTTGGGCTTTCTTTCTTCTTTCATTTTCTTTCGTTTTAGACTCTATCGAGTCTTAAGTTGTTCGGTCACAAATAATACTGCAATTGAAATTTAATTTCACGTTCGCTAAACGTTTCTATGTAAATCATTTCGTTATAAATAGATATTGGGATGAGGGTACAATGTGTTGTGTTGGGGCTTCGCCAATCAGAAAAGGGCAAGTTTGGTTCCCTTCGAAATCTTCCCAATCGAGCGAGAGGAGTAATACATCATCAAAAGGAGCTATAACTGCAAGCTTCCTGGACAGCAAGGATCAATTTTTCTGCTGCGAACAATCCAAAAAATGATTATTAAGCGCGACATCAACTTCGGCGGACCTCCTCAATTCGATGAAGGCAACAAAGAAAACACGCAAGCCTCGTCGCTTCTTGCGCGTATTCCAACGCCGGCGATAATTGGAGCTGTTGCCGGGTTTCTTGCATTTGTTATCGTTGGTCTGGTCATGTACCGCCGACGCGAATCCAATCGCCTTTCGTTGACAGCGGAAAGACAGAAACGAAACACAATCCAAAGACAACAAGACCAAGAAAACTCCCAACACGATCCAATCGCAGAAATGACAGCAGTTGGGATCCATTTACCAAACAATCGAATGAATTTGGAGCCCCTCTTTGGCACGACAACTAAAAAATCGAACAAGCCAAAAATAATCACCGTAGGGGGCGGCAAGTCTCCCTTCAAGAAGCTTTCAATCGCTCCGACAGATGATAACGTTCTTGGAAGTCCCATAAAAGCTGTGGTGATTCCCAGACGTACTCTTAGTATTAGCATTGAGAACCCCGGGGGTGGAGACGCCAGAAGAAGATCAAATTTAATGGCCAGTGCTGTTGCTGCTGCTGCCTCGGCCTCGAAATCATCGAGGGGAAAAATATCATCGTTGCCTCCCCCACCTCATGCAGCTAATTCAAATGGTGCTCCAATGACCACTACTCCAGCGAAAACACTCAATAGCATTCTCGAGTCTATGGCTTTCAATGGAATCCCAGAGACAGAAGAACCAGCATCAATGAATCCACGCGAATCAATGGTATCAAACGCTTCCAGTATTTCGTCCATTGAATCTGATGATATGGAAATGGAAACTAAATACGAAGTCGTCGAGCATTGGATGCCGCAAAGATTTGATGAATTGGAACTTATACCAGGCGATGTTGTCATAGTGTACCAAATATTTGAAGGTATGGTAAACGTGAATTTTACAATGGGGTTTCAACTCAAACGTTTTTTATACATCAAACTTTTAATCTTGAACAAAGATGGATGGTGCGATGGGAAAATTGAGGGAACTGAAGACACTGGCGCATTCCCGTTTGCCTGCCTTAAGGGTAGCTCATGGTCCCTTGGGAACATAGCAGCAGATGAGCCACAGCTTGAGGATGTTGGCGAGTCCATTCAAGAACTTGATCTTCAAGATGAATCTACGAACGGCACCATCCATTATGAGTTTAGGAAGAGTGAGGCGAGTATCGGAACAGATTCGTACAACACTGGATCATCCAGTGGAAGAAGCAGCGAATATGACAAATCCACAACAAACACAAGCAGTCAAAGCGGAAGTCAGCAGGGGAGCAATTTGAGTCTTGCAATGCAGAAGCAGGAGAAAGCAAAATCGCGGTTTTCTGGAATTTTGAAGAACATCGATCAATATGTTGAAGAATTTGAACCGAAGTAACGATATTCTATTATTATTATTTGTTTGACGGGAAAACATAATAAATATCATGAGAGAAGCTGAGTAGTCGTGCTTGTTGGTAGCATTTTAGACTTGATGTTGAGATTTGGCGAATTTGGCCTAAGTCGCTGTAATCATCAAAGGAGTTAAAATTTGAAACGTTGATTGAGTCTTCATTCCTAGAATCGGATTTCAAAAAATGCAGGAAAAGACATATATTTCCCGTCCAAACAATAACTGTCGGCCAGAACACCTCTCTCGTGGAGGTGGCTCTGTGCCACATATGAAAATTGGAACGATACAGAGAAGATTAGCATGGCTCCCTGTGTAAGGATGACACGCATAACTTGAGTGGATGCCGGCATTGCCGGTAATATTTTTTCGTATTTGGTTCGTTGGTTCGTTATGTTTGTCATGAATGCAGGACAAATCGAGTAGCGGAACTGCAATGTCTTTTCGCTAATCGGCACTTTGAACAGGGAGTTGATGGTGGAATCATGCATGTTTGTGTTTGAGTGACATCCGCAGTCGGAGTGTTTCATAATTCGAAACGCACTCCCACTCAAATCCATCTCTGTCTTTAAGAGCCCATCAATCACGTTAGTCTTTTTAATATTCAAATTCAAAACTTCCAAGTTCCTTCAGAATGACAGTCACGAAATGGCCATGCCTGCCAAAAACAACAGGGTTTTGGCATTAGCACCCCTTTTGTGCCAAAGCTATGATTGTTACTCAATTACTTAAATCGCTTTGAGATAAAACATACACAGTTGATTTTCAAACTCCGAAATCAAAATTCACTCATAACAGCGCCCAACATTGCTCACCAGGCCACAATCTGAAAAATGGGTGCTGCTCATTCTCTGAATCGAAGACAACACGATGAACAGAGGGATGAATTTAATGCGCCCACCAGCAAACTGGGCTGTGTTGTTGACGCTTTGAAGCCACCCACTGACAGCTCGGGACGCGACGATGATGCCGCCAATGCTTTACTGCCCTATAGGCTGACTCTAAATCAGCTTGCGATCTCTGAGGACTCGCTCCCAATCTGGAAATGTAAGTGTTTGAGGTTAATGTGGACTTTGACTTACATCTGCTAAACACAACCCAAATCAACTCTACCTGAAGTTGATGAAGAGGATTCAATCTATGCGCTTCATTGCGTATGGAATAACGAGTATTGTCAAAACGGAGTCGAGACGACAACATCCTACAACATGACAACAGTCCACCAACAACAGAAACACGCTTCTAATGCCTGCCCCATTTTTACTTGCTATATATGTCTTGAAGAACAAGTTCCAATCGATGAAGGTTCAGTTCATGAATGTGTTTGAGGTTGCATCTAACCAAGTGCATGCGAATAGCGTTTCAAATTCATCCTTGCGATCATACAATCTGCCGTTCCTGTGCCCATGATTACATAATGTCTCACGTTCAATCAAGGAACTTTCCCATCCATTGTCCGCTATGCAAAGCTGCTACAACCACTGACAAGAAGGAATCTCCGCCTGATTTTGGAGTTGAAAATAGGGAAGCTTTCGAACGGATTAAAAAGCGCTGGATATTAGATCGCGTTATTTCTTTTGTCAGAAAGTTTAAAAGGGAATTAAATGAGGATGGGACCAACGATGGACAGGACGAGGACAAAGACTCCGAGTTTATTGCAGAAATAGACCAGAATATGGCAGCGATGGTGTTAAATGATGAGGAAATGGTATTTATCTCACTGTCTTCTTTGATGAATTTTATCACTCACGCACCACCATATTTTCATTAGTGCACACTCGAAAGATTCTCTCTTTCAAAAGTTTTTGACTCAGATCCGCGTTTTCAGCACTGCCCCAACAACAGATGTGATGCTGTGTTTTTCAATGACGATCCAAATGTGACAGCCATGAAGTGTCAGGCATGCAAGACAATGTGCTGCTGGAGATGCAAAACCGATACTGCACACGAAGGCTTAACCTGTGCCCGGTACCAGGAACTGAATCGCGAGCATGATGGAAATCGAGAACAACTGAGGTTCGAGGAAATGGTGGTGAAAGAAAAATGGAGACGTTGTCCAAGCTGTACAATGGTGACAGCCAAGAATGAAGGCTGTAATGTAAGTTGTTTTTGGAGAACTCAGAAGTTAAACTGCCGCTACTGATATATCTCGACCACAGAAAATGGCCTGCGAAATTTGTAAGGCTTACTGGTGCTTTTCCTGCGGAAAGAAGCTGAGCAAGAAGCGTCCTTATTTGCATTTTACATCACGGTGGTCAAAGTGTCACAATAAGTTGTTCCGTGACTGAACGCAGTTCAACAGCTCTTTACCCTCCCTGACCGCTGTAATTTAATAAATGATATCTAATAATTCTGTCAGAATGTAAGCTCCAGTTGTCGATGAGTCACTGAAACTCAAAAAAAAAAAAAAAAAAAAAAAAAAAGACTGCCCGAATCCACCCGAACTCAATCGTCAACACAACCTCCGCAATGCCAATCTTGCCTCCAATCAACTTCCCTAAATGGATCGAAGAGAACAAACACCTTCTGCAGCCACCTGTCAATAACTTTTGCATCTATCGCAGTGATTTCATTGTTATGGCTTTGGGAGGTCCCAACAAGCGAACAGATTACCATGTGAATCCCACTGAAGTATGCATATCTTTTTTTTCCTTGTGAGAAAGCTTGGGTCGTGCTTCAAACGCACAGCCTTTATGTCTGATTCAATGTCAAAACTGATCGAACTGCAAAAAATAGGAATACTTTTATCAGCATAAAGGCGATATGTTGCTCAAGATTGTTGAAGACGGAGAATTCAAGGATGTGCCTATCAAGGAGGGCGAAATGCTGCTGTTGCCAGGTAAGTCAACACGTTCAGACGAGACAAGCTCTTAAATGGCAAACCATATCGTAGCAAATATTCCCCATAATCCAGTCAGATTCGCAGACACGATCGGAATTGTAATTGAAATGAAGCGGCCATTGGATTCTCTTGGTATGAGTCCCCAATGGAATTAAACCAACCACTCTAACCCCCATGATTCCAGATTCTTTGAGATGGTACTGCCAAGGCTGCTCAAAAGTTCTTTACCAAGAATCCTTCTATTGTACCGATTTGGGCTCGCAGCTGAAGCCAGTCATTGAGAAGTTTGCTGCGTCAGAAGAGATTCGCACTTGCAAGCATTGCCAAACTGTCAACACAGTGGCCCAATGACAAGCATCGAAATAAAAAACATCAAGAAATTATACAACATATTATTTAATACAAAAACCAATGAATTTCACGAACACTACCAAAAAAAAAAAAAAAGAAACGAGAATATGTAACCAAAAGAACAGAAAAGCAATGCAAAATACACACACGCACGCACACAAACGAATATTAGAAACTACAAAAAAGACGCATCAAACGCGCCATCCAAACTACTCAATCCAATGTCCTTGAAGAAGGAATAAATGTCGTCACTTCTTCCATTCACACCAATATTCCCGACATCACCAAACATACTTCCATTCAAAACCGGGGATTCAACAGAACTCTCTTCACTACATGGCAGATACGATGCTGCTGCCAGAAACTATGGCCGCCCCAATATGTGTTCCCTCTTTCGATTTAGTCGTCATGGACATTGGTATAAATGTATTTGGATACATATAACCACCGGAAAGCGCCACCGATTCATTAGAAGCGCCAGTAGAAGGCATCAACAGGTTCTCGATAGACCAAAGGGACGATTCTAGCACGGCACCGCCCATCTCACCCGTAGAAGTATTCTTTGCTCCATCCCTACCCCCAAGCCCAACTGATTGATTGATGTTTAGAAACACCCCGTTGCTGTCATTCGGGTAAAGATCAAACACAGAGCCAGTATTGTTGAATGTGGCTGCACTAGAATCCAATTGGAGCAGTGAAGAATCCATTGATTGCGCAATACCACCACGAAGCCATTGTTCCCAAAGTGTCGAACTGATGGAAGGATTATTTTGGAGAAGGTTGCATTCGGATCCACTGTTGAATACAGGGAGATTGTATTCATTAGGAGAGGCTGAAGAAGAAGCTAATAGCGGCGATAAATCACATCGCGCAGGTGACGGAAACGTCAAAGTAGAGTTATTGCTTGACGCTGGTTGGGACGATGAGCTTTCAGGGAGGCAACTTGCAATATTTGGAACTGAAGAAGATGGACCAGAGCGATTTAAGTCCAGCTTCAGTTCACGGTTGCTCTGAGCCTGCTTTCTCTTGCGATATGGTCGTGTGGTAAGTCCGGGTGGAAGCGGAACTGTAAGTGGGTCGGCTAAGGTGACTTTTGGAGAATGGAGCTCCTTTGGAATAACATGACCTGCGAGTTTAAGCTTATTGATGTGGTTCCGGGAGTGCTTGATGGCTGTATCAGAGCGGGGGAAGGTCTGTAACTTTTTGTTACAAATAAGCTCAATGCATAAAAACTGTACATACCATATCGCAATCTGGTAATGAGCATTTAAATGGACGTTCTCCATTATGTACTCGTGTGTGTCTGATAAGATGGCCCCTGTTAATAAGTCATGTTAGATTATGTTTGACAACCACAACGTCTTAAAAAAAAAACCTACTTGCTCAAAAACTCTAGCCCACAACCAACGTAATTACACTTATAATTTCTAGCTTTCGGAGGATCTGAAGAGTCTCTTTCCTCGCTCGATGGTGTGGGTATTGGATTGTTTGAAATAATGTGTCCAGAATCGGATAGTTTTCTTCTCTTTTTAGAAAGATTCAACGACGACGCGTCTCCACCATTCCGAGCGGAAATATTCGCGTTCGTTGTTCCACAAAATCTTGCAGATGTGTCTGTCAAACCCAAGTCCAAATCCGGCGAAGTGAATTGAAACGACGGTCGCGAAGCATTATTAAAGTCAGAAGCCAACAATGGAGTTTTGAATAAATAGTCAGGAAGCGAGAATTGCGCGGAAGCTAGAGAAGCAGCTGAATATGAACAGCAACGTGCGTAAGAAAAAAGCGCGTCATTGAAATTGTGTCAGAGTGGCACACACCTTTCAACATGGCATGGTTTTCCTTCTGAGATAACGGAGAAGTATTGAGCATGTAGTCAAAAGATTCTTGCTGCTGTTGTGGGTTGTTCAAAATGTCCAGTCCGTCCGATTGACCAGGGTTACACGCGACTGGTAGTTTCAACTCAGCCGCGTCCAGGCGGCCACTCTTTGCTTCCTCCGACATTTTCAAATACTTTGAATAAATAACTTATATGTCTATATCGTCTAGGTAATATATCTGCTGTCAACGAGTTAAAGGTGATGGAAAACAAAAAGTGGGTCCCAACACTCAAACTCACCTTATAATTCAATAAATATAATAAATACAAGTCTTTGACGCGTAAGGAGGTCTATGGAAGCGAATGCAGAAGAGCGATGCAGTCTTGTCTTCTCGCTGGTGCTTGTTCGCCCTTTTTTGGGATGAATGTGGCCAAACCTGGATATTCCTGTCGGAGATCACCAGATTCCGACGTTCAGACTAGGGGGGTCAAAAATAAAAAGCACTTTGTTTCGCGAAACCATTCTATATAACGGCAAACTAGTGATGGAGTAATGCATATTTTATAAATAATAGTTGCAAACAAAAGGCTGAAAAAGTCACATAAATAGCAAAAGATAAATATAAGAAGAGATACTATATACAAGTAAATTAAAAGATTAATCCAAGGGTTTCAGAAAAGAGTCCGTATTTAAATTAAATAATTGGCTGAATTGGTTTTGGATAGCCGCCTCGTTCGACGATTGCAAATCCATGAAAAAGGGAAGGGATGGGTCATTCAATTCGAATGACGAAAGCGGGAGATTGAATCTAGCATCAAGCTGTCCAGGAAGGTTGCACGCGCTCGGATAAGAGTTGGCAGGCAAAGAAGTAAGATGAGCCATCAGCTCATGAATATCCACATGTTTCCAGAATATTATCCCATAGCTTGGATAAACCCGAATCAACACACTCTTGTGTTTGAAGACCGTTTTCTATTGTCGGATAGTTTGCCATTCAACGGTCCCATCATCGTCGTCATATGACTCAGTGGAGGACATGATTTCGAAATTATGGGCGGCTCTGAACAATCTAATTTCCGTCGTTGGCGTTGGCGTGACGAACTTTGCATTTCTCCAAGACAAGGTGGAGCCAGAGTTTTTTTAGGAGACAAGAGTTCAGTTGGAATCTCATGACCTGCAATCTGTAGTTTCTTGATATGACATCGCGAGTGCTTTATAGCCGTGTCTGACCTAGAAAAAGTCTGTTTTTGGTTTTTGTGACTGGTTGGTTAGTCATTGGATAGCCATATTTGTGGGCTCTCACCAAGTCACACAATGGGAGTGAACATTTATAAGGTCTTTCCTGCGTATGAATTCGGGAATGTCTAATCAAATGCCCTCTAGAGTAATAATTAAGTAAAATCACTTTTAGAACCGAAAACTTTTTTCGTTAGAAAGGGCTTACGAGCTCAAGAATTCAAGGCCACAGCCTTCAAACGTGCATTTATATTGTCTTGGCTTTTCAACTTCCAACCCGCTTCCACCGTTTGAACTTGAATTATTCCGAGCAGTATATTTTCTCTTCTCCTTTTTCGGAACAAAAGTTTCCTCAGAGATAGTCGAGTTAAACTCTGGTGACGTCGTCGGCGTGACTGATGTTGAAAGTGCGCGTCCAGGGTAAGGGTGTTTGGGCATTTGAGCTGCACGTCCAGGGAGGAAACTGCAGAGTTGAAAACGCATTCCCGGATGACGGGTAAGAAAAACTGTGTCCGCATTGCGTGGAATTGAGATCCAGAGAGGTTATTGGGTTTGAGTCATTGCGAGGCTGTGGAGTTGATTCTAACTGAGTCGCGTCGCTGCCTGAGAGAGGCTGTGCGAGTAGGTCCAAAAAGGGAGGGAATCCAAGCATTATTAGGTTTGAATTATTAAATAGTGAAGGAATGAGTAGCTGTGACTGCGGGGTTTAGAAATTAGAATAACCTAGCAATGGAATAGCAGGCACTCACAAGCTAGTAATAAAAATATAAATATGATAATTAATTAAAACGGAGGCGCTGTAGAGTGGGTGGTATTTTGGCGTCAACGGCCGCGTTTGTTTTGGGCTGTTTTTTGTGTTCGAACTTTGACCAGGGTCTATTTTGGAAAATGATGTCCGATCCTTCCTAGTTACTTTTGCCTCAAATGATCTTCTAGAACTTGTCAGCAAACTGAACAATGGATAGATGGAATCTGGAGTCATATTCTGTCACTTGAGACAGTGAGCTTCATGGGATTGTAAATCTTGCAAACGACTACTATGCAGAACCAAGAACTTCCCAAGTTACCGTCGAAAGCTACCGCAAAGCCTCACGTACTCAAGTCTTCCGCAGAAGAATCATTGGCTGGTCGAGACGTCCCTGACAATACTTTCAAAACCCGAACTCGAAACATTTCGGCTGCGTTTACCATATTTGCCATCTTCTTGTTCAATATACTTCCAGAGCCTCTGGTTCAAGATTACATCTCAACTCCCTTCATACTCACTTGTCTGATCGTCTTTGGAATTCCTCATGGGGCCATTGACCACATTCTGTATTATCAAGTCTATCAAGAAACGCGTCCGTTCACTGCTGGAGATGCAGCAGGTTCGATGAGCCCTGAACGTAACTATTTTGAATCGTTTGGAGATAATCAAGGACGACACCCTGAACTGGCCATCTCCAAAAAGCTTCGAGTCAGCTTATTCTACTTTAATTATCTGACGATTATGATTTTCTGGATGATTTGTTGGACTGGAGTTCCGTTGGTTACTTTTTGGACGTTTCTGGCTGTTTCTGCTTATCACTTTTGGGGAGGTAAACAAAATAACGAAGAACATACTGATAGAGTAAATCTGAAAGCAGTCGCAATTAGGGGGATATGAACTACTTGCGCAACAGTATGCTCCTCTCTCCTCTTGTCATGAACTTTTCCAGGGGATTCCTCTTGATAGGCTCTCTTGTGACAGCACAACCTCAAGTTACTCTCCCTATTATCGCGTCTTTAACTCGAGTCAGCAACCCCGACAGTCTATTCCCAAACGCTGAAACCATTCGCATCGTCTGTGTTTTGCAAAATCTAAGTCTGCTTGCGCTTCATGTGATTGCTTACAAGAACAACATACTTGCTCTTCCATTCAAGAAATCCCACGAATATTACCAAAAGTGGGCTTTGGAGGTTGCTAAATCTATGTTGTTCACACTCCTCTTCAACGCGATAAACCCTCTCCTCGCATTCGCGATCTACTTTGGTATTTGGCATGCATTTGGATCCGTCATTGATGAAATCGCGTTCTTGAAGTCAAGGAGGAACAGTCTCTTTTGCTATTCTGCATGTTCCTCCGCCGATGCTGACGATATTAAACCATCAGATATACTTGTATTCTATAAGGCTGCAACTCCCTATACGCTCGTTGCTGTTTTGGGAATGCTTGCTTTTCTCATCTTGGATCCAATGCGGTCGTCGATGGGTGTGCATTTGTCCATCTGGGATAAAATGTCACATACAACGTTATGGATGGTGTTTATTGTTTCGATATCTGTCATTACTGGTCCGCACATGTGGGTTATGAGACTGATTGCATTGCATTGGTTCAATAAAACTGCAAAAGATGGAGAAGAGGGTCCAGTGTTGAAAAAACACAGCGATGAAATGGATCCTCTTGGATTGGAGACGATGGCAAAGGATTGGATAATCGGAGGTGGTTGGTGGTGGGCACCTCGAAAGAATAAAGAGTAACCCAGTCAGTCGGGTTTAATAGAACCTGAAATTAGTTCCACTTAAAATAACTAAACTCATGTTGTAATTTATAATACCAATATGTCGCAATGAAACCGCCCGCAATGATGGTATCATCGGAAGCCCCAATTTTTCCCAGCAAAGCCATGATGGGATTCTCTAATTCTTCCATGCTGTCTACAAATAGCATAGGTGTTTTGCAACACAAGAGTAGTCCATTGACAAAAGATTTTGAACTTTGCGGCGGGCGGCCGTCAACTCCCCAAAAAGATACATCAATTTCGTCATGTTTTGGAAAGCCGCCTTCAAAGTCGTCAGATTCCTGAGCCTCCCATAAATCAATATGATTTATTCGATACTTGTACAAGTCAATCAAATCGGCAGAGTCACGAATTTCAACAACGTGGGGAATTGAGTCCACTTGCAACGACAGTAGCTCAAAAGAACGTCCTGCAGCAGTAGCTACAGCAGACATATCATCGACATCAACGACAGCAGCTTGATGATCCAAAACCAAAACGGGATGACAGACATTTGTCAATTTCCCAAATGCGTCAAAAAAACGAAAGTCGCTTATTCGGGATTGCAATTTGAGGAGCTTGTGGATTGAAAAATACAGGTCTCTCCAAAACAATCCCTTTGTTGTTGACAAGAGGTGTTTCAGTGCCAACGCGACATCGTGGATTGCAGGATTGTTGAAGTGATCGAGCTCTGGCATTTTATCGACTATATGGCGAATTGCATTTCCAACCGAAGCGGGACTCTCTGTGTAGAAGTGGGTCTGCATTGGAATCAGTAGAGTTCAAGTTCACGCTGTCTCCACCTGCAAGTCCGCCAGCCACGCCCACTGCCGCGCATCCACCACGATGCCGTTCCACAGCCGCAGCGGCGATTCGCCGCCGTCCGCGAACGACTCGCCCGCGCCAATGCGCCGAAAGTCAAACTGCGCCAGCACAACGCGCGCCCACAGCAGACTGGAAGGCCGCAGCAGCGCCCGGAAGCTGCGGCTCAGCTGGCTGCACGCAAGCAGCGCCGCGGCGTCGGCGCAAAGAAAGCGCTGCAGGACGGTGCGCAGAACACTCGGCGGGAGCATTCTTTGTTTTTGTTGATTGATTGAAAGAAAGAAATTGAGGGATGGGAATCGATAGCGACGACGAAGGCCGCCTGCAGCAGCTGGGCTACAAACAGGTCTGTCCCTGTCTTGGTTTGGATGCCGAGAGGCGTCATCCAGTCTTTGATAAAACCACTCACTGTCGAACATTGTCTGGCAGGAACTCTTTCGTGCCCTGGACGCATTTGCAAACTTTGGCGTCGCTTTCACGATTTTGAGCGAGCCAATGTCGGTTCTTCCTCTTCTCTACTTGGGTCTTGGAGCAGGAGGTATGTGCGCGCATATCCTCAAACCACAGTCGCACTTGAATGTCTGATCTAACATGTTACATTTGATAACTTTCTATACATAAATAGGTCCAAGGGGGATGCTGATCACTTGGTGAGTGACTTTGACTTTGGTTCAAGCATCAGTTCAAGTGTCTTGGCAGTTGATGAACGCAAATTTATGCCGAAAGGCCTATTATTTCAGCCTTTTCGGCATTTGTCGCTGCGTCCATGAGTGAAATCGTTTCTAGTTATCCAACCAGCGGAGGTCTTTACTACGTAAGTAGCACGCATGCGATTTATGAGACCATAACTAAGGCTAATCCTTTCAAGTGGTCGGCGTCTCTTGCAGGTCCAGTATGGGCACCATACGCTTCTTACATGACCGGATATTTCAATTTTCTGGGTTTGACTGGTTTGACATCAGGAACTGTAAGTTGTTGAGTATATTCAAGGTCAAGAAATTCATAACAACTGTCCTAGGCCTACGCGTTCGGTCAGTTCTTTGTCAACTGCTTTATCGCGCAAGAAAATCCTGCTTTCGAGACTGGATCGTGGCCAGCCAAACTGATTACGCTCTTTGCCGGAATCGGCGGATTGATTATTGCGGGATTTTTGGCTTCCTTTGGATCACAAGCTGTCAATGTGCTTGGAAAAGCTTGCTTTTGGCTGAATTCGGTTGGATTGTCTGTGATTGTTTTAAGCGTATTCTTTGGTAAGCTTGTTCTTCTAGCTTCACACTCTTCATTCCAACTGACTTGAGCCCAAATCCAGCATCGCCAACGAAATTGGCCCCAGGGGAGCTCTTTAATACTTGGAGCAATTTGTCGGGGTTTCCAGACGCTTGGGCAGCCACCATTTCCGTTCTTCTCGCCTGTTTGACCTACACTGGATACGATTCCGCAGCCCACCTCGCAGAAGAAACCAAAAATCCAGCTGTCCAGGGACCCCGCTCAATCGGATACGCAATTATTGGAACTTTCATTTCAGGATACGTAGCTCTCTTCTTTATGCTGAGTACAATCGACCCTGGCATCTACAGTGAAATTTACGAGAACGGGTCCTACGGCCTGATGATCATTTTCCTCAACAGCGTTGGATTAAATGCAGGAATAGTGTTCAACGTTTTACTGATGCTTCTAGCCATCACAAACATGTTTGGACTTTTGATGACTCACGCCAGAATGGCGTTTGCATTCTCGAGAGATGGAGCGCTTCCTGGAAGTAAATGGCTTCATGTTTTGAACTCCAACCAAGTCCCCTTGATTGCCACTATAGTTATTGTTGTGATCGACTGTGTGATTCTTGTGCCAAGTCTTTATTCTGTGACTTTGTATGCTGCTATTAATTCTTTTGGTGTGATTGGTATTTATCTGGCATACTTTGTGAGTCTCATGGTTTTTTTTTTAAAAAAAAGGTGTGTGTTCCATATTGAAAACTAAACTAATTTTCTTGTAAAAGGTTCCAATCTTCCTGCGCATCGTTCGAAGCGACAAGTTTCCTCAAGGGCCATTCAATTTGGGAGCATTTGGTGTTCCAGTTGGAATCATCTCGGTCTTGTTCCTTGCGTTTTCTTCAATCGCCTTGGTCCTTCCAACTGTTTACACGGACGAAGCTGAATACGTTTTGGAAGATAACGTTACACTGGATCATGACGCATACGTTGCTGCCTGTAACTATTTTTTTTCTTTATTTGCATTTTTTTATTTTATTTTATTTTATTTTATTTTTATTTTTATTTTTATTTTTTTGGCAAATGTTGACTTTTTCCCGGACAGATTTGCAAAACTTCAACTGGGCTCCCGTCGTTGTTTGCGGGGTCTTTATAGTTTCAAATCTGTTTTGGGTGTTGAATGCTTGCAAGTGGTTTAAAGGGCCTCCAATCGACACGGAAACCAAGTGGGCACGGGAACTCCATTTGGCAGCGAGTAATCGAGAAGCCAGTTCTGAGACTGTTGTTGAAAATGCTAAGGATGTTGAAGAGTTTATTGTTGCAAGGGGTTAAAAAAAAAGTGGGAGGCTTTATAAAGCAGCGCATAGAATGAAATAAATATGATTGCGTTGGCGCTTGTTTTTTTATCAGCTTGAGCAAATTCGTTTTGTGATTGCGTGTGCTTTTTTATTTATCTAGAATCTAATAAGTTTGTGGAAGATGAAAGCCATGTTTATTCTAAAACAGTCAAATATCGGAAACCTCAGCAGCCTTGTCCCACTTTGTTTGCGTATCAATAGGCGGTCCCTTGAACCATTTTCGCGCAGAAATAAACCAAGAAAAGGAGGAAAGGATATATACAGCCGCGACAACAACAGGCGCCCAGTTGAAGTTGACCAAATCTGCCAAGAAAACGAAAAAAAAAAATTTGGGAGCATTTGGTGTTCCAGTTGGAATCATCTCGGTCTTATTCCTTGCGTTTTCTTCAATCGCCTTGGTCCTTCCAACTGTATACACGGACGAAGCTGAATACGTTTTGGAAGATAACGTGACACTGGATCATGACGCATACGTTACTGCCTGTAACTACTATTTTTTCTTTCTTTCTTTGTATTTTTTGGGCAAACGTTGACTTTTATTTCCCGCTCTCTTGACAGATTTGCAAAACTTCAACTGGGCTCCAGTCGTTGTTTGCGGGGTCTTTATAGTTTCAAATCTGTTTTGGGTGTTGTATGCTTGCAAGTGGTTTAAAGGGCCTCCAATCGACACGGAAACCAAGTGGGCGCGGGAACTCCATTTAGCAGCGAGTAATCGAGAAGCCAGTTCTGAGACTGTTGTTGAAAATGCTAAGGATGTTGAAGAGTTTATTGTTGTAAGGGGTTAAAAAAAAAGAAGTGGGAGGCTTTATAAAGCAGCTTATAGAATGAAATATATATGATTGCGTTGGAGCTTTTATTTTTATCAGCTTGAGCAAATTCTTTTTGTGGGTGGGTGTAATTTTTTTATTTAGCTAGAATCTAATAAGCTTGTATAAGATGAAAGCCATGTTTATTCTAAATTGTCAAATATCGGAAACCTCAGCAGCCTTGTCCCACTTTGTTTGCGTATCAATAGGCGGTCCCTTGAACCATTTTCGCGCAGAAATAAACCAAGAAAAGGAGGAAAGGATATATACAGCCGCAACAACAACAGGCGCCCAGTTGAAGTTGACCAAATCTGCCAAGAAAACGAAAAAAAAAAACATAAGCCATCGATATAAAAAACAATTCAACAATTTTCACTCGAAACCAATTGAAAAAAAAAAAAAAACTTACAAGCTTCAGTATAAGCATCTCGGTCCAAAGTAACATTATCCGCCAACACGTATTCATTAGGATCCGTGTAGACTGTCGGCAGAACCAACGCAATCGAAGCAAAACATAGAAACAAGATTGAAACTATTCCCACTGGAACACCATAAGATCCAAGATTGAATGGCCCTTTTGGGAACTTGTCATTTCGAATGACACGAAGGATTATTGGGAAGAGGTACGACAAATAGATTCCAATGATCCCAAATGAATTGATTGCCGCGTACCTAATCACGCAAAAAAAAAAGTTGAGTTGTAAAAGCCAGCCAAAGTAAATAAAAAAAAACATTTTTGCCCCTTACATGGTGTTTGAATGCAAACTGGGAATCAAAATCACAGCATCAATCACAACAATAGCAATTGTAGCCCGCACTGGAACCTGATTTCCACTTAAAGAATGAAGCCATGCACTTCCAGGCAGAGCTCCATCTCTCGAAAACGCAAACGCCATACGCGCATGCGTCATCAAAAGGCCAAACATATTGGAGATGGCCAGAAGCATAAGTAAAACGTTGAACACGACAGCGGCGTTTAAACCAACGCTGTTGAGGAAGATTGTCATGAGGCCGTAAGATCCGTTCTCGTAAATCTCGCTGTAAATGGCGGGGTCGATTGTGCTCAGGATAAAGAAAAGGGCAAAGTATCCCGAAATAAAGGTCCCAATAATCGCGTATCCAATTGAACGAGGGCCTTGGACAGCTGGATTTTTGGTTTCTTCTGCGAGATGGGCTGCGGAATCGTATCCAGTGTAGGTCAAACAGGCTAGTAGAACAGAAATGGTGGCTGCCCAAGCGTCTGGGAAACCTGACAAGTTGCTCCATGTACTAAAGAGTTCACCCGCTGGAATTTTTGTTGGAGATGCTGGGGGTTCGCTGCGTTAGGAAGTGCCGTTTGTTGGAATCAAAGTACGGCCTTACTAAAATAGACGCTAAGTACAATCACAGCAAGCCCAACAGCATTCAACCAAAAGCATGCTTTCCCCATCACGTTAATTGCTTTCGATCCAAAGGACGCCAAATATCCAGAAAAGGCAAGTCCTGAAACAGCAGCAAAAAGAGTGATCACTTTGGACGTCCAAGTCCCTTGCTCGAAAAGAGGATTTTCTTGTGCAATAAAGCAGTTTACAAAGAATTGACCAAACGCGAAAGCCTGGTTTGGAACAGTGTTCAGTTATAAAAACAAATATATTAACCGCAACTTACCGTTCCTGAGCACAACCCCGCCAGACCAAGGAAATTGAAGTATCCGGTCATATACGAAGCGAATGGAGCCCAGGTTGGACCCGCCAGAGATGCCGACCACTTTTTTGGAAGAAACGTCTCAGTCAGGAATACCCTCACTTCCGTTTCAACTCACGTAATAAAGACCTCCACTTGTTGGATAACTTGATACGATTTCACTCATCGAAGCGGCAACAAAAGCTGAAAAGAGTGATACGATCGGCCTATAAATAGCAGCAGGTTCAGCACAGTTGGATAGCCACAGCTTGACCAGAAGAAGTTAATCCGAGTATACCAAGTCACGAGCATTCCTTGCGGACCTATAAGCGCACAAAAGGGAGCAGTGTTTAGTTATTCTGCGAGGAGCTCATCCCATGTGGCAGGATGGCACCAATTTGCTTCTTCAATTTGCGCAATCCTACCTCCAGCTCCAAGGCCCATGTAAATCAAGGGAAGAACTGACATTGGCTCACTCAAAATCGTAAAAGCAACACCAAAGTTTGCAAAGGCATCCAAGGCACGGTAGAGTTCCTTTGAACAGTCACTCAGTTGCTGTTTTTAGAAAAAAAAATATTGCCACAGAGAGAACCTGCTTATATCCGAGCTGCTTGAGGCGGTTTTCGTCGTCCTGGTTGTCCGTTGAGCTCATAAGTGTTTGGAGCTTGGAAATCTGCTTGGAAATTATTTTTTCCGAAAGCGTGCCCCCCAAGAAATAACAAACATATTCAACAAGCTACTCTATTCCAGGAGATTCCTTCCGTTCGATTAAATATCGGAAGAATCAGTTCTAAGTTATATGAGGTCCAAAACTAAAATGTATTTCAAGTTGCCGGTTGGCGATGACATGAAAGAGCTGAATGCAGGTAGCTATTTTGAGATATAATAGTTTCGAAGCTATGTGGTTATGACTGGATTTGAAATCCGACCCAGAAACGATGGCGCCATCGTCCCGTGTCATCAGCGAAAAAAACAAAAATCGGGCTTGAGATGTCGCAATCCAAACAAAAAAAAAGTCTTCCTTTCGCTGATATCCATTTACCCTCTTTATCCAACCTGACCGGCCTCATCGTCTAAATGCCAATCGACGCCCAAGTTCCAGAGAGCCAGCTACTCAGCCTCAAGAAATCTGCCCTGGCTGCTGCCAGTGACATGCCAAAGCACTCGAAAGCATATTTGAAATCACTCTTTCCTATCGTGCAGTGGCTGCCGCGGTACAACTGGCAGTGGTTCATTGGGGACTTCATCGCCGGTGTCACCGTCGCTCTTGTTATCTTTCCCCAGGTAAGCAGATACTGCTTTAGATTATGGGTATACCAGATGTGACTTACGATGCTGGTTATAGGCAATCTCATATTCCACCAAACTGGCAAACTTGCCAGCCCAATTTGGTCTCTATACCTCCTTCATTGGATGTCTTATATATGGCCTCTTCGCCACGTCTAAAGACGTAACCATTGGACCAACCGCACTGCTGTCTCTTTTGGTTGGGCAGGCCATCGCTGAATACATACCTGGCGCTACTCAAGCGCAACAAATTATCTACGCTATCACTCTTAGTTTCTGGGTGGGATTATTTCAGTTTCTCGTGGGGGTATTCAGACTTGGACTTCTTGTCGACTTTGTCCCAATTCCTGTCATTGCCGGTTTCACTTCGGGTGCTGGTATCCAAATCATTATTCAGCAACTGCCTGGTCTTCTGGGTATCAAGGGCGTAAATACCAACAATCCTCCGTACAAAGTGCTTGGAGACTTTTTCAGCTCCATCTCTGGAACATCCAAATATGACGCCATTCTGGGTGTAACGGCTCTCTTCTTTATTGTTGTTATCAAGTTCACTTTTGCACATCTTGCAAAGAAGCGAGACGTTCTCAAGTACATTGGGTTTCTACGTAATGCCATCGTCCTCATTGTTTACACCGGTGTCTCATATGCTCTCCGGGATAGAAAAGATATTCCGTTTTCCATCGTCAAGTCAATTCCGTACGGGCTGTCTGACGTTCAGCACCCAAATTTGGAACTGCCATACGCTAAAACAATTTTCCCTGCCCTCCCTTCTATCTTTATTGTCTCGATTTTGGAGCACATTGCGGTCGTTAAGACATACGGCCGTGTCAATGGTTACAACACCAACTCGAACCAGGAAATTGTGGCAATCGGTTTAACCAACTTCCTTGGATCATTCGCCGGTGCCTTCCCTGCAACTGGCTCTTTTTCGCGATCTGCCATCAAATCAGCTTCAGGTGTCAAGACGCCGTTAGGTACTTTCATCACTGGTATCTTGGTCATTATTGGACTGTTCACCATCACCGACGTCCTGTACTACATTCCAAACGCCGTCTTGTCTGCCATCGTCATTGCTGCCATCTTTGAATTGTTTGTAAACTTCAAAATTCTCAAGAGTGTCTTGGATGTTGAAAGTATGTTTTCGCTTTCTGTTCGTCAGCTCGATTCTAACGATTTTCTTAGTCACCGACTTTATTGGATTCTTCATTGCATTAATTGTCACTTTCGTTTCCTCTATCGAAAATGGAATCTACACTTCCGTTGGCTGGTCGCTCTTTGTCCTTCTCTTCCGCATTGCCCGTCCTAGAATTAAAATCCTCGCACGCACTCCATCTGGAAACTGGGTCGACCCCGAATTGCAAGCATACAAGAGAGACGCCGCGTCTCTCACAAAGGCCCCAGAAGGGATCCTTGTATTCAAGATTGAGGAATCCCTAACATACCCGAACTCTGGCTTCTTTATTGACAAGCTCAAAGAAACTGTGTTGGATAACTTCAGATACTCGAGCACTGCTAGCACGCGGCCGGCGGATAAAGTTTGGAGTGATGATACCGAGCAACGTGCGTTAGAAAGAGAAAAGAAGGGTCTCAAGTCTCTCCCAGCTCTGCGGGCCGTGATTTTAGATTTCAGTGCCGTCAACAATGTGGACTATACTGGTCTTCAAGCGTTACTGGATTCGAAAGACGACTTGGCTAGATATGCTGGGCGACCAGTGCCGTTCCACTTTGTCAATGTCCACAATGTGCACATAAATACATTGGTTCGAGTGCCTGGAACAGCTACAGGTGCAAGCGTTGATGCCACACCAGGTGCTCCACAGCAGCAAAGCAAGAACTTCTTGCGAAAGTTCAAACAAAGCTCCAGTGCGGGGAGCGAGACTGATTCTCGACATGACCGCTTTGCAAAGTCATTTGACTACTTTCATTATTCCATTGACGAGGCTATTGAGGCGGCTGACGAGGAAACAAAAGTAGTTGACGAGGAAATCACAATCATTACTGGGAGTCACGCCGAATCTTCATCAGGATATCTGGTTTCGACTGGGCAAGAAGGCAATGTTTTATACATTAAGGCCGATTGCGCCTATTTCTTAATCTTGGGGTATTTATAACCTATAAAATAAATATGGCTTGAATAATTCAATCAATATTGACTAAATATATGGGCTTAACCCGTGTCTGGTTTTTGTTGCTGAGATGGTCCTGCAACCGTGCTCGAGCACAGAAAGGTACATGAGCTGCGTGATCTACTCCAACCCTTTCTGATTTGAATCCTCTACCATGTCGCCAGTGCTGATCTGATGAAGTGCCACATCGAAAAGTACTATGGCATCATTGCACGGGTAAATGAGACAACGTTACAGAAGCTTCAGTGATTTGAAAATTAGCATAAAAGACAGCTGCATTACGATCAGTTCATCAAAAGAGCGTTAATACAACTATCCTGTATGCCAAACGACATAGTTTTACCTGCTTTGGATTGGAATATTGAATGGGCTTAACCCTTACAAGGTTGAAAAATCAAAATTTATCATGTCGCAATTGCACGGGGATCCAAGCACGTGCAATTGGCCAGCGAAGAATAAATAGCAACCGACTTCTCCATCCCTGTTCCAATAAAAGAACTTTAAATTGATGCCTTACGAAGAAGTTCCTGAATCTCAATTTGAATCCATCAAGCGGTCGGCGAAAGAGGCTGTCCAGGACTTGCCAAAAGCATCAGTGAGATACGCCAAGTCATTGTTCCCGATTGTCCATTGGATGCCAAGATACAACTTGCAATGGTTCATTGGAGACTTTATCGCTGGATTCACCATTGCCCTCATTTTGTTCCCTCAGGTAATCAACTCATCTGTGCACGATTGGTAATTTTTCTAATAATAGCCCTTCCTCAGGCTATTTCATATGCAACAAAGCTTGCTGGACTCCCAGCTGAATATGGTCTATACACTGGATTCGTTGGTTGCTTGTTGTATTCTGTGTTCGCCACTTCCAAGGATGTTACGATCGGTCTCACTGCTGTTCTTGCTCTTGTGTTGGGTCAGTCCATCAACTCCAACTTGGGTTCCAAAGCCACTACCGCTGAGAAGGTCACTTTCGGTATCACAATGAGTTTCTGGGTCGGAATCATCCAGCTGTTCATTGGATTATTCCGTTTGGGTGTCGTTGTCGACTTTGTCCCTATCCCTGTCATTGCCGGTTTCACTTCGGGAGCTTGTATCCAAATTCAGATCCAACAACTGCCTGGTCTCTTTGGAGTAAAAGGAATCAACACCAACGAAAACCCTCCATACCAAATCTTGTACGACGTAACGCCATCGTTCTGATCGTCTACATTGGAGTTTCCTATGCTTTCCGTGACAGAAAAGACATGCCTTTCTCCATTGTCAAGACTATTCCGAAAGGTCTTTCTGGAATTCGTGGTCCTGACTTGTCTGGTTCATTTACATCCAAGATCTTGCCGGCTGTTCCTTCCATCTTTATCATTTCCCTCTTGGAACACATTGCTGTTGTCAAGATGTACGGTCGTCAAAACGGATACACTGTCAACCCTAACCAGGAAACCATTGCGCTCGGTTTAACCAACGTTATTGGATCGTTCATTGGAGCTCTTCCATCCACTGGTTCTTTCTCTCGTTCTGCCATTAAGTCTTCTTCTGGAGTCAGAACTCCGTTCGGTACTTTCTACACTGGTGTTCTCGTTATCATTGGTCTCTTTACTCTCACCGACGTGCTGTACTACATTCCAAGTGCTGTATTGTCAGCAATTGTTATCGCCGCCATCTTTGAACTTTTTGTCAACTTCAAGATTCTCAAGAATGTGTTCCACATCGAGAGTACGTGTTAAACAAACGAGTATTTTATCGAATTCTGTATATTAATTAGTACGTTCCCTGTTCACTAGTTCTTGACGGTCTTGGATTCATGATTGCTTTGGTAGTCTGTTTGGTTTCCACCATTGAAAATTCCTTGTACGCTTCTGTCGGTTGGTCTGTCCTCGTTCTCCTCGCCCGTGTTGCCAGACCAAAGGTGAAGATTCTTAAGCGTTCTGCTGCTGGTCCGTGGGTCGACCCATTGATTGAAGGCCCCAAGATCGCAAGCTCTGTGACTGACGCTCCAGAAGGAATCCTTGTCTTCAAGATTGAAGAATCCCTGACCTACCCCAACTCTGGATTCTTTGCTGACCGCCTCAAAGAAACTGTCTTGGAAAAGTTTAGATATACCGGATCTATTAAGGCCGCTTCTGAGAAGATGTGGAGTGACGACACCCAGGAACGTGCATTGGCCCGTGACAAGCTTGGTCTCGAGACTCTCCCAGTTCTGCGCGCGATTGTTTTGGACTTTAGTTCAGTGAACTACGTGGACTACACTGGTTTGCAAGCATTGCTGGATTCAAAGGACGACTTGACCAGATATGCTGGAAGACCTGTGCAGTTCCATTTTGTGAATGTGCACCGTGGATACTTGGGAACTGTTCTTCGTGTTCCTGGAATCACTACTACGGCTGCCAGCGTTGACGCTACGCCGTCAGCACAGGAGGGAAAAGCTGTTGGCGCACTTTCCAAGTATTTCAAAAAGGGGGATGCAGTATCTATTCATGACAGCTTTGAACACAACTTGCAATACTTCCACTACACGATCGATGATGCTGTCGCTGCCGCTGATGAAGAAAGCCGATCGTATTTGACGGAAACTGTAGAGGTTGTTGCGAAGGAGTAATGTTTATAGATTATTAGATGGGAAATGTACTCTGCTTAAATAAACCTCTTGAATCAGTTGAAAGTGTTGTATCAGGAAGGAATTATTTTAAAAAAAAAAAGAAAAGATATGCAATCGAACCTCCGTCGCCTCGCCTTCCGACCGCCTTTACATGTTCGCTTCAACAGCGGCGGCGGAAACAACGTCAACTTCATTAGCGAATTCATGAAGAGTTACAAGCGGCAGGTTGCCGAGCATCCAACGTTCCAACAAGACGTGAAGCTGTTGAGCGACAAATCTACGGAGATTGCCGAAAGTGATGCCATGAAAAGGGCTAAAGATGCGGCTGTGATGGGCGGGAAGGGTGCTTCGAAAGTGGCCGAAACGGTAAGCAACTTACTGGTGTTGCGTGAAGACTTATCGTTGCTGTTCGATCGACCAGGTTTCATACGCTGCAAGTAAAGTAGGCGAAGGTGTCAATGTTGTGCTTGATTCTGCGCCAGTTCAAGCTGTTGGAAAAGCAACTGTGATTGTTGGTCAGACTGTTGCAAAGGTGGGCCTTTGATGTCACTCCCACCTTTCGTACTTATGTTTTTTGCGCTCTATAGGCCGCTGAACCCATTCTAGAAACAAAGGCGGCGAAAGCGGTCGCAAAAGGAGTCGGATCTATCCAACAGGACTTGAGTTCGAATGCCCCAAATGCCCAATACATTGAATACAAAACGCCTGAACAGCGTGATGCCCTTCGTCAGCAACTATTGGCTCGAAGAACAGTGAAGCCAGTATCTGCAAACCCTGAAGCTGGAAGTGCAATGGTTATGGCACAGGAAACGCAATGGCAGAAAAAGTGGAGGGAATTCAATGAATCAAACCCATTGGCTCAAAACTTGACGCGGTTATCAAAAGACTTTGAAGAGAGCGAAAATCCAACTGTTGAAAGTATCAGGGACAAGTGGTACCGAGTTAAATCTTGGTTTGATGAAACTGAAGAAGCAAAATGCATCACGGCTTTCAGAATGGTTGATCCCGGATTTAGAAAAGAAGAGTTTTTGGCTGAAATGGCACAATTTGTGATTCCTGAAATTCTTGAAGGAAACTTGAAGGGAAACCTAGTTCCCATCAAAAAGTGGTGCAACGAAAAGGTGAGATTTTGAGAGAGTCACGTTTTGCCTTGATGTGCCCCAGCTAACGTAGTTCATATAAAGGTCTTTGCCGAAATTTCTGCATCAGTTGGACAACAGCGTGTTGCTAACTTGGTTTCTGACTGTAAACTTTTGGATCTCAATCAAGTTGACATCAAGAAACTCATGTTCTTGAATGAAGACAAGACCTTACCTGTAGCTGTCATCACTTTCCGTACTCAGGAAGTGCTAATGTTCAGAGACAAGAAGACTGGGGAAATTAAACTTGGATCTGAAGATACCATTGACTCTGCTGTGTATGCTATTGCTATTACAAAAGATCAATGTCTGAGTCCAGAGATTCCGATTGATCCAGAAACCCTGGGATGGAGAGTCATTTCTTGGTCGCGATCAGGCGGAAAGTTCTAAGTTTTGGGAGGAAGCATGATGGTGTAAGGGTTTGTTGGGCGTTGTTTATCTTATCATTTTTATACAAAGGTCAAATATAATCGATCATACTATTTTCGAATTATCTCGTTTTATGATGTTTATGCAGTTGTGTGGGATTGTCCAATCAGAAGTCTTACAAAAGTTCCACACAAAATGAGGAAACGCACAAAGATCGTACCCAACTCATCAGAGAGCCATGAAATTGGTAGTATTATGCGACCCATTGCAACTGAGACTACAGCTCAGTTTTCTTATCAAAGCGGCCCATTTTCGCCATGTTCCGAAGATTTCAGTCACGAGTCGTCCGAAGATACTCTTCAGACTACAGAATCAGTTGAAGAAAGTTTGGTGGAACTTGGATCCAAACTAGTTTTAGACTATGCTGATCCGCCAATGACTCCACCTGCCGAAGGATCGGCTGCGTTCTATTCTGGAGAACGCGACCAGTGTAAATCACCACTTCGGCTTCCCGTCAGTACAATCTCAACTGAGACTATCGATGATGAGAACGATATATTGCTGTTTGATAACTTTGAGTCGTCTCTGAATCTGGGAAAGTCAAGCCGATGCCCTTCAAACTCAAACAACGCCAACAAGCGCATACATAATTCCAAATCGAGAAATAAGAGCAACAGCAGCAATGCATGGCATCCGTATATTACTGCTTCCAAACGTCCACACACGTCAACCAAACTTCAAGACTCTACGGAACACAAAAGCGGCACGATTGCAGATCCACAGCCACCAGCCACAACACATACAGTATGTGGGTCACGAAAACTTCCTTTTGAGCTTTGGATCATTGTGTTTTCCTTCCTCCCACCAAAAGTCATGGCCCGAATCCTCAAGACATGTTCCATCTTTTCAATTATCGCGTTCGATCAAGTATATTGGAAAAAAGCATGTCTTAATGCTGGAGTTGATTGTAGCTTGCTTCTACAAAGAGCGAAAAGGCAAGGGGTGCAGCTGGATGGATTCTCCTTGTCATCATCAACAACAACTGTGATTCGAACAAGTCCTTATGTGAATGTTGCAGAATACTTATCCATCAATAAGCTCGAAATACACGACGCTGATGAGGGAATCGTTAGCGCCGCAACAGGATTGAAAAGGCGGTTGGTTGCCGATAACCAAACCAATATCACAAAATATTACCCAAGCAAAGCGGCCCCACCTCTCCAACCTCGTCAAAGGCGTAAAATAACTCCAACAGGATTTTCACACAATCATGAAGCCGTGGTTGTGGAAGCACAGCAGCCATGGTGGACACAGTCTAAATCCTTCTATCCCAAACCGACCAACTGTATTCCAAATTTTCAAAGTGCTACCACCACTTCGAAAAAATCAAAATCCTTTCAAAAACTATCATGGTATCACGTCTATGCATCCCAATTCAAAACACGGGCAACTTTCCTACAGTCACCTTACACTTTCCGTCGTCAAAACGCATCCCACGGACACGGAATAACTTGTATAGAAACCATCACTGGGCTAACGACAGGCGAAGACTTAGTTCTCACTGGGTCTTGGGATGGGACCATGAAAGTGTGGAAATTGGTGTCGAGCCCCAAAATGAGCGAAAGCGCGAAAAGGGTATTGGATGGATTATGTTGGGACGAAATTATTCGAGGGAGAAAGCAGCAACGTAGAAGCGAGGAAAACGCCAATGGTTGGGATGAGAATACAGATCAGGGAGAAATATATGATGAGGAGGAAGAAGAAGAAGGCGACAGTATTGGCCTGGAGGATTCGATTTGGTTGAGTGGGGTCGAGAATGATACCATGGGAATTGGCGAACTTGTGGAACACGTACATGGGGAGATCCTCAATTCTGCGGATGAGCAAAGCGATGTCAGACATAATATGGGCAGTAATCAAACCAAATCCTGGACCGGTGCCGGAAAGTACGAATTGGAGCTTGTTAAATCTATAGAAGCCTCTTGTAAGTGTAAACATTGAATGAAGTCATAACCTTTATCGACAAGAACATCTCTTAGACCCAATCGAATGTATGTCTATCGATGGAAACCATCTAGTCACTGGAGGACGCGGCCCAACTCCACTCACATTATGGACTCTGTCGCCATACCCTAAAGTCATCCGCCATCTCACAGCAACCAAGCCATTCCTTCGCCCGCCTCATCAACATTCGTCCTCCCACATAACGTGCATACACGTTTCATACCCATATGCAGTCACAGCTCAAAAACAACTCCTCCAAATCTGGCATCTCCCCACTGCAACCCTCCTTGCCGCCGTCTCCAAACAAACAGATTCCAACACAAGTTGTGTGAAACTCGTGCAAAACGAAAATACGGGTGTTTGGTGGATATTTGAAGCGTGTGCGTATGGATCCATATCCGTGTGGAAGATTGACAACCGCACAACTCCAATACTATCAACAACTCCACGAAACAACAACCGAAACACTACAACACAAAATCAAGAACATCAAATCCCTTCCTCGATCAAAATCAAACCAATCCCGGATCCGCTAAGAAGTTCCCTCGAAGAAGCACGAGAAATCGAGTGTATCGTATACGGTGCCGAGGCATTAACGTTTATGGGAAGCTTCGAAACCATGGGTGGAATCAACAGCGCCCAAATCCGTGAAACAGGGGTCGAAAATCACTGGGAACTCTTGTGTGGGTTCAAGGATGGGAATATCCGTGGCTGGAATGTTGGCTTGAGCTGCAGCAACAGCGTTGACACCCCCTCCCAAGCAACGGATCCGGATGGCTACATGATAAATCAAATCACAATTAAAACCACGGGTTCCTTGTGTTCATTGGGCGATTGGATCACGTGGTTGAATGAGGACCCCATCGCAGATGTAGTCATTGCAGGAGCCTGGGATGGAAGGATCCGTGTTTGGGATAAAAGAAAAAAAGCTCTGAGGCGATCTTTGGTTTCGGATATTCGAAGTGCTGTTTTGTGTTTGAAGACTGTGGGCGAGTATTTCTTGGTTGCTGGGAGTTATAATGGATCTCTTGTTGTTTACGACTTCAGCAGGACAAAGTGAAGTGTGTTGAATCATTAAAAAAAAGTAAAAAGGATTATCTTGCGGGTTTTTAAAGGTGTGTGGTCCAGTTCATTGAATCGCGTTTGGAAAACGAATCTTAGATAGCCGCCACTGTACTGCTGTTGGGGTTCGAGAAATAGATGCATTACTCTCTGATATCGCAGTTGATAATTTTGATTGGGAATTTGAGAGGGAATGATTGTCTGTGCGTTGTGAAAATTCGGACTGCGGACACTTTCAGCTGACTTCCCTCTGTTCCACCGTGCCGGCAACAAGAAAGTCTTAAATATAAATGCGTTCACTGTGCCTTCATCGGCAAGGTTTTGCACTATCGTTTGTAGTGAAGCAACAACCAACCAAAGTCAAAAAAATATTACCGGCAATGCCGGCATCCACTCAAGTTATGCGTGTCATCCTTACACAGGGAGCCATGCTAATCTTCTCTGTATCGTTCCAATTTTCATATGTGGCACAGAGCCACCTCCACTAGAGAGGTGTTCTGGCCGATAGTTATAGGTCGGACGGGAAATATATGTCTTTTCCTGCATTTTTTGAAATCCGATTCTAGGAATGAGATATTCACACTTGAATTAATAAACAAATGTGAGTTTTTGAAGAGATAAGTTAATTATTTCGACTGATATGTGTGAGAGTCGGCAAAAAAAAAATGCGATGTCCTTCCTGGATGAATGAACTTTGGTAGAAACCACAATTACAAGACAGATTACAAGGCAGTTTGAAAACAAGACCAATCAATACATAATAGCAATTCTCTTTTACTGCACAAGAACCAAAAAAGACAAACAGGAGAAAACAAAACGAAACCAACATACAAAAACTTATCACAACAAACTCTTGGACAAAGAAAGAAAAAACATTCACTCTTTTCTGGCCTTCTTGTAATAATTAATCAACCCATTCGTACTCGAATCATGACCCACAACAGCTTCATCTCCCTTCAACTCTGGAAGAATCGCATTCGCCAACTGTTTCCCCAATTCAACACCCCACTGATCGAAACTGTTGATTCCCCATACAATTCCTTGTGTGAAAATCTTGTGTTCGTAGAGCGCAATTAGGGATCCAAGAGTGTAGGGAGTCAGTCTCTTGTACACGATGCTGTTTGTTGGTTTGTTTCCGCGGAATACTTTTTGTTGTACGAGGGAGTCCAGGGCGGGGCCGGCGGCGGCGCCTGATTTTACGAGTTCGGCGCGGACTTCTTGTTCGGATTTTCCCTTCATTAATGCTGTTTTTTTTTGGACGGGCGGATAGAATAATATTAATTATTTTGATGATAAAAAAACATACATACAGTATACCTTCAGTTTGAGCAAAAAAGTTGGACAACAGAATCTCATGATGCAAGTTATTAGAAATAGGATTCTGCGAAAACACTGGCGCCAAGAAATCACATGGAATAATCTTGGTCCCCTGATGAATCAACTGATAAAAGGCGTGTTGCCCATTAGTTCCAGCTTCACCCCAAATAATAGGACCCGTCTGGTAATCATTGATGGGAACCCCATTACGAGTCGTGCTCTTTCCATTCGACTCCATATCTCCTTGCTGGAAGTACGCTGGGAATCTGTGCAGGTATTGGTCGTATGGCAAAATTGCCTGCGTCTGGGCACCGAAAAAGTCATTGTACCAGATCCCAATCACACCCAACAGGACAGGCAAGTTCTTTTCAAGTGGGGTTTCGACAAAGTGGGTGTCCATGTCGTGGCCTCCTTGCAAGAGTTCCTTGAAGTTGTCGAAACCAATGTAGATTGCAATAGAGAGACCAATCGCGGACCAGAGAGAGTATCGTCCGCCAACCCAGTCCCAGAATTCAAACATGTTCTTTTCGGAGATGCCGAATGCGGTTACGGCTTTGGTGTTGGTGGAGAGGGCGACAAAGTGCTTTGCGACATGGGATTGCTGTTATTTTTTTTTTTGTTATGTTCAGTCAGAGTGGCTACCAAAGAAAAAAAAACAGGCAGGCACTTACATCCTTGGCAGTTTCAAGGAACCAAGACTTTGCAGAATTCGCATTGGTAATCGTCTCAATAGTAGTAAAAGTCTTTGACGCAACAATAAAGAGCGTAGTTTGCGCGTCCAAACCCTTCAAAGTCTCTGCAATATGCGTACCATCAACGTTGGACACAAAGTGCACACGGAGTCCATCTTGAGCATAAGGCTTCAACGCTTCCGTCACCATAACGGGACCCAAATCGGAACCACCGATTCCAATGTTGACAATGTCGGTAATCTTTTTGCCAGTGTAGCCGGTCCAGGCGCCGGATCGGATTGCATCGGAGGTGGCCTTCATTTGGTCGAGGACGCTAATCGGATATAAAAAAATAGTCGTTAGTTAATTAAGGCGTTATGGGCGAAAAAGAGGGTTTTGGTTACCGGTTCACATCAGGCATAACGTCCTTGCCATCCACAATAATCGCACGGTTTGATCTGTTTCTCAAAGCAACGTGGAGAACAGCTCTGTTCTCTATTATAAAGGAAGGGCGGGCGGGAAACACAGAGGACCGTAATTAAGAGAAAAAGTACCAGAAAGAGCCAAGCACCGCAATAACAACAAACCAGTCGTGTTGATCTTGTCTCCACTAAACATCTTTGCCCGCCATTCCTCAAGACCCTGCGCTTTTGCAAGATCAAGCAAAAGAGAGACGGTTTCGAGAGTGACAATGTTCTTTGAGTAGTCCAACAGAAGCGATCCCTTGCCAGTCTCGAACGAGGCGGAGAAGGCCGAGAAACGCGATGCGTCAGCGGCAAACAGATCAGCGATTCGGAGGCTGCTTCCAGTGGAGGCAAAGTGAGACTCGAGCGCTTTCCACTCTTTGCTTTGAGTTACGGAGGCCATGTTGTTTTTTTTTGATAAGAAATTCAGAAGCGGAAAAATCATAAATGACAATTTATTACATAACTTATCAATTAATTCTATTACAACCAATATAAAAAATGGGGCTTACTACTTCTTTTTTCGTGATAAATATCGCTGCTTAGCAGCTTCTGCCTTGGCGTCGCGCTCCTGCTTCTCCTTGACAGCCTGCGCTTCCTTATCCACAGGCTCAACCAACGCAACAGTCTCCACCGCTGCATCTTTCACCTCAACATTCGTCTGCTGTTTCCCACTTGTATCTACACCTCCATCCACCGACCGCCTCCTCTTCTTCTTCTGTGCCTTTGATCCAACGTCCCCATCATCCCCTACAGCACCCGCAACAGCAACCACAGGTTTCTCCACCTCACTACCAACAAGCCGATTCACATCACATTTTGAAACCTTCCCAATCCCTTCTTGAACCCAACTAAAGTCAATGCGACTCACTGTCCTCATACTCGCCCGATTCACGAACTGAATATCGTGGTATAGAACCCATTCAAGGTTGGATGAGATGGAATCACTGATTCCTCCAGGGTTTGTAGTGGGTCCGGCGAGGCAGGAGGATTGTTGGATGTGTAAGGATAAGAGTGCGGCGTTGCTTCCTTGGTTGTTGTTGTTGTTGTTGTTGTTGTTGTTGTTGTTGTTGTTGTTGTTGTTGTTGTTGTTGTTGTCGTTGGAGCCAGCGTTTCTGTTGTTGTTGTTGTTGATGCCGGAAGCAGCTAGGTAGTGGTAAAAGTAGTTTCGGTGTGGATGCCGTTTGGCAGTGTTGCTAAAGAATCCAGTGCAAAGGGACATTAAGATGGCGCGATAGTCAAAGTCATCCAATTCATCTTCATGGCCGTATTCATGATTGTCGTGTCGACTGTCGTTGTAGGAATCATGATTCATTCTCCAAGAGGCATCTGATCTCGATTTCGATTTCTGTTTTTTCTCCTTCTTGCAACTGACAATAGGAAGCCCCAAGTCGTTCAAGACATCTCTCAATTGACTCCTTGCATTCTTGGCGGCTCTCAAACTACGACTCTTGATCCACCGAGACCGACACCATTCTTCGCTTTCCCCGCTTCGTTCCCATGCATTATATACTCGCAACAGCGCAACGTGGTCTCCAGACTTGTGTGCGAATTTGGCGTGTGCTGTTTCGGCTTCGACTCGTTTGTGTTCTTGGCGTGGGTGGTGGTATACTTCTTCGGTAGAGAGGATTGCAGCGAGGGTGAGTAGTTCGTGCGCGCAGTGGAAGGTTGTGGATGCAGCGATAAGGGATCGGGATAAAGATGGGTGGCAGGGTAACGCAGACATTTGTTTTCCTATCAGTGTTAGGTTTCCGTCTTGGTCTAGTGCGTCTATATAATTGTTTTAGTATCGCCGAAGGCGGTATAAGATGCACCGCCGAAGGCGGTTGATGAAGACAGTGGTAGGATGTGAAAAAAGAGGAAGAAAAAAGAAACCCTCGCCTACGGCGGGATGACATCGCCTTCGGCGATACTGAACCGCCTACGGCGGTAGAACACAAAAAGAAGAAAAAAAAAGAAACACTCGCCTACGGCGAGAAGGACCCGCCTACGGCGGGATGACATCGCCTTCGGCGATACTGAAGCCGCCTTCGGCGGTAGAACACCGCCTTCGGCGACGTTACCTAAAAAAAACAATTGCTTCATTGCATCCACCATCAAACCAGAATCGGGAGCATCAATAAACTCAAACTCCAAAATCTTTTCCACACCAATTCTCTTCAAAGACAAGACGGTAGAAATCAAACTGGAACGTTGAATTTCAGGAGTAGTATCATCTTGAAAAGCAAGAAAAGACTCTTTACTATAAAGTCGAAAGACTTTACCAGGAGCCGTTCGACCAGCCCGACCAGCTCTTTGAGTAGCAGCCGCTTTACTGATTGGAACGACACACAGCGCATCCATTCCAGTTGAAGCATCATATATTTTCTCCTTCACGAAACCACAGTCAACGACATAACGGATTCCAGGAATGGTAACAGACGTTTGAGCAATATTTGTAGCCACAACGACTTTGCGTACTTGTTTTTCGGCTGGCCGAAACACGCTCTTTTGTTCAGGAGTATCCAAGGCAGCATAGATTGGAAACAAGGCCAGACTCGCGACTTCAGGAAAAGCAGCGAGATCCACAGTGGGATTGATGGAGTCTGCTTCTTGGCGGATCAAGCGACACGCCGTTTCAATCTCCTGCTGGCCCGTTAGAAACACGAGCACGTCGCCGGCGGCTTCCGCCTTGTGGATGTGCAAGACGGCCTCGACGGCCTTTGCGACGACCTGGCTCTTGAGCGCCGCCATGGACATGTCGCGCGCGTACAGCAGGTCGACTTTGTGCATGCGGCCGGGCACGGCGAACAGCGGGGCGCCGCCGAAGAAGGCGCAGAACTTGTCCGCGTCGAGCGTCGCGGACATGACGACGAGCTTCAAGTCCGGCCGCGCGCGCACGGCGGCCTTCAGCACGCCAAACAACACGTCTGTCTCCAGCGACCGCTCGTGCGCCTCGTCGAGCACAACGACGTCGAGCGCGGCGGCGCCCGTCTGCAGCAGCGTGCCGTCCGTGACGAACGCCAGCCGCGTCGCCGCCGAGCGCGCCGCCGCGAACCGCACCGCGAAGCCCACGCGTCCGCCCAGCCGCGCGCCCGTCTCCGCCGCCACGCGCGTCGCCGCCGCGATCGCTGCGATGCGGCGCGGCTGCGTGACGGCGATGCGGCGCGTCGGCTCGTCTTCGAGCAGAAACTGCGGCAGCTGCGTCGTCTTGCCGCTGCCCGTGTCGCCGACAACCACAACTACCGGGAACGCATTGACTGCCGCGATCAGCGCCTCGCGGTGCCCGTAGATCGGCAGCGACGTGCGCGTCGCCGAAAAGTCTTCGAGGTACCGCTGTCGGTCGGACTCTGCTGTGTCTGTGTCGGTCATTGGTTTTTTTTTATTTTTATCAGATGTGATTTCAATCAACAAAAACTTGCACCCTAACAGTCCTCAGGTCTTGGCATCTCAGGAAGAAATACTGCTGGTGGAGTTGGCTTTGAAGGAGGAGCCGTAGATACAATTGGCGTTATGTCAGGAGATGCTGAATTTCTTGAATCGGAGGTGACAGCTGTCCATCCGTTTGTTGATACATTATCAGAACTTGCTGATTCAGTTGGCTTGGCGGTTGTTGCTGATGCTATTTGGCTGGCTGAAGAAGATGGACCAATTTCAATTGAAGTATTACTTGACCCAGTTGTTTTCAAGATGTCACCGTTGCTGGCAACACAACGACTGTTCTTACAATCGAAACCCTCTGGACAAGAGATGACGCATCCATCAATTTCTCCACAGAATCCATTCTCACGGAGCACGTCCTCTAATTTCTTTGAACAAAACAGAGCGTAACTAGTAGTAGTGGATTGACTGCCAACTGTAGAGACTGAAACTGCCGAGGGCGTCGCAGTTGAGCTTAGAGGTGACGCCGCAGTTGAGCTTAGAGGTGACACCACAGGTGAACTCACAGAGGAGGGAGCCACAGTTGAACTCATTGTCTCTGTTGGATTAGAATAAGTAGTCAAGGTTGTAGTGGTTGAAGAGCTTGAAGATGTAGGGTCACTAGTAGAAGTTGAGCTAGAGGTTGATGTAGTACCAGTGGTTAAAGTAGAAGTTGATGCAGTGTCACTAGTAGAAGTTGGGGTTGATGTAGGGCCACTTTCTGTAGTAGTACTTGTAGAAGGTTCCAATCTGATTTCTTCACAACGATCCAAGACACAAGCTCTACCTTTGGAACAAGTTTGGATACACGATTGATCCATTCTGTAACCACAAAGATCCGGAAAATTATCCGGCCGACACTTTGGATAAAGTGCAACAGTTCGACAGCCATTTTGGGTGCACACCTGATCAGGTCCACATTCAATATCATAAACACATGGTGCGTCTTCTAACTGTGCAGAGGTTACTTTGGCTGAGCATTTTTCATTTTTGCAGAAACCTCCTAGTACACAATTAATTTTGCAGTCAGGGAACTTTAATCCACAGAAGCCGGAACCCCCATAGAAATTTGAGTCCACAAGTGAACAACTAGGAAGTTGCTGTGGGGCGTAACAACCATATTTGCTACTGCACAGATTTCCTGGTCCACACTGACTGTCATCTGTGCATGCTGCACGTTTGACAACTCTGTTTCGTGGTAAAACCAAATCCAAAAAGGAAACACTAAAGGACTCAGCTTCCAGCCCAGGTTGGGGTACTAAAGCTGGTCCAGTCGCTTTTTCAACAACGACTGGCTTGGTTTCTTCAACAATCACCACTTTGTTTTCCTGTTGCGGCACTGAAGCGGGCAAGCTCTCAACTTTTTTCTGCTGGGCTGGCGCTGGGGCTAGCTTGTCCACGACGGGGGCCGCTGGTGCCGCTGGGGAGACCACTTCCTTGACAGGGGCTTCGGCAGTGACCTCAATGACTTCCTGTGGGTCCAGTGGTGGTGGAACAGTGGTGGCGGCGGCTGGCGCCTCATTGGTCATGGCAGTAGTTGTGGCAGCGACGACAACGGCAGCCTGGTAATTTGGCACATACTTCTTGCTGGCGGCAACCAGCGAGGCGCTGGCAATAATGGCTGCAAGGAAGCTGATCAACCTCATTTCTACAGTCTAATTAGTTGCTGTGGGGGGGTGGCACGGGCTTTGGAGGCCATGCTCCTGCCGTTTTTGCGTGATTATCCAGGGACTTGGGAGGCCATGCTCCTCTTTTTGTGATTATCAATTAACTACAAGTGGCAATTCAAGGAAGATCGTGTTACAGCATAATCGGTTGAATGACAATCTTGGTTTTTAATCAAACAGACACGCTTGAAGAGGCACAAGCCATCTTTTTAGTGTCTTCTTCTTCTTTTTTTTTTTTTTTTTTTTTTTGCTCTAAGTGATACTTTCCTTATTCTTTTAGCAGGTTAACACCCATTTCGGACAGGAAAAGATGGCGTTTTATTGTTTCAGAAAATGGGTCTACGCCAGTTTGCCTCTTAAACTGGAGTCTGTATTTATTTATAGAATCAAAAAAAAGCCTTCGAGGTCAGCGCCGTCTCGGTCTCGGAGTGCCAAATGTTTTTGTAACATTGAAACAACCCTCTGACACAGGGACTGGCACACTTTTTTTGTCATTCTTCCATCTGACATGATGAGATAGTTTGTGCTAATGAAAATCCCGTGAAAATCTATATTCTAAACTTCATTGAGAATCATGTAAAATGTATTTATTCTAAATAAAATACTCTAATAATATGTAAAAAGCTACTTGGAAACAACATCAACAGTCTCAGTCAACACATCCCGAGTCTCACGATCCGCAGCAGCAACCGCATCATCAATAGTATAGTGGAAGTACTGCAAGTTGTTTTCAAAGCTATCGTGAATCGCAGCCTCCTCACTATTCTTGAAATACTTTGCAAACGCAGCAACAGCCTTCCCTTCCTGCGCAGATGGCGTCGCATCAAAGCTCGAAGAAGTCGTGACTCCAGGAACACGAAGAACAGTTCCCAAGTACCCGCGGTGCACATTCACAAAGTGGAACTGAACAGGTCTTCCAGCGTATCTAGTCAAATCATCCTTGGAACTAAGCAAAGCTTGCAACCCAGTGTAATCCACATGGTTCACAGAGCTAAAGTCCAACACAATAGAACGAAGCACTGGGAGTGTGCCGAGTCCAAGCTTGTCACGAGCCAAGGCGCGTTCTTGGGTATCGTCACTCCACATTTTGTCGGAAGCAGCTCGAATGGAACCAGTGTATCTAAACTTTTCCAAAACGGTTTCCTTGAGACGGTCGGCAAAGAATCCAGAGTTGGGGTAGGTCAGGGATTCTTCAATCTTGAAGACAAGGATTCCTTCAGGAGCCTCAGTAACAGAGCTAGCAACATTGGGGCCTTCAATCAATGGGTCGACCCATGGACCAGCAGCAGAACGCTTGAGAATCTTCACCTTTGGTCTAGCAACACGGGCGAGAAGGACAATCACGGACCAACCAACGGATGCGAACAACGAGTTTTCGATGGTGGATACCAAACAGACAACCAAAGCAATAGTAAAGCCGAGACCGTCAAGAACTGGGTGGTAAAAAAAGATTATTATTCATACATCCCCGCGGAAGAAATTTAAAATTGTGTGACGCTTACTCTCAATTTGGAACACATTCTTGAGAATCTTGAAGTTGACAAAAAGTTCAAAGATGGCGGCAATAACAATGGCAGACAAAACGGCACTTGGAATGTAGTACAAAACATCGGTAAGGGTGAAGAGACCGATGATAACGAGAACACCAGTGTAGAAAGTACCGAATGGAGTTCTAACTCCAGATGAAGACTTGATGGCAGAGCGAGAGAAAGATCCAGTGGATGGTAGAGCTCCAATGAACGATCCGATAACGTTGGTCAAACCAAGAGCAATAGTTTCCTGGTTAGGGTTGACAGTGTATCCGTTTTGACGACCATACATCTTGACAACAGCAATGTGTTCCAAGAGAGAAATGATAAAGATGGAAGGAACAGCCGGCAAGATCTTGGATGTGAAGGAGCCAGACAAGTCAGGACCACGAATTCCAGAAAGACCCTTTGGAATAGTCTTGACAATGGAGAAGGGCATATCAGCCCTGTCACGGTACGCGTAGGAAACTCCAATGTAGACAATCAGAACAATAGCGTTACGCATGAACCCGATAAATCTGAGAACGGGGGTCTTCTTGGCCAAATGCTGGAACAAGTATTTAATGGAGAAGAGGAAAAACAAGGCTGTGAGTCCAAAGATGGCGTCGTATTTTGAAGTTCCGGTACCAACTGCTTTCAAGAAGTCAATCAAGATTTGGTATGGTGGGTTTTCGTTGGTGTTGATGTTTTTGACACCAAAGAGACCTGGCAGTTGTTGAATCTGAATCTGGATACAAGCTCCTGAAGTGAAACCAGCAATGACAGGGATAGGGACAAAGTCGACAACGACACCCAAACGGAATACTCCAATAAACAACTGGATAATTCCGACCCAGAAACTCATGGTGATACCGAAAGTGACCTTCTCAGCAGTAGTGGCTTTGGAGCCCAAGTTGGAGTTGATGGATTGACCCAACACAAGAGCAAGAACCGCAGTGAGACCAATAGTAACATCCTTGGAAGTGGCAAACACAGAATACAACAAGCAACCAACGAATCCAGTGTAGAGACCATATTCAGCTGGGAGTCCAGCAAGCTTTGTTGCATAGGAAATGGCTTGGGGGAACAGAATGAGGGCAATAGTGAATCCAGCGATAAAGTCTCCAATGAACCATTGCAAGTTGTATCTTGGCATCCAATGGACAATTGGAAACAATGACTTGGCGTATCTCACTGATGATTTCGGCAAGTCCTGGATAGCATCCTTGGCTGAACGCTTGAGTGCTTCAAATTGCGAGTCGGGCACTTCTTGGTATGGCATTTGTCAAGAAAGTGTTTTTTTTTTTGGAAGGAGGAGGGGAAGTCGTTTGGGTATTTATATGGGTTTTTTTCTCTGTTCGCGATGATGCAAACGCTAGTTATCTTTGCACGGGTCGCACGTGTGGGTCGGCTTAGCGGCCCGTGGGATGATGCCATTTCATGTTTCGCTGTCAATTTTTCTTATCCCAAGGGCTGAACCGCATGAGTAGAGTTCGAGGCAGGCATAGTCTAGCGTTGAGAGCGGAAAACCATTGCATCACGGACAACGACCAGGTTTGACGGGGCAAGATTTTCCAGAGTTCAAGAGTTTGTGATTTGGAAAATGAGTATCCCAATTTCCACCAACTTGTATCGATTTTAAACAAGATGGCTTTAAGCGATTGAAAATTATTGAAATTAAGAAGGAATAATAATGTAAAAAAATATGATCCTTTATTGTTCCTTTCTTCTTTGGGGGTTTGTGGAACAAAACGTTGGTTCACAGTTTGGTGAATATAAAAAAAAAATTAAAAATGAAGGCAACGGCGATCATCGCGTCTCTCTTTTTCCTATCTGTTTATTCCGTGCCCGTCAACGAGAAACGCGAGCAGATGGAAGGTTATATTTGCTTTTACTGTTAACCATTCGCCTTAAGTTTTTTTCTTCTATTCGCGACCCCGCCACACCTCAGTGTTGGAAATACCATCCCACGTCTTCATCAGAAAAGACTCGATCCAGCTATGTTCTGAAGACCCGCGTCAAAGAGTGCGCCTCAAAGGGCCAGATCTGCGTTATTTCATCCTTGAAAATTGCTGGCGAAGAAGGTCAAAACGAGTCAAGACTGTCAGAATCTTGAAAACAACGCTAGCATGTAGCTGTGAAAGAGAAAACGAATCAAGCTGTTTCTTATGACCCCGATTCCGTTGAAGGATCGACTCCTTGTGCTGCTGTGGAAAGCTGCACGGCTGCAGAGAAGGAAAAATGTGGCGCGGAAAAGAGAGATTGTTTGGCGAAAGCTAGTTCTACAACTTGTTTGAGAACTGTGTTTTGCGTGTAGTGTTTTCTTTTTTTTTCGCTGGGGAGTTTTCTTAAATCTGAATTATTTAATTTTGTTTGTTTTTTCTTTCATATCGGAATTGTCAAATCCAAAACACAAAATAATGATCAAACCAATAGCAGTATTCTTTGTATCCCTCGGAATCCAACTTGCCGCTTCATTCCCTTCATCCAACGGCCTTGGTTTAGTCAACCGCGCCAAAGACACCAAATGTCCAACAACCTGCAACATCCTCTGCCCTTCCTTGACACACACATGCGAAGTCCAACCCCTCGCCGCAGCTGACCAAGGCGCAAAATGCGCTGAATACCGATGTATATCAAACAACCAGAATGACCTCCCCTTTGACAATAACAACAACAACGGCCTTTTGGGAAACTTTGCCGACGCGACAAACCAAAACAGCGACTCGGAAACTGAAACAACAACAACAACAACAACCCAAAATAAATGCGATCACTCCGCGATCGAACGCTCATACAGCCAAGGAGTCTGTCAATCCTGTAAAAGCCGAGAATTAAACTCATACTGTCAAGTCACACACGATGAAAATGACTGCATCAAAGCCCGATGTGTACCGTTTCCACCCAAAAGCTCTAGTGCCACTGTGCTGGGTAATTTGGCTGGAGCCGTGTCAGGTGAAAACTCCGAAGACAACGGCGGCAAGGCTTGCGTGGTTCCGAAAAAGTGTCCGGCGCCTTGTCCTGGATTATGGGAATGCACTGTTCATGCAAAAGAAAAGAAGTATCAGGGTGATCATTGTTGGTATGCGACTTGTAAGGATCCGTTGACTGCTCCCAGTTGGTTCAATTGACCGAAGAATAAAAATTCGCGTTTGAATCATCCTGGGTGTTTAGCAGTTGAAATGCATTGGATAAGTGCACAACAACCAAAAACAAAGAATAATAATAAAACTATTAGAAATCGTTTATATTTCATTTCTGGGTTTGAAGAGGAGCCAAGCAGAGTGAATTGAAACCAAAATTTAAAACAGTAAAAACAGCATCACGCAATGGGTTCCACAACAGTTGTACCGCCTGCATTCTCGAAATGGTCAGCGCCTCCAAAGAAACCAGACGCCGAACCGCCGAAACCCAAACCGCCACCTGGTCTATTATCTGCGATTCCACAGATTCTCAACGATGGCAAGAAAACATACTCAACGGTAAGCTCCTGAAAAAAAAAAGACTCGAATGCATCGAATTCTTAACAAAACTGTTTGTCCAAAAACTAGCTGAACAAGGACTTGGCCACCGCCCCCGTCATTATGGAACTCGCATTCATGACAAAACTACCCCACGCAAATGTTCTCATATACCTGATTGCTGCGGCTCTCTATGTGATTTGTGTCGCGGCTGGTTTCTTTTCGGGATTTCTGACGTACGCGTTGGCGTTTGGGTGGCCTGTTGTCATGAGTTTACGCGCTGCAGAATCTTGCAAGAAGGAGGATGTTCAAGCTTGGTAAAAAAAACACAAGATAACTTTAACAATAGGCTCGCGTCCGGCCTCATGTATATTTTTATTTTTTGGGTATCTGCAGGCTCTCTTATTGGATCATTGTTTCATTGATGACTCTTGTGGAATATGGCGGAAGTGTAAGAGGCTTTTCCCTTTTCTCTCTCTTTCTCTGTTATTTGGAAACGTTAAAAAAAATCTTTATCCCATATTTTTTAAAAGACGATTCTCAATCTTCTTCCATTCTACTATTTTTTCAAGATGGTGTTTATTCTGTGGCTTATAATTCCTTATTTTCGTGTAAGTAGTTATCTACTTGATTTCTAGAATTTTTGTTTATTTCCAATGTTAAAAAAAGTAAGGTTTTTTTTAGGGATCCCTTGTTCTTTACAACTTGGTTCTGAAACACATATTACCTCCAATCAAGAAGCCGGATCCACCAAAAGAAGAAAAAAAGAAGGAAGAAGTGTCGAAATGGGCTTACCCTGTTAAAAAATGAGAAATGCTCCCAACTCTAATTAAATATTATTTAATTTATTTAATAACTACTATAATTAAAAAATTAACATCATATCCATCTACATTCGTTAACAACTATTTTTTTTGTATTAAAAAATCAATACCATATCCATCTGTATACATTCGATAACAAATTTTTTTTTTATTTTTATACAACACAGCAAATCTGCTCCCGAGAAATTCTGAAGAAAAAACGGGGAAACCAGAGAAATCCCGAGAAAATCTCTGGAATGCCCAAGTATTTCCCCAAACTGGATCTTCACCATGGTGGCACATAGTTACAGTGTTGAATGAAGTGTTGTATACTTTTATACCAATTTATTAATCATAAAGCTCAGAAGCTTCATCAATTACTAGCATAAAAGAGTCTTCCTTCAAGACTTTCAGCCGTTTGACAAAGCTTTCATGTGCATCACAATAAAACAACGTCTCACTCAGTTGCAATGAGTACGTCAGCCATTGCAAGCAACCATCCTGCTTCATAGTCTGTTCCAATTCTTGTAGGGGGCGGCGGTACACCAAGATATTGCATTCTTCACCACATGCAAGACTTGTCAAGGCAAAAAACACTCCGAATTCTCGCTCTCCATTAACTTGAACAAGCATGCAATCGTCGAATTTCAGCGTCTGCCAGTTTAAAGTGGCGGTACCAGAACTGAAAGTATACATTGTATTCTTGAACACCTGCAATGTTTCAACATCAATCAAACGGTGTCCTTGAGTATCCACTGCCTTGTCTGAAACAGGTTTCACGTATCTATTGCACTAAATGTTATTTCAATTCTATTGAGCCCAGTTCACTCCCGCACTTAACTGCTCTGGACAAGAATGGGGACTCCCTTGGACTTGTTTCATGAGCTCAATAAACATAACAGCCACGTGGCGTCGAAAAACTCCAAACGATACCCCACGATTGTTTGTGTTGGCATAATAAGACTTCAAGAACTTGATTAAGTGCTCATATACAAAGCACCAATGCTCACGTGGAATACCGTAGTTGATGATAGAAGGAATGACGTGATGCAATAAATGCACATTGAATGTAATAGAATCAGGGTGATCAGAACCGTAAAACTTGAGAATTGTTTCTATCAACTTGCCAAGTTCATCGAATTGGCAAACTGAGAGTGTGTGGAGACACATAAGGTTGAAAATCCGAATTCGTATACAATAATAGTGAAATTCTCGAGATAGTGTTGCATTGGTTTGATCAATGACTTTCAGGAAGAGAAGCAATTGGCAAGAAACAAGGAAAAACTCTTTCAAGCCGTAAGCCTTGAGGCCCTTCAGAGTCGCCGCATCCTTGAATTCATACTCTGCTGCAATTCTGTTTCGCTTGCAGTACCGCGCAAATTCACGACTCAAGTCAGAATAGAGAGTGGTGGACTTGATGAGTTTTGCAACTCGCTGGAAATCTTTCTGAAGGCTTCCAAGGGGATCTGAGTGCATCAAATCAAGCTTTTCTGACTCTGGTATGTTTTGGCCAGGCCAAGTGATTGTTTCCGGAACTGAGACAATCCCCAAAGTGTTTGCTACTGTTTTCGTGGATCCTGAAAGGGCACCGGTTCCATTTGCAGCCAGTAGAGTTTGGTGGTATGCTGCTGTTCGTGGTTCTCCCAGGTTGGTTGCATCTCTTGCTGCTTCTGCAAACTCCTTCAACGGTGTCAAGCATGACAGGCAAGGAAAACTATGAACAACCGAAATTGAAAACCCATACATTCGTGCACGAGCAGGAGAATCACCAGGAAAGTCCCACATAAAACCAAATACAAGATATTTGGCGCCATTGATTGTAAAATGTACCCCTTTGCTGAACTCTTCCAACTCGGCAGTATAACAATTGAAGATTGGACCCATTCCGTTTTCTTTCACACCTTGCGCTGAAGTCAGCATCACAGGAATCACTCCCAATGCAGATGGAGAACCGCGAATAGCCCGGCTTATCTCAGCGGCAGTTATGGCAATGATTGTTTGACCCTTGGTGGCCTTTGTCTTGTCTTTCCAGCTGAAGTCGTCGTTGTAAAGTCTTAAATGCAAGAAAATAACAGTGCGTTTTTCTTCTGCCAATTTAAGGGAGTTTGCTTTGAATGCTGGCTTCCAAAGTGGCACAGTTCGTTGCAGAATTGCCAGAAACTCAACTGAATGCTCAATTCGATTTAATCCATATTTTGTAGGGAATGATTTCAGCGTTTCGATTCGGGTTGCCAGTGTGGCTTCAGTGTTTTCCAAGTCAAGATGGGGGATAATGTACTTCTCGACTGAGTGTTTGATGGATGCTAGAATCAATGGGGACATGAGCCAAAGAAAGCACACTGACGAGATATTTAGATATGGCGTTTTGTGGATCGATCCCAAGACAGGGAGGTTGATAGTTCGGATTGGCAAGAAGGAATGAAGGAGTTTGTGAATGTGGCGCTCCAACGTTGGAAAACGAGCTGGAGCTGCTGCATTCTGATTCATGGTTATAGGTCTATTATAGTCGGGGATAGTTGCGGGAATTTGAAGATTCACAAGGGCATTATATGCAGCATGGGTAGTCTTGAACTTCATGCAAAACAGGTACAATTCAAGCTCAAACTTTAATTTAGCATCACTCTCGATTTGTTCCAGAATAGCTTTGAAACTACTCCATTCTAATATAAGGGATGTAACATAAGTTCTTGACGCCATCAATAAACGCATATATACCTTTCTCCTCCATTCTTGGTGTATCTGTGTTGGAATCTTCCTCCTCCAATGAATCCACATCGCTTTCTTCACGTAACGTATTGTCATTGTCACTGTAAGCGTCATGGATGCTTTCAGAGTCAGTGGAATCTAAGTCAGCATCAGATTCCACACCGTCACTGCCCCCACCGCTGCTGCCATGGGCGTTAGCCCCACCATTGCTGCCATGGTCGCCAGCCCCGCCGCTGCTGCCATGGGCGTTAGCCCCACCAATGCTGCCATTGACGCTACTCCCACCGTTGCTGCTATGGTCGCTACCCCCACCATTGCTACCATTGACGCTACTCCCACCGTTGCTACAATGGTCGCTACCCCCATGGTCGCTACCCCCACCATTGCTACCATTGACGCTACTCCCACCGTTTCTGCAATGGTCGCTACCCCCATGGTCGCTACCCCCACCATTGCTACCATTGACGCTACTCCCACCGTTGCTGCAATGGTCGCTACCCCCATGGTCGCTACCCCCACCATTGCTACCATTGGCGCTACTCCCACCGTTGCTGCAATGGTCGCTAGCCCCACCATTGCTGCCATCAACGCTACTCCCACCGTTGCTGCAATGGTTGCTACCCCCATCGTCACAGCACCCATTGTTGCTGTCATTACTGCAGCCCCCGATGTTGCTACCATTGCCGCCACAACTGTTACTGCCGTTGTCGCTACCTCCATCCTTGTGTCCACCTCCAGTTCGGATTCCCTGCAATCCTTGGCTATTTACACAGTCTTTTCGAGCTTCTTGAAAGCTGCTAGGTACACTTTCACACTCCTTGAAGCTGCCAGGGTACTCTGCCAAGCCCTCATTTAAATGCCCTACGGTTCTTGAGGCTTGAAATACTTGGCTGGCTCTGGAGGGTAACGAGATTGTCCTGAATTCGTTGCAATTTCGGGAGAGTAGGAGAGATTAAAAAACCCTGGCTGGAGCGTTTTCGCGACTTTTGATGAGTTTGTAGATGTGCAATGATGTCTTTTGGGCTGAGTTGGTTCTCAGAATGGAAGCTGCAGACGCCATTGGGACAAACCCAACCATGGACAGTATCGTGACTGTGTTTTGCGCTACTTATATGTCTGATGAAGTTGCTGATTCTATTTGAAGGAGCACAACTAGTGGAGAAAGGACAGTTCATTTGTGATCACGTTTTTCCCTCGAAAAAAGCAGGCAAAAAACACATGTTTTTTGATCAAGCCGCCTCCAGCAGCCCCAACCCGTTTCAAGAGGAGCCAGCATACAATCAACTTGAAATTGAGCGGCTGCGTGAAGAAAACACGGCATTAAAACATGAGAATGCCAGATTGACAGAATTTTTGACCAAGCGCCTGGAGAACGACAATCAACAGAGGATTTTCAACAAGGCATTTATGGCAGGAAAGAGGTATTCTTTTTGTTTATTAGATCCCCGACCTTTTCTTAAGCAGTCTATGTAGTGTTTCAGATGTTCTTGTCCCAATTTCCGCAAATTTACGAGGCAACAACCGATCTGCTCCTAAACCTACAGCTGCTGTAACGGCATCTGTTAACCCCCCTTCAACACAAATCAACAAACGCAATGTCTTGAGCACTGCTCTCTCTGCTTTACTGTCAACCTGGAACTCTCAAAATGAACCTACTCACCGCAGTGTAAAACAAGCTAATGCTCCAATGTCATCAACACTTAACAACGGAAGGGGACTGTTTCTGCAAACGATTTCTGAAATCGACTTCGAGGCTGCAATCGATCTCCTCAATAACCATCATGACAAGAATCCAGAAGGCTCGTTGGTGACCAATACAGCAATTGCAGCATCACTCTTGGCGGCGCAAATCAAGGCACTCGATGAAAACAGCGAAGTGGTACAATATTTGTTTGAGCTCACAACCATGGCATCAATGGATCCGATGTTTCCTGCATCCACACCGTTTGATTCAATGATGTGGGCAACATTGGTGACGTGGACCGGTAAAGTGAAGCCTGTTGTTGCTCCCGTGCGTAAAGGTGTGTGATTTCATGTTGAATTACAATCCGCTTCTCTTAACTCATTTTCCCCAGTGATTACCGAGAGACGAAATGCTTCCAAACAGAAATCACAGGCTGTCAAAACAAAGACTCCTGTGATTGAAACTACTTCAAGCAATCCAACGGTTGCCATCCTTGCAACAACGGTTTCAACGCCAACTGCAACTACTCCATTCCATTCTTCAACGCCGACTGCCACCACAGCTTCAACAAATTTTACAGCAGCAGCGACACCTTCAACTGGTCCAACGGCTATTGCTGCCCTGGAAACGAATCCAATGCCCGCTACTAGTGCTGCTCCATCAACGCATTCGGCTGACAAGCCCAAAAGCTTTAAGTGGAAAACAGCAAACTACCCTTTTGAACCCCCGTTGGTTGCAGGAGCAGTCAGCCAATTTATACAACAGCTCAAAAACGACTCATTTAAGTCGTCTGAAATCTTTGCTATCTTGTCTGCAGTTGAAAAGGCTGTCGTTTCTGGAACGGTCAGTGTTTTTCCAATGCCCTTTCTGATTCTGAAGCCAAATGCAATAGTCGTTTTTCACTGATATGGAGCATCTCATCTCCTTCAAGCCGTGCTGCATGCATTTCACTCTCAGACTCAGCCGCCTTGGGTTCAAGACACATGTCGAAGAATTAAACAACAAATTCTACCCAAATTTGTTGTCCTTGCTTGCTCCGTTTTGTTTCAACGAGAAGCGCAACAGGCTTGAGCAGCTCGTTTCCTCTGACGACTTCTCTCATGGAGCTGTTTCGAATGATTTGAAGGATGTCTTCGCAACTCTGGCACTTTCTGAAAACTATGTCGACCTGGGTGTTCAGATTCTTCGGTTTCTGGTTTCGGAATGCTCGGGCTTAAATTCCGGAAGCAACCAGTCTGCCAATGATTGGCTTTCCAAACTCATGAAGCGCCTCAAAATTATTCCATATTCGTTTCAATCGTCAGAGAGTGCATCAGCTTTGCAATCCGCATACCACGTGCTGCAATACGTTTGGATGAATCAAGAATGGGATTCTGTCCATTTTCCAGTCACTGATGATGACTGTGAGGACACATTTGTGAATTATTCTGTTCCGGTTGAAGAGTTAAAGGCCCTGAGACTTGTCATGAATGCTCTGATTCGAGTTCAGTTTCAAAGGTTGTTTTATCTAATCGAAAGTTTCGCACTAAGTCTCGTAAAACAGGTCCGCAGTGGTGGAGTTTTGGGCTGCTTGGCCCTTTAAACCAATTGGAGCCGACCACGTGAAGTTCTTTAACGATTTCAATGTACCAGTTGCAAGTGTCCCAGTGGTGTTGCCTGTTAAGCGGAAAGGCAAGGCTCCGGTGGCAGATGCTGTCACAGAACCAAAACGTGCGAAGGTGACGAAAGCCGCTGCCTCTCGCAAACAGGTTGCTAGAGACTTACCCGAGCCTTCCAATGTGGCTTCGACAACGACAAGAAAAACCCGCCGATCTCAGGCTGCCAAAGAAATTGTTGCAGGCAAGCGCAAAACTATTGGTCTTGTCCAAGTAAGACAGACGCTGGATATTGATGATGCTAGTGACGACAAAGTAGAGTCGGATACGATACATTCCAGTGAAAGTGGGTGCAGGAGTATTGTTGATCTTGAGTAGTGCGAGTAGGCGCCTGGAGTGTAAAATTATTCTTATCATTTATTTGGAGTTGCCTGTGTGATAAATAAAACATTAAGTCTAACGGATGTACTCGGTAGTTTCTCGATATTTTCTCCATAATTCCTCCAAAGATTTCCAGGCAATCCGGAGAAATCCCCAAGAAATTACGAGATAGCACAGAATTTAAGAAGAATTCCACATAATTTCCCTAGAATCGACGAGGTATTTCTTAGGTTATTCTTCGGGAAAAATTGGGATTTTCTTCAGAGTTCTCCGGTATTTCTCCGGAGCAGATTTGCTGTGAAGGAGCGGGTTTTTTTTTTCAACCGGTCCCCCGCTCAACAAGCTCCTTCATCCGTTCACGCTCCCTCACCCCAAACCCAGCACACCCCAACACATCCAAAGTCAACAACCTAGGACATTTCCCAACGAATCGCGACATTCCTTCAAACGTTAATCGCGGACACGCTCTCACAATCAACACTTGCAAACCCAAGTTCCCAGCCCGTTCACTCTTGTCTGCAAGATCATCACCATCATCACCGTTATCGTCGTCATCGTCAATGTCCATCCGACAGTCTCCATCAAGATAACATTGATTTTCCACAGCAAGAAAAAACCCATCATCCGTCACCCCATCACACCTCGACAAATCCAACAACTTCAACTCTCTACACCCCCTCAAAATCGCCTTCACACCAACATCCGTCAAACCCCCACCACCCCCACCACCACCACCACCACTCGCACTCCCAGTCAAGAAACTCATGTACAAAGTATGTAACCGCGGACACCCTTCCCCCAACGAAACAGCAGCGCCATCACCCAACGGGCATTTACTAATCACAAGACTTAATAACCGAGGACACGTCTTTGAGATTGAAATGATGGCTTCGTTTGTCACTTGTGGGCAGGAATACAGGTTGATGCTTTCCAAGTGCGGCAGGAGGGTTGTTAGCGCGGTTATGGCGGGGGTTGTTATTTTGTAGCATCCGCTGAAACAGAGGAGACGGAGGGATCCAGTTGGGATCGCAGTCGCGGTGGTGGTTGTCGTGGTGTTGGTTTCATTACAAGATGATTCAAGGATCATGGTGCGCAGGGAATCAAGCGATGCATCGCTCACGTTGAAACAGCCACTAAACTTTAACGTATGTAACCCAACATTGGAGGTGGGTTTACTGTTCCCTTGGATCAGTCGGGAGAGTTGGAATGTTGAGGTATCGCTGATTTTGTTGCAGAGTCCCACGTTTAGGTATCGGAGACTGGGGAGAGTTGCGTGGGGTTCGTTTGTGATTGGGTTCACAAAGAAACTTGTGATTGTGGTGTCTGTGACGCCCATGCAGCCTTTCCAGTTGACGTTTGTGAGGGCGCGGCAGGAGGATGCGATTCGTTGGGTTCCGGGGTCGGATACTTGTGTGCATTCACTCATGTCGAGGGTTTCTAGGTGTGTGGTGCAGTGGGTGCTGATTGCCTCGCATACAGAGTTTTCGACGGCGCCAGAGAGGCCGCCGGTTAAAAGAATTGTTTTGAGAGATTTCTGGGTTCGAAAAAAGGCAGAGAGAGAAATGGATAATGATTCGACGGAGTCTAGCGGGACAATGAGGTGACTTAGATTCAGGGTCGTAAGACAGTTTGTATAAAGACACGCAGCAAGCGCATGAAAAGAATTTGAAGTGATTGCTGAAAGATTGGAGAGCTCAAGAGTTTGAATGGGTATTTTGAAGGAATGGTGTGGTTTCTCCTTTTCGAGTGACATGGCATAATCCAGAGGACATTCTGGTTCTCCAGATATGAGGGCCAAAAGACTTTTATCTGTTAGAGATGCGCTTAATCCGTTGAGTTTCAGTGATTTGAATCTGGGTGGGACCGGGGATCCAGCAGCGACATAATACTGTTTCCGAATGTCAACGAATTGAATCAATCCAGCTTCCGTCAGATTCGCACAGTCACTTAGATCCAGCGTATCCAGCAGCGGACACCCGGCGGCCAGCCACGCACAGCTTTCATCCGTCACCGCATCGCAGTCCGACATGTTGAGCTTCTGCAGCTTCTTGCAGCTTGCGGCGATCGTCCGCGGCACAGCGGTTGTCGCCAGCGGCAGCAGACTGAGCGACAAGTCGACAACGCTCTTCATTTTAGCGAGCAGCGGCACGAGTCCGGCGTCTGTTTTCAGCGTTCAGTCGATTTCCAATGCACGTGACACACACCACAACGCACCGCTCAGCTCGCAGCACCGCGCCACGTCGAGCGCGCGGAAGTCGGCGATCGCCGCAAACGCCGCCAGCGCCGCCAGCGCAGCGTCCGTGCACGCCACGCAGTCGGCGAGCCGCAGCGCGCGCAGCCGCGGACAGCCGGCGACCAGCGCGCCGACAAGCGCGTCGCCGACACTGAACTGCGCTGCGCCGCCGAAGTCCACGGCGCTCACGTGCGCAAACAACGCCGCACTGCGGGGCGCCGCCGCGCCCTCGGGCACCGCAAGCGACCGCACCCGCCGCGCGTGCCGCCGCAGGAGCCGCTCGCCCGCCGCCCCCGCGCCGGCGCCGCCCTTCGCCCGCACCCCCGCCAGCACGCCGACCGGCGCCGCCCAGAGCACATCGCTCGCCAGCTCGTACAGCACCGTCGACGTCTGCGCCACTCGTTGCTGCGACAAAGTGTCGAGGCGCCGGATAATGAGGAGAAGCACTTCGGGCGGGAGATGCACGAGCGTCGTGATGTTCATTCTATTCTGTGTCTTTTTTTTTTTTTGTTCGCTGATTAGCCACCCAACTCTTCTTTAAAACAGAAACGAAAGGCCGCCAGCCACCCCACCCCGCCACACCGAAGTTGTGTTCAATTAAATCCAATTTTCTTTATTTGATGATGCACGTATCCATTATTTTTTGATTCTGTGATTCTTGTTTCAAACATTATCCCTTCTTTTCCACACCGCCCAAGAACAAAACAATTAGAAATCAACCACTAAAGATTTATTATTAACTCTCTTTTTTTTTCTTATTGTTAAAAAAACAGATTCAGGACCAAACTTAAGAAAACAGAATAAAATACAAACAAAATTAAAAAAAATGCTAAACATAATCCAAAACTCTATAATACATTTCTTGTCTTTGATCCGCTCAATTTACTTCGAGTCGAGACCGCTTTCGTCTTCTAGCTCCCTTCACTTCCTCTTCCGAAACACCCACTCCATCATATCCTGCCCCATCATCCCCAACATCCACTGGAACGCCATGCATCCCTAACCGATGTCTTTGCATATCAAAACGCCGTCTCATCACTTTCCCACACAAGAAGCACGAATACATTTCAACCTTGGCCAACACTACTTTAGGAGTAGTAGGTGCAAGCGGCAAATGCGTCATGTAATGGATCTTGAGATTGTACCGACGATTACACCCAAAACTACATCCTTTATACGGACAGCAAAACTCTCGTCGGACGGGACACATTTCAATCGTGAGGATTTCATTCGGATCCATAATACATGGCGCTGAATCCTCGTCGTCGTCTTCATCAACAGGATGGTTCTTGGCTGACGCCGATCGCTTTGGAGATCTTCTGGCAGACAATACAGGAGATTGTGGGGGGCCTGGTGCTGGTAGTTGGATATGGACTTGTTCCAAAAGCTGTCTGTCCTTGTATGTTCGACGCTTGCGTGTCACTGGTCGTGGTTGCGATAAGTCCGGAACTTGAATGGGTATACTGGAGATGGAGGAGCTAGTAGAGTTCGCCCGTGCACGGCCATTGTTTGCAGAAGTAGTTGCAGTAGAAGAAGTAGCAGCAGTAGGTAGGTATTCGTCCAAGAACGAAAAGGGGTCTTGATCCTCATAATCAAGAGGAGTTTGCTCGGGAGTAGTTTGGGAAAAGGGGAGAGGTAGCGCCAACGAAGGAGGTGTACAATTGGCATTGGCAGTAGTAGCAACAGTAGTTGTAGCAGAATCAGCATCTTCAGCCGTCACCCGAACGACATCAGGATCATCCAAAATAGACTGAAAAGCCTCCAAAGTCACCGTAGGAGTATCAAGCATCCTCAACAAATGGTCCGACTTTAAAGCATTAGAGTAATCCCCCGCCGCTCCCTTTTGGTTATGATGGTTGTGTGAGTGGTGGAGGTGATGGTGGTGATGGCGAGGAGTCGTCTCGTCTGGAAACATGATTTGATCCATCATGACAAGAGCATATGTATCCAATGTGTTCGTGTCCAGGTCAGTGACGTTTTGGTTTACATTTGAGTCAAACAACAAACCATTGTCCCCAGACAAGGCGCTCTGGTGCTGCTGCTGCTGCTGCTCCTCGTTCGACGTCGTGGCATCAGCATCAGCAACAGCAGTGACGGAGGCAAGGAACCCCAAGTCAACGGCACTCAGAAACTCCTCCAACGACATCACTTCATCTCCACTTTGTTGTGGTTGTTCTGTTTGGCCAAGCATTGTATTTTCGAGCCAAGCAGCAGCAGCACCAGCACCAGCACCAAAATCGCCAAAGGACAACAAGGGCTTCACCAAGTTTCCATCCACAACACTACTGGATTTTTCAGTCATCACAGCACCAAACAAAAAGGGGGTTGGGGGAGCATTATCACCTTGTGAAAACCCAGAAGAGGAGGAGGGAGAAGTAGTTGCTGCTGCGGGAGGAGGAGAAGAGGAACGGGCCAAACAGGCCGAATCAAAGTTTGGAGTAGAGACTGCAGAAGAGTGCAGTGAGAGGGCGGGTGATGGTGGACAGTCTGCTGTTTTGTGCGCAGTTTGGGTCATGTCGATGAAAGCGTCAAAGTCAAAGTCGGTGTTGGAGACCGCTTGATTCACGGAAGCGAACATGGTCGATATAGTGTTAAAAACGCTGGCGGTGTGTTGGAGCGGGTTTTTTAAAACAGGTACCTTCTGGGTGGAACAGACGAGGGTGGAGGAGTTTTTTGCTTTTTTTCTATCCCAACAAAAACGAAAGGATTTACTTGACCGGGTTTCAGAATCCCGACGCGTACCCATCGCTATCATATTCATCCTCCTCATCATGATAATTATCATAGTTTTCGTCGTAATATCCACCCCCTTCCAAGTCCCCAAACACAGAATTAGCATCCTCCGACATCCACTCAGAATCACCATCCTCCGTGTCCAAGTCAGACAAACCCGGCCGGTAATTAAATAAGCTGTCTAGTATGGCAGAAAATGGAACCTGCACGTTATTCAAGACTGCCCCCATTTCTTTGGCCTTTTCATTGAACAAGACCAGATCCCAATTCATCCGAACAGTCCGTTTTTCCACACGATTCTTATTGCATCTTTTTCCGTCATTTGCGGCGGTAGCCAAGGAAATAGAACATTGATCCATCGACCACGAATGAAGAACAACGTCATTCTCAAATCCACACACGATTCCAGTCACACTCAGCACGGCAGAATCAATTCCACTATACACTGACATTGAGTGCTCCTTTTTTATCGCCACTTCCCGAACCTGGTGTTCCGGCGGAAACCGTGCGTCCAAGAACACAAAGGCTCGTCCAACCGAAACCCTTTCGTCAGTCGTCAACAAAACACCCATCTGCGATTCCATGCTTTTATCCCAAGCGCATCCAGAATAATAGTCTTCCTTGATAACCATTTTCACTCTATTAAGAGAGATGCGGGATTGGAACATGAGTGGTCCATTCGGGTGTATTTCCTCTTTTGGCCAGATGAAGGAAACAGCTCCAGCTGCATCAGCCACGACCGAGTTCTTTGCCATCCTGTATTTCCGAGGTACTTGGATGTCGTCGTTGCCGAATCGGGATTCCAGGCTGTCGGCTTCGAGTGTCAAGTCTAAATACTGGATGGCTCTTTTGATTCGATCGAGCGCAAAGATGCGGTGTTTTTTGTTGAGTTTTGTGGATTTGAGGAGGATGGTTTGGAGTGGGAGCCATGCGTAGAGGTGGCTCATTAACTCATTGGGAAGCGTTTCCATTTTCTTTTATCTTATTTTTTTTCCTATTTATTTTTTGTAAACCATTCCATATTCTCTTTCCATTAAGTTTGTTGATTCCATTCTATCGTGTTCCATTGTTTCCTTTTTTTTTTATACCTTTCTAACCTTCCCCCCTTGACGACTGTTTTGTGATGAAGACTCTTTGAAACGTAAGTGGACTACATATTTTATTTTATTTTCTTTCCAATCAGCAGGCCACTTGGTTCAGTTGCTCGTGCAGTGACAATACCTTCTCTTACTGGGACAGTCAGTGGGTCGAGAGTTCGATCCCCGTCCCCCTCTGAACCAAGTCAAAGACACCTGCGCCCTTTTGATCACTCCAAAAGAACTCAACGGGCGAGTTTCAACAGTTGAGTTTTTTCTTACTCGGAGTTTGACTTTCCAATTGCGTATTGAAGTGTCAAGTCGAGTGTTGTTGATTTATTCATTATTCCATAAACTTTTTGATTTTATCAATCGTTTCCTTTTGCATTCTGGCGATTGGTTGGATTGGTTCACGGTCCGCCTTTACCTAATTTACCGTTTTTGTTTTTTGTTTTTTTTTTATGGAAAGAATCTCAGTTCAATTAACGGTAATAAGGTATCGAGGTCAGACGCTTAACTCTGGCTTCGGATTCAGTCGCGTTGCATTCTTCCCAATGCATCGTGTTAAGGCTGTCAGTCGTTTCCTTGTGCATGGAGCTCCTCACACCGTTGACTGGAATCAAACCGCGAAAGTTAAGTAGTGAACTGATGTTAAAAAAAATATCAAAATTGCCATACACACCTTTGCGACGGTAACCAGCAGTCGAGTTACCGACGCGCTTTGACAATGACAAAAGATTGAAGCTTTTCAAAGCATAGAGACGGGTCGCCAGCTTTTTCCACATTTTCCCACTTCTGTTCTTTTTACGATTGTTTTGTACAAAGAAGTGCGTTTGTTTTGATTCCACCCAAACAACCAAAAAGAGTGTTAAACATTTAAAAAACATACAAATCATCAAGCACATTTGGAATATAATCGAAATGCATCATCCGTTACTTTATTTTAATCTTCCTTAACAATCATGAAATCCAGTAACCGAATCGCTCCACTACTTTCATCCTCCACACCAGCTACACCTCGATCCTCTCTTTTGGCACGTTTCTTGATCCAAGTTATCGCAAACTGACATCTCCATGCAATTATAATCAAAGCGCCGACGCCGACAATGAATGCAACGGTTGCGAATGATATTCCAATCGTTGCTGCTGTTGAGATTTCTTTTGGTCCAATACAACCCAAAGAATACGGCATCCCCGGTTCCGGTTTACATTCATGCTTATCCGGGCAATTTTGCAGAATCGGGCTTACAGCTGGTTGTTGTATAAAGGGTTCAAGTTTTAGATACTTCCATCTTGCCGCCACAATCAAAAAAATCATTTACCATGTCGAAAGCAAGGATAGTAAGTCGTATTCGTATTACAAATGACAGCATCGAGTGGTACATTCTGGCATGATCCCATCGGTGGGACAGCACATGTTGCATCTTCGGGTTTCACACAGCTATGGGTGTATCCCATCGGCCCATCGCAACATACCAGACCCGTCGGACAAGGAGATTCGGTTTTAGATGACACTTAATATTTTTTTGACGAATCGATGATCAGATCCCCCCCGAACTCAAGAATCAAATTCTTTGCAAATACCTCCTCGGTTGCAAGTGGAGAAGGTATTGTTTCCTGTGCATACAATAGCGCCATCGCTCGCCCATTTGCAAGTTCCAGCAGCGGCGAGCGAGCTCAAACCAAGAAGAACAAGGAGATGATAACTTGAAACAGGATACATCCAATTCACAAATACAAAAAAAAATAATGACAAAAGGAAAGAAGTCCAAAACAAAGACATCAAAACACTCTGCAAACTCAATCGAAGCACAACTGCAAACATTTGGTCTCGAATTATTCGATGTCTCTGGCGACGGAAACTGTCTGTTCCGGTCTCTCTCACACCAACTTGACCACACCCAGAACAACCACGCCAAATACAGAGCTGACATTGTCAAACACATGAAGTTGAACAAGGATCTATACGCCCCGTTTCTGGATGAAGACGAAACAATCGACCAGCGGCTACGGCGGATGGAGAAACCAGGCGTTTACTGGCGATAACTTGGAGATTGTGGCCTTCTCACGGGCGTTTAAAGTCGGAGTTGTGATTCATCAAATCGGACAACCCGTGTGGGTTGTGGACGCGTGTGGAGACGATGGACAAGGCTGGTGCAGAGGATCGTGCGATTATTCATATTGTTTACCATTCGTGGGAACACTATTCCTCTGTTATCCCTTCAACGAATCGTGCCTCTGAATCCGCATCTACATCTGCATCAAACAAGGGCTCTGTAAAAGAGTTGCCTTTATCCATCAAGGAACGTCTCGTTGTTTCGTCAATCCCAAAACACCTCGATACCCCTTCTGTCGAAACAGTTCGAAGACTCCTCAAAGAATACAACGATGATATCGGTGCAGTGGTAGAAGCTTTTGTGGCTCAAGTCTACGCTGTTGATTACGATAACGAAAATGATTCGGCGGGGCTTGGAAAACCGCTGGAGTCACATAATGGGAATACAGAAGTGAATATAGATATTATTCCTTCAGAACTGAATATCGAGGTTTCTGAACTCAAGAGTTTGGAAGAACCCGAGCCTTCAATACCGAAAAAGAAAGACAAAAAACCTTCCGCCAAGGAATTGAGGGCACTCAAAAAGAAGGCACAAAAGGAAAATTCATTGGTTAAAAAGCGGAACGCCAATAATACCCCAGAAATCGGAACCGACGTGAAGGTACTACACCCACAAACATCCAGTCTCGCCACTATGCAGTCCATCAACAGCTTATCGCAAGAGCTCAAAGCAACGTTTATTTGATCGTAAAAATAATATAATGAGGGATCAGAAAACCAGGGTTTCTGATAACATTCGCCAATAAAACGTGGTGGTGCTTGGTTTTTTCTCTCAATTTCTCACATCCAAACAAAACAAATGACCACATTCGCCATTAAAACAGTGGCGACTACAGCCTTTGCCGATCAGAAGCCAGGAACCAGTGGTACGATACCGATCCACCCCGTTTCAATTGCACTCCGCTTGTTGCACCTCTAACCTTGTGTTTATCGGTGTGAAAAACAGGACTCCGCAAGCGAGTCAAGGTGTTCCAACAACCACACTACACTGAAAACTTTGTTCAAGCCATTCTCTCTGCTATTCCAACTGGCGCTGCTGGATCAACTCTCGTTGTTGGTGGAGACGGTCGGTTCTTTGGAAAGGAAGCTGTGCAGCTTATCATCAAGTTGGCTGCTGGAAACAAAGTTTCCAAACTGATTATTGGACAAAACGGAATTCTCTCTACTCCTGGTGAGGATGCGATTTTTTTTTTATTTGGTTGCTGTGGGTTGTTATCATAAACACTCAGACTGATAACAAAAAACACAACAACAGCTGCCTCCAACTTGATCCGAAAGCACAATGCGACAGGAGGAATTCTATTGACCGCTTCCCACAACCCAGGAGGTCCAGAGAACGACTTTGGAATCAAGTACAACATTGCTAACGGAGGTTAGTTTTCGAACTTCAAAAAAGTGACTCACGCTCAACAACCAATTACGCTGCTTTGCGTTTCTTAGGCCCTGCCCCTGAAGGAATCACTGACAACATTTTCGCCATTTCAAAGACTCTCACTAGCTACTCCATCGCTGATGTCGCTGATGTACGTTGAGAACTTCGAATAACTACCCGCAAAAAACTGAGTTTCATGTTCCCACGCTAGGTTGACCTCGCAAAGATCCAAACCCACACCTTCTCCAACAACTTCACCGTCGAAATCGTCGACTCAGTCAAAGACTACGTTCATCCTCATGAAGGAAATCTACGACTTCCCAGCCATCAAGCACTTTTTTGCATCCCACCCATCCTACACTGTTCTCATGGATTCCATGCACGGAGTTCACTGGTCCGTATGCCAAGGAAATTCTTAGTCAACGAATTGGGACTTGCCTCAGACTTCTGTCATGAACTTTGTTCCTTTGGAGGACTTTGGTGGTGGTCACCCAGACCCCAACTTGACTTATGCTCATGAGCTTGTGGAGAGAGTGGAGAAGGAAGGGATTAGCTTTGGTGCTGCTTCGGATGGTGATGGTGATAGAAATATGATTATTGGAAAGGGTGTGTTTGTGAATCCTTCAGACTCTGTTGCAGGTAAAAAAGAGGCGTACGTGTATGCTATTTTTCAAAGTCTTTAATCCTCGTTCCTACTTTTTTTTATCTTCCAGTTATTGCCGACTATGCCGACAAGGCGATTCCATACTTCAAAAAGTCTGGAATTAAGGGATTGGCTCGTTCCATGCCCACTTCCATGTCTATCGACCGTGTCGCCAAAGCCAAGGGTGTTGAAATCTTTGAAGTCCCAACTGGTTGGAAGTTCTTTGGTAACTTGATGGATGCTGGAAAGCTTTCCATTTGTGGTGAAGAGTCGTTTGGAACTGGATCTGACCACATTCGCGAAAAGGATGGACTTTGGGCTGTTCTCGGTAAGTTTTATGCATATTTTCGCTTTATATGCAAAAAAAAAGACTGACATCCCCTCTTTTTTTTCCACTCAGCTTGGTTGTCTATCCTCGCCTACGCAAACACCCAGTCCACAAGCTTCATTGGCCTCAACGAGCTCCTCCAAACCCACTACACCAAATACGGCCGCAACTTCTTTTCACGTTACGACTACGAAGAAGTCGACAGCACCGCCGCCAACGCCGTCATGGACGTCCTCAAGACCAAAAAAGCCGGAGAAACCTTCAACAACTACACCATCGCCTACTGCGACGACTTTGAATACACTGACCCCGTAGACCACTCTGTTTCCAAGAAGCAAGGGCTTCGTTTCATCTTCACGGAGGGAAGTCGTGTGATTTTCAGGTTGAGTGGTACTGGATCTCAAGGAGCCACGATTCGTCTGTATGTTGAAAAGTTTACAGAGGATAAAGGGTTGTATGCGTTGGAGACGCAGGTTGGAATCCAGGATTTGATTGTGGCTGCTTTGGCCATGTCGCGGTTGGGAGAGTTGACTGGCCGTAAGGAGCCAACTGTTATTACTTAAAATAACCAGGGGAAACTCTTTTTGTTATAGTTATTGTTTTTTTTTTTTTGTTTATACAAGCTGGAAGTAAATATCGCCCCTGTTCCATTTGACTTATGACGTTTGAACCTACACCGCCAACCTTCTTTTCCGATAGAATTAAACTACTGTAGAACAGAGTTTCGATCGTTGTGTACTGTGTTCCATCGAATAGTCGATCGAATTATGAACAATAGAATTTCGACGTAGGTATTCGAAAATAATTTCCAATCCATCTGAATAACTCACTTTCGAACCGCTTTCCTCGTCAGCGGACTTGGAGGGGATGTTCCCTCGGAACCCAAGTCTCAAAGGAATAAGAAAGTTCGCCCGCCCGAAAGAATGCGGAATCTGGGAAACTCTTTACTAAGAACCACATATTCCCTTTACAGTCTCGTTTGGCCGTCAATACTTTGTGCTACGTATATTTAATTTACACATATTTGATGCCCAACACAATTCCATCCTCCAAATACTAATGTCGAACGTTTTGAACCTAGGCCCTTTTTCTGTGGTGCATGGCAAAGCAAAATTTTCCAATTTCTTTTTTTTCTTCTTGAACTTTCGAAATTTTTTTTCCGACCCAAGTATAAAATTTGTAAATTGTAATTTTTTTTAATCAGAAAAGAAAAAAGGCCCGAGAAAACAATGTTCCAGGCAGCATCATCCGCTCCAGCGACGGAGTCGACTCAACTTCAGGTGCTGGCCGAAAGGCTTGATCTACCTCTTCAAGACAGTGACTTGAAGGCTCCGACTACCGCTGAGGACGCTCCAATGGTTATATTGAAGCCTGTCCAATTTATAGCCGCTGTAATTGGATCCCTAGACGTGACGATTTTCGCCACAGCATTGAAAGCAATTGTCGGCGAGTTTGGAGACCAAGAACTTGTGCCATGGATCGGTAAAGGAAAGAAAAAAAGTACCGCTTCTTATCTAACGAAAACAAAAAAAAAATGATACTTTAAGCAAGCTCATACATGATGCTCTCAGCCTCATCCGGTATTCTATATGGGAAACTATCCGACGTCTTTGGCAGGCGTCCCGTATATGCTCTATCCATGTTCTTTATGTTGCTTGGATCGTTGATTTGCGCCGTGTCTCAAAACATGCAAGTTTTGATTGTCGGGCGAGCTATTTCGGGGTTTGGGTGTGGTGGTATCCAAGCCGTGGTTTTGATTATTTTGACTGACTTGGTTACGTTTGAAGCTAGAGGGTATGGGCAACTCACTCACAAACATGCTTCGACTTATTTGATATGAAACTGTTTTTGATCTTTTTTTTTCGCATAGGAAATACCAGTCATTGATGGGTGCTACCATCGGCTTGTCCATGATTCTGTTATTGGTGGCGCAATCACTGACAATACAAGCTGGCGATGGTGCTTCTACATTAATCTACCCCTGGGAGCTATAAGCTCCGTCTTGGTACTCCTTTTCTTGAAAACTCCGCCCCGAAAGCTTTCATTTGCTGACGCAATGACTCGTATTGATTGGCTTGGCTCATTCTTGGTATTCTTTGCCATTTTGAGTTTCATGACTCCTTTACAATTGGGAGGCAGTCTTTGGGCTTGGAATTCGCCTCAAGTTATTGTGTTGCTTGTTTGTTCGTGTGGAGATGAAAGCAAGTCATGCAATCATTCCGCCTGGGTTGTTTACAAACTGGAATGTGCCTGCTCTTATCGCGATTGTATTCTTTCTTGGAGCTGTTTTTCTGACAGTGGTTACTTTTTTTCCGTGAGTTTTTACTTTCGCTATGTTTTCTAGAGGTTTGAATTCTCAAAAAACCGCTTTTGCCCCAAACGAATTAGATTTTTCTTTCAAATCATTCGTGGCTATTCTGCGACAGAGGCTGGGTCCGCGTTAACTCCAACCCTGATTGGATTGATTGTTGCAACCATTGCATGTGGAATCATTGTCTCGAAAACTGGAAACTACACGCGATTCTTTTATTTCGGGCCTTTGCTGGTTATTCCAGGGACAGTTCTTTGCTCTCGCTTGTCTGAAAATTCTTCAAATGCTGAGCTGATTCTGTATCAGGGAATTCTCGGTTTAGGGTTGGGCACAATGTTCCAAATGAGAACTCTGGCATTACAGTCTTCGGTAGCCAAAAAACACATGGCAACAGCGACAAGTATCGCTAGTACTCTCCTTGCGTTGGGGGGTGCTGTCGGGGTTGCCATGACCGGCACCATTTTGAATAACTTGGTGGACCGCTATTCGCAAAACCAACCAGCCTTGACAAAGATTCTCGCGAGTACAAGTGAAATGGCTGGGGTTTCTACAAACGCGCAAAATATCTTGGCTCTTTCTGCTGCATTGAAAGCGATTGGCAAGACGACTCCCGAGTTGGCAAATGTCACTGGCGAGGCTGTTGTGGAGTTGGCGCACGCGTTCAACCAGGCTTTTGAAACTGCCATGTTGTCACTTCTTCCCTTCCCTATTTTGATTCTAGTGTTGGCTTTTGTGTTGAGGAACATCAAACTGTGATTTCAAATCATTCAGAAATAAACGCACATGTTCAGCTTCTTCGCCCCGAAGGCCGCGCCGCCAATGCCTGCGGCCGAGTACTGCACCGCCACGGGCTGCTCGCCGAACGCGCTCAGCGCGCGGCCGAACTACGCCGGCTTCCCGGTGCTCGGCGACGAGTCCCTGATGGCGCCCAAGAACCACGGCTCGTGCACGGCGCCGCCGATGGCGCCGCTGCGCTTCGGCGCCGACGCGGCCACGGCGCGGCGCATCTGCTGCCACAACCGCCACTACGCCGAGCGCGCGGGCTCCTTCCTCGGCACCGACTGGCTCGCCGCCGTCTCGCGCTCCGAGCCCACAACCTACTACGACTCCGTGTCCGGAAAGCCGCTGTTCCGCGCGCCGATCGGGCGCTCGTTCGACGACTTTCTGCGCGAGAGCAGCGCACACGGGTGGCCGAGCTTCAGGGACTCGGAAGTCGTGTGGGACAATGTGCGCGTTCTCAGGGACGGCGAGTGTGTGAGCACCACGGGAACCCACTTGGGCCACAATATTCCCGACGGGAAAGGGAACAGGTATTGCATCAATCTGGTGTCGGTGGCGGGCAGTCCTGTTGCTGGTGTTGCCGAACGCGCCGAGTTGTGAGGAAAACAAACACGCAATACAACCAGAATCTTACAATACTATGCTCTCTTTTTTTTTGCTCTCTCAAAACCCAAGAATAAATAAATCACCATCCCCATTTCCAATTACAAGATGACTTGACCCAACAATACAAGCACAAGGATTCGAAATGCGAACAAGGTTCATGCCTTTCATGATGGTTTTTTTCAGTTCCGATACCTGCACAAACTGGTCATTGTGAGGCTTATATTCCCAGAACGAAATTCCAGTTTTATGGACAAGAATGAAGGAGTTGTTGTAGACAGAAAATGCAGGAGACTGAACGTTCAGAACTATGGCATCAGACTTGATGCTTTCTTCTTGCTTGTGGAGAGTCGCGGGCGAGTTTTGCGAGTACGAGATTTTCGCAAGAGTGGTGCCACTTGTGGCAACCATAAGAGTTTCCGTGAGAACAAGGGAATGTATAGGATATTCGACTCGAATAACGCGAAGCAGGGTCCACGGACCGTCGGATTGAATACACGAGGGATTGTTGGCTTTCCAAATGGATAACAGGCGGTTGGAAGACACAACCATGATTTCATCTCGTTTTTGGATAATATTAATCCTGCCGCTTGAATGAACTGTAGAAGTAGCAACCACCTGACCTCTTTTGAAGTTGTAGGTTTGAAGAAGGCCATCGGCACTTCCGGTTATGATGTAGTTGCGATCAACCAGAATCGCGTCAACAGCTTGTATATTTCGAGCGTATCTTTGCTGTCGAGGTGTCCAATGCTTGATCAACGTGTCAAAAATGACAGCATACCCCAACGTGGACACCTCAAAAATGGCAACATGTCGATCAAAGCAGCCAACAGCGATCCAAATACACTGGTTATTCAATGACCATTGCGCATCCATACAAGACACCATCGCACCGCCAACATCAACTTGAAAATGCGCCATTCTTTCACCTTTCATGTCCGACACCTCAACAACGCCATTTGTACCAACAGATACAATCAGCTGATCCCTAATTTCCCAAGAACGACTTGAACGCTCTTCAATGCCACAATTCTTGAATTATGAAGATTGAGCTTCTTTGGTTGCCGGGGCTTTCAGTTTTAAACTCCTCCATCGATTGTATTGGGGAACGCTTTGCTTTGCTTCCTTGTATGGATCTGGTTCATCCATCAGCTTGGCGGCGGAGGCGGCGGCGGCAAAGGCATTCACACGATGTGAAAGGGCAACGTGTTGCCAGATTGTTTTATCGTCGACTAGGGTGTTCCAGGCTCGGCTGACTCGGGTTGCTGATGCAAGGTCTTTTGGGGATAGCAAGAACAAGATCTGTTGGGCGATTTCTGTCGGAATGAGAGACAGAATGTCCCTTTTGAAGGTGGCGCCTTGATCTTGAAGCAATGGAAGTCGGTTGAATGGGGTAACCAACATTACAACGAACCTTTGGAGCAGAAAAAAAAACCAAGCATGAATGCATGTATTTAATCTATTTAGTAATTCTTATTGTTCTAGAACCCAAGAATAAACAAATCTACCGTTCCCATTTCCAATTACTAAATGACTCGACCCGACAACACAAGCACGCGGATCTGAGACGCGAAGATTCATTCCTTTGATCATGTATCCTTCTAGCTCCGATAACTGCACAAACTTGCGTTTGTGTTGGTTGTATTCCCAGAATCCAATTCCCATGTTGTCCATTATGATGAAAGATTTGCTGTAGACGGAGAATGTTGGGGATGAAGGAGCGGATGAGAAGTGTAAAATCAAGCTTCTGTCGTGAATAGATCCTTCTTGTTTGAGGATGGTGAGCGAGTCTTGGAGATGTGAGATTTTAGTGAGAGTAGGTCTTGGTGCACGCGATAACGTGGGTTTCAGTCAGGACAAGTGAGTGAATAGGATGTGAGAGTGTGAGCGTATGATGCAAGATCCACGGACTGTCTGATTGAATAGGGTGATGGATTCTGGTTCGCTTTCCAGATGGATAATAGGCAATCGGTGGACGATACGACCATGATTTCTTGTCGTTTTTGAATATGATTAATCCGACCGTTTGAGTGAATCGATGGAAGTAGCAATCATTTGAGATTCTTTGAAATTGTAGGTTTGAAGAACACCGTCTGCACTGCCAGATATGAGGTGGAGGTCCGAATCAACAAGTATCGCCTGTAACAGCATTCATATGGAGGACATATGCATCTTGATAAGGCGTGCATGTTTTAGTCACCTTGTGGTGACTGTCTTGCTTGGATGAAACGCGTACAACCAAAACCGGCTACATGTCGCGAAAAGCCGCCAACAGCGATCCAAATACACTGCTCCTCCAAAGACCATTGAGCATCCATACATGAAACCGCACCCACAGTGGCAACAGTCAATTTGCCAGTGACTCATTCTTGTTCCATTCAAGTCAAATAATTCAACAACTCCATTCGCACTTGCAGATACAATCCACTCTTCCCTGACTTTTCAAATGAGTACTTGAACATTCTTTAATGCCACGATTCTGGTGCTGTGAAAATGCAGCTTCTTTGGCGCCATTTTGGGTGTAAACGACCTCCATCGTTTATGTTGCGCGACTCGTTGCTTGGCTTCGTTGTATGGATCCTCGACCGCGACACATGCATTCGCGGCATGTGTAGACGCTACATGTTGCCAGATTGTGCTGGCGTCGACCAGCGCATTCCAGTCTCGACAGACACGGGCTGCTGAAGCAAGGTCTTTTGGGTCCAGCAAGAACAGGACTTGCTGTGCGATTTCGGTCGGCAGGAGCGACAGAATGTTCTTTTCTGAGATTGCGCGTATTACGTGTTGATGAAGTGCAAGCAGGTCTGTGAGCGAGAGTTGGCTGACAGTGTGGAGCAAGAGTTGACGTGACATTTCTGTTTTGGAAACACCGACACACAAACCACAGCCCGATGATGGGCCGCGACCGCATTCCGCTCATGATTCCCGTCTCGCGCATCAGCGAAGTCAGCGACGCCAGCGCCGCGCCGAAGAAGAAGTCGCTGCTGGCGTTCTTTGTCGCCAAAGACAACTGGCAGCAGCGCCGCAGCGTCCGCGCCGCTTCGGCCGCCGCGCTGCCCGCCGTGTCCGAACAGCAGCGCGTGTCCGAACAGCCCGTGTCCGAACACGAAAGCGAAGGCGAAAGCGAAGGCGACTCGCCCATCTCAGACCCACGTGCGCCGCCAGCTGCAGCGGCTCAGCCGCAACAGCGACCTGGCGCCGTACCTCGGCTATCTGCATGCATTGGCGCGGGTCCTGCATCTCGTCGAAAAGTACGCCCACAGCTTCCCGCTGCTGATGCATCTGTACAGAAAGTACGAAGTGCCCCCTCTGACCCAAGCTGCGCTGATCGCCCCGGCGGCACTCTCCGTATTCCGGAGAGCCATGCAGCACCACGCTCGTCTTGTCTCCAGTCTCTTTGGCGTTGCCTATCCGGCGCTCATGTCAGTCTTGGCGGTCGAAAGACCGCGTGATGGCGATGAGGAAAGATTGTTTACTTACTGTAAGTTATAGATTGACTGTTTTAAAACAGCAGAGTTAAATCTTGTTTGAACTTGTAGGGACCGCGTTTGGAATCTTTACAGTGTTGGATCATTTGTCTCCCCAGATTTTAGCCCTTTATCCTGCCTATTTCACAACGAAAATGTCGATACTTTACTGGCTTTATTCGAAGGAAGGATCTTTTCTAGTTTACAGAAAGTTTCTGCGGCCTTTGTTGGTCAAGGTATATTTTGTCTTTACAAGCATTCACTTGACTAACTGTTAACACCCGTCTTCTTCCACAGCACTTTTCAGCATTGGGGTACAAGGATGAAGCGGAGTAGATATTTAAGATTAAAAAATGATAAATGGATCCCACGATTTCTCTATTTTGATATAAGACTAGTTTCATTTGAAATCAACCAACAAAATGCACCACCTGTTTGTCCTCCAACACGGTCTCTGGGGCGATGAAACGCACATGAACTTCATCATTGAAACCATCAAGCAAAAGCATTCATCAGAAGACATTGAGTTTCTCAACTGTGCTCTCAACACTGGCACAAACACGTATGCTGGAATTGACGGCTGTGGCCACATTCTCGTCAAACAGATCCTCGACCGCTTGAAAGATGAATCCAAGCCTCGCGTTACTCATATTTCGTTCATTGGATACTCTTTTGGCGGCCTGGTTGTTCGCTATGCAATTGGTGTTTTGTTTGCAAAGGGCCTTCTTTGCTCTGGGTCTTCAACTACACCATCAACAGAAGAGGCAAGCCTCGATGCAAATGAACCCAGATTGATTGCAACTCATTTCATTACATTTGCATCTCCCCATTTGGGTGCGCCAAGAACATCTCCAGAGTCCGCCCTGAACCCAGTATTTAACAATGGGGCAGCCGTTCTCGCAGCTTCAACGGGAACCCAAATGGTTCTCAAAGATAAATCTTTTAGAGGAAGAAAGGCTATTTGTCTCCTTGCGGATCCCAATTTACCGTTTTGGCAAGGGCTTGAACTGGTAAGAATTTAAACCCTTCTACTTTTCCTATTTATTCATCTAAACACAATCTTAGTTCAAAACCCGTGTCTGCTACGGAAACATTCTCTCCGACCCCCTCGTCCCACACTACACAGCAACAATCACCCCGCACCCACAAGACCCAAAACCACTCACAAAGTCACAAATCAAAGCCCTCCAACCCATCGATCCATCGTACCCATCCATCGTCCACTTTGACGCGTCCAATCTCCCATCGCCAGACCCACTCGCCGACGAAGCAGACAAGGAACCGCCCAAATCCGTACGCGAGAGAATCACAACCCCGCTGTTTTATTCCCTGTTTATCACAATCGCGTTGGTCGCGCTTGGGGGTCGACGGCTGTTTTGGGAGGGTATCAAAACAACACGCGTTGTAAAGAGAATTGCGACTGCTGGCAGTGGTTCGTCCCGTGTGGTAGCGGCTTCACGACCACCGAGCAGCTCCTCGGCAAGGCTAACTAGAACTTGTGGCGACGCGTCTCAAATTTCCGGGGAATGGAGTAGTGCTGTTGGGTATCACAGTTTCGGATGGTTAGAATCCTGGACGACTGAGAGTAGCTATTCTCGGTCGGTTTCAGAAGAAGGAGAAGGAGGAGAAGAGGAAATCGAGGTGGGAGTTCAAGGCGGAGGTGGAGACGTGGGAGAGAAGGATGTTCAAGACTATGCTGTTAGACAGCTGTCGAAGCTTGCTTGGGATCGTGTTCATGTAAAGAGTGGGTTCCAAAGAGCGCATGCAACGATTATTAGAAGGGCGGATAACTTTAAGGGGAATGAGGATGTTGTACAGCATTTCGTTGATACGTATCTTTGATGGTGGTAATAAAACCATAAAAAAAAAAGCAAAGAGAGTGTGTATGTGTATGATTACACTCATATACCGTCATTGAACAGGTAAGAAACCAATTCTGAGTCTTTCAAGATCACGCATAGCACTCAATTCTGAATAAAGTTTTCTTTTGACATGTTACAAAGTTGTAAAAGATGAATGTAGACTTTGCTTATTTTCCGGGACCCGTTATTTTTGGTGTGTTCATTTCACTCAACTTGAACGTTTCCAAGGTTGCATCAAAGCATTTTCGACATTGTGGGATTTAATGATAACTCCAAGGGCCCACGGCGTTAATGAGAAAGCGTTTCCATCAAATGCACACCATTCTTTGGACCATGCATTCATTTTTTTCGCTTTGATTTGCTGAACAACGTCAAATAATGGGTTCATGATTCCAACAAAACCATCTTGATCTTTGTGAGACAGGTGAAGGGCCCAAAAGGGCAAGTAAAGATCTTTGGAAGTGGAATCTTTTGGCTAAGGGCTTTCAAAGGCTGAATCGCGTTTGAATGGCTTGGTCTGGGTATACCACACAAGCTTCAAATATACTATTTGGTTTGTTTTTTTTTTCCTCGCTCGGTAACATATAAAACCTCGCTCTTTCTTATTTTAATAAAAAAATTGGTACCTACTCTCAAACTGCTTGCATTCTTTTGATGTTGATATCATTGCTCTTTTGCTAAAGTTGTTGAGCTTTACATTTTTGATAATTTAGGCTCCATGGTCACTGTCTTTTTATCAATTTCTATTTTCAGGGGGTTTTCAAACAATTCGCAAAGGTGTGAAAACAAAACAAACCAAAGCAATATACCCCTGAAATTGGTAATCGAGTTGAAAAAAAAAAGCCAACAAGAGACTAAAGCTGTGCGAAAATGTATTCTCACATTCTTAATTGCTTTCTCATATTGCTTTTTTTTGCCCCAATTTGCAGCAACATCTGTGTAATGATATTTCGATCAACGTGGGTGCTGTTCAGAATTCCACCACGGGAAATCAATCTCAGTTCTGTACTTGAGAATTGATTATAGATCTCGTCTGGAATATTTATCGTTGAATTAATCAACGGAGTGAATATTTCGTCGACTCATATTGTAGCAATGTGACAAATGAGGGTGAGTCATACTAACGCACTCAAAAAACAAAAAGGGTATAAAAAGGCCACCACCACCCACAACGAAACAAAACAAACCAAAAAAAAAGAAAATCAGATGCCACACGAAAAGCACGTCGAAAACAAGAACGACCACCAATCGCACGGAAAGTTCTCGAACCACGAACAAGTCAAGAAAGACGGCGCTGGAAAGTTCAATGTTGGAACTTTTGCAGATGAAATTGCCGAAGGCGCTTCCCACACATTTGATGCCGCGAAAGCTGCTGTCGGTGCAAACAAGGTCAACGTTGTGAATCAGGAAGAGTTTGAAAAGGCCAAGCCTAGCGCCTAAGATCCTTCTTTATACCCCAACCGAATAATATTCTGTATTTAAGCATTTCAAAATAAAAAGATTCGTTTTCTTTTTGTTTTGAATCTGAAATGACCATTGTGAACCCATACTTTGTTGGAATTCCACACCCACTCCACCGCTCTTTCAATTCGTTCGACGAATTTTACCCGTTTTACCTTGGTAAGTGCGGCGCATATACATATGCTCATCAACTTTTGGTATTGAAATGAAAGTAAGGCGAGCATCACAATCGCACAAGCAGACGGCTCCACTTTCTTGGAACAACACTAGCAATTGGAGTATCCACTACTGCTATAGTGTACGGAAGGCCAGAGCTTCTTATTGGGGTTCCAATCGCTGGTTATTCTTTTGCTTGGTTGGGCCACTTTGCATTTGAAAAGAATTCTCCAGCCACTTTCAGATATCCTGTGTGGTCTCTTATGGGAGACTTCCGATTGTACTTTGAGATTTTAACTCGTCAAAGATCGTTTTAAAAAAAAGAATCCGAAATAAATCGTGAACTTTACTCAAGCCAGACCGCGTGCTCGGCTCTCTGATTCATACATCACCATCCGCCATAACTTACAAACAAAAACTTCGGCGTCGACATCAAGAGGCTGGGAAAGATAAATAAATTAGCATTCTCATGGAAAAATGGAATCCAAAAACCTACCCCAGCCAATTCATCCACAAGATACTTGGCCCCTTTTCGTTTTGTGATTGCAGACATGACAAACTCTACGATATCTGGGTTCTCCTCCCCAAGAGTCTCCACAACTTTTTTCACCACAAAACTGCGGATTTTGGTTTTAACAATGTCACCACCGCCTTCCAGAAAGTCCCATTTGACATCCCAAGCACAGATTTCATTCACGCCTGTTGGAAGGGACCCGACTAATTCTGCAATCGCCTGTTTTCGCTCCTCCATCGTCATAATTCTTCCTACAACAACACCATGACCACCAGCAACTGAATGATACACTTCCTTTTGACGCTCTTTCATTTCTTGTTCGCGTTCTTGGCGCAGTCTTTCCATTCTTTCCTGCTCCTCTTGCTCTTCCCGCAGCTTCTGTTCTTCAAGAGCACGTTGTGCAGCCAGTCTCTCGCGGTCTTCACGCGTTGCCTCCATTTCCTGTGCATGTAGCTTCGCAAGCTCTTCATTCTCATTCATGCGGTCTCTGGTATCCTGTTCACGTTCTCTCCGAAGGATGGGGTTCCGCTTGTGGATCCATCGCGATCTGTCGCGTAAAAACTCTTGTTCGCCACGCTGGATTTCCACGTCGTCGTCAAAGTCGCGGAGAAATTCAAATAGTTGGATTCGCAATATTTCCTTCTGGTGAAGGTGGGCTTCGTGTTTCGATGTAGCTGATTCTATGGCACGGATGCGGTTGGTTTCCTGCCTTTCGAATCGGGACATTCTCTGGCGATTTGCGGGGGGTTTTGTCAACATCTTCCAAAAAAAAAAAAAAAACTCAACAGTTCCGGTTTACCTCCATGTAAGCTTGATGCATCTCCCGTTCTCTCTTTTCAAGTCGTTTGATTTCATCTTCTTCGGTCTCTTCAGTGTACACTCGCTTCTTGCCGCGTGGGGCAGCAGCAGCTGCCGGTTGAGTTGCATCCGACGAGACTCCAATTGAATTCAAGAAGCGATCCGCGGCGTCTTCTTCTCCGTCCGCTTTCTTTTCTCCGTCAGCACTGACTTCGGCCTCGTAAAACCCAGTCTCTTTGAGATAGGCATCTACTTTCTCCTGTGCTTCCTTCTCCAGCTCTTCCACCTTGCTCACACCGCCTTCAGCAACTAATCCAGCAATCAAATCTATCGCAGTCTTCCGTGCGCCAACGTCAACTTTCACGAGTAGTTTTTTGCCTTTGAGAGAAATCGGGTTTGGAACAAGTGGGGCTCCAGGTTCGATTCTGCGTTCCCGAGCGATTGAATATAGGAGAGTGTGGAGAGACTTTGCTGATTCGAATGTCGCGAATCCAAAGGAAAGATGGTGTGCCGCTTGTTGATAACACACGAGTCCAAGTTCTAAGTTCTCCGCAGTTCTATTTACAACAAAACCGGATAGAAAAAAAAGCGAAAAACAAGAAGTAACAATTAGGTTAGATTGATGAAAGCTTTCCTGATTTACTGTGCTTACCTTGAAGAGCGCTTCAAGCCAGTCGTCTTTGATGCTCTCTGAAATATTGCCAATGAATGCAGTTGTGAGTTTGTCCAGCGATGGATTTGTGTTTGTGGGTGCAGCTGGTGCGGGAACCGCTGGCTTCTCGATTGGAGCAGCATTGGCGCCTTGTTGTGGGATGAGCTTCATGTGCTGACTCATTGGCAGAGGCATCATTGGCGGCATTCCAATGGGAAAGCCTGGCGGCGCCATGTGCATTTGCGGGTATGGATAGCCTGCGTTTGGCGGTTGGTTGTACATTGTTGGATTGTTGGGAGAATAAAAAGAAGCGTTAAATCAACATGGCACAACCGCTTACTGTGACTAATCTCTTCTCGGTTCGTGGGAAAGTAGCTTTAGTGACTGGCGGAGGAACCGGGATCGGAAAGAGTGAGTGGGCTAAGTTCTTACTTTGTCTCTGTCCCAATCAGCACTACACCACTTAGTGATTGCCTCTGCTCTGGCACAGAACGGCGCAAAAGTATACATTGCGTCACGCAAACTGAAAATAGTTCAAGATGCAGCATCAGAAGTAAATGCAAACCAGCAAACGAAAGAATCTGGCGGATCTTGCATTGCTCTTCAAGCAGATGTGACTGACAAGGCCAAAACAGATCAACTCGCAAATGAGATCAAAAAACGTGAACAGAAACTTCATATCCTTGTGAACAAGTTGAGTGAACGCGGCATATTGGCACCAATCAACTGGACACCACGGTCTTTTAACACCTTGGTCATTACTATAGTGCTGGAATCTCATGGGGTGGAGATCTGTTTGACTTTGATGAAAAGAATGGATGGGATAAACTTCTTGCCGTGAATGTCAAGTCCTTGTTTTATTTGACGACCGCGTGAGTCGATAAGTTTATTATTGGTCTGCAATCGTGACCCCCATTCATACTATCAGGCTGATTCCTCTTTTGGAAAAAGATGCAACGAATTCTAATCCCGGTCGAGTAATCAATATATCGTCCATTGCCAGCATCAGTCCACAAAGTGTTGACGAATCAGGAAACTTCAGTACATATTCTTACAACACATCGAAGGCAGCAGTGAATCATTTGACTCGAGTCCTTGGAGCGTCTCTCGCGGAACGTAAAATTACTGTGAACGCAATTGCGCCTGGATATTTTCCGTCGCGTATGACACAGGGAATGATTGAATTGGCAGAGGAGAAAATGATACGCGGTCAACCTATGGGGCGGCTCGGAAATAGTGAAGATATGGCAGGATTGGCTCTTTTTTTGTCGTCCCGTGCATCGGCTCATATTACGGGACAGATTGTAGCAGTGGATGGCGGCTTTTTATTTTCGACGGCAAAGCTGTGAAAGAGTGACAGCAAATGTGATACCAAATTGCTTTTTTCAACTATTCAGAATGCTATTTGTTTATTTATTTTGGTATACTTTTTCAGCCTCTTTTTTCCAAGCGCTTCCTTTCGATCATAAAACTCATCCCCATGACCTCCATTGAAAAGATCATCAGATCTCCAACGAAAGTATTCAGAATTATAGCATATTGAGCATGCATCTATTCGCACAATCCTTTCTATTCCCTTCCTACTTCGGTACATCCATTTGCACTTGTTGGGACAACACCATTGAGATTCAAGCATTTCATAATATTCGTATAGCTCTTCTTGTGACCAGTTTTCTTCCACATTACACTCCTCGCACAGATTCGATATTCGATTCACGGCTGCAGGGTGATTACAGGCAAACCCGCACTTCCTGCATGTATAATGCCCGTCGTGAGATCCGTGAAATTTTTTGCACAGACGACACACGGTTTCTGGTAGGTATGATGCGATTTTGTAGAGCAGATCGAACGGTGTGTTCTGGGGAAATACTTCAAAGAGAAGGCTTTGGATATGGCGATGCGATTTCGGTACCACTTTCCTCCACATGTTTTTCAATGTTCAATTTCACTTGATTTTTGATCGCTAGTAGCTCTGAGTCTATATACTTTCATTGAGCATTTGGCCGCAAGTGTGGTCAAGTCAACGAAAATTGAATCCCATCAAAATCATGGTGGCATGAATTCCGCGTTTTGTTTTTGACCGTGTTTGAACAAGTATTTAATTCGTCTAACAGAACCCATATTTTTTTCAAATATAATATACTCTAATAAATATTGTATTTATTTTATTTTTGGTCGGGTTATGCGATACTGTTCCTTCAATATCTTTTTCCCAAGCTCTTCCTTACGATCATAAAACTCATCCCCAAGATCTCCATTGAGCACGGGGTCAAATCTCCAGCAAAAGAATACCGGTTCTTTCGTTTCGGCATACTTTTCATTGGATGTTGGGCACATGTCTAGTTGCGTGATACTTGCTATTCCCTTCCTGCGTCGGCACACCCCTGTACAACTACATCTCAACCGGCGCTCCATTGCATCAAAGAACATGTTTTGATACTCGTACCATTCCTCCAGTGTCCAATTTTCCCTCACATTGCAATCATCGCAAAGATACAGATCAAGCACCCTATGCAAAGCCCATTTTTCGCAAGACTGGTTACAATTCTTGCATTTATAACGGCCTTGAGATCCGTGGACGGTTTTACAGTGTTTACATGGCGTTTGTGGAAGGTGGCTTGCGATTTGAAGGACTAGCTCGTTGGGTAATTGATGTGGGGATAGGACTTCAAGAAGCAGATCGAGAACAAGGAGGCAGGATTTCCGTTCTACTTTTGTCCACATTTGTTTTGATCTTGTTTTTTCTGTTTTTTCTACCAGGTTTTATCTTCCTAGTTTTTATTTTTCAGTGCAGGGAAGCCGCATTGATGTGGTCAAGTATACGTTCAACAGAAAAAAAACTCTCTGTGAGAAGACTGCGTTTCTCAAATCGATCCCCTTTCATTGTCTACGTTCTTAAAGGAATAAAAATCCATGTTTCAAGCCCACTCCAATAATTGGATAAATACAAATTTTATTTATTCATTGATTGGTTTTCGGAACTTTCCTTGCATCCACACACGGTACATTTTGATCTGCCTGGATCGATTGACAAGTAATCTTCGATCGACCACATTCTGAATAGTCTCGAAGCGAGCAAAAAACTGGCCAACTTCTTCCTGAGTAAAAAGTAGACCTGCGTTCCAGTCACCGCGAATGTAAAAGTTGTCATCCAAGAGTCGTCCCTTTTTGAACCGCAACTGCGCCATATCGTACCGACCATAATCTTGACACAAACTCGAAATTAGCAAGCCCATCTTTTAGATTCTTTCAAACTGACTGAACCCTACCTCGGAACAAGCAAATACCACCGGGTTTTAGGATGTTGTATATATTTTCAGGCAGCTTGATTCCAATCACGAGGATTCAGGGCACTCAATACGAAAATGCAGACACAGATATCCACACTTCCAGGCGGAATTTCGGGTGGAACTCCACTTTTTGAAGTTATATCGTAAACAAATGATTTGCATTGGGTCTCGTTGTAGGCAGGATTGTTCTTGACAACTTCCACAGCAGTTGACGAGAAATCAGCAGCATAGACAAACATGGACGGGTCTTCAGCCAATAGAGGAAACGCCTAAGATAAAAATGAAAAGCATCAAGATTGGAATGGCTCAATCACAAAAAAAAAGATGAAACCCACAGTATTTCCAGCACCACATCCAATTTCAAAAACCGTTTTCCTAGATCCATCAGCATTACTGGATGAGGAGCCATCAACGGGTTTAAACAGCTCAGGAAACTCCTGCTTAAGCCAGTGCCGGTCCATGAAAAAGTTTTGGCTGTGATTCGAATAGAACTTGTCCCACATTGCATTCGCCTCTGCCGAATAGGCCTCCTTCTGGTCCGCCGGCACTGGAAACTGCCGCTGGAAGCCCACTTTCTCCCTTGCGTTTTCTTCTGCTTCCTCGGTCCATTCGGCGTTGTCCCAGGCGTTTTGCGAAAACACGTTTGCGTCGTCGTCCAAGACGCGGCCGCCGAAGCCTTCGAGCGCGCTTTGGCGCACGCCTTGCTTCTGCTTCGATCCTTTTTTGGTCGCCGGCGCTTCGGCGGGCGGCGGCGATTCGTCCATTTCGAAAGTCGAAGAATAAAAACAAAAAGAAAAATCCGAGAAAAAACATTCATTCATTATGACCACCAGCAGCATGCTGCACGAAGCGCAAAGCCATTGATTCATCTCCGCTATCAGATGCAGAGATGAGTTATCCATCGCCGACACTGACGGCGCCAGTCAATGAATATCCACTCAAGCGACAGCGGTGTGGGTGTGTTTCCGAAAATACATTGCACGGAAGAAAAGGAGGCGCACCACGGCATGCCAGATACAAGCTCATATACAGAAGCAACAGTGGTAAGCTTCTTGCTTTTGATGCCGAATGGATGATCTGCTTGACAGAATACGGTGCTTCTAGGAAGCGACAACACCAGTTGAACCAGTCCGCGAAAACAAACAATCCAAAGGCTCTATGGGAAAACGTGGTGAGACCAGGGCTGCTTCAGAATCTGGCGTCCAAATATCATTGCCTTCCCAACGAACCGAATCCATTCTGTAATTGGAAATTAGAGTGGCTTGAGGCTGTGGTTGTAGAACACTGGTATTCGAGCGAATTGGCCCTTGTGGACTCAATCGCAAATAAGGCTGAAAAGTTAAAGAAGCTCGAGAGAGAGACTCTTGCTGCACTTGTTGCTAATTGGGCGTGGTTGGGTGAATGGGCACTTTGCTCTCTGGCGCGTGTTGTTGTCGGACTTGTTGTCGATTCCCAGAATTCAGCAAACGCGGATTCCTTTTGATCTATACTCTTCAGCCTTCTCCGTCCTTTGATCAGATTCCAAATAAAAACACCAACTTGACTACTTGGATTCGAACTCTGTTAGATTCAAATGCAGCACACCACCGACGACAACCCGCAGCTTCTTTGGGCCGACGGCCTCGAAGACGTCGCCGTTCCCAGCGAGCAGCTGCACGCGGCCGCAGCGACGCCGTACGAAGCGGTTGTCGCCGCGCCCGTCGAATTCGTTGAGGCGCCGCCGCCGCTCGCGCCGCGGACCGCCGGCGCTGCCCCCGCGCGCGCCGCTCGATGCGCCGCCGCCGCAGAACGCCGCGCCGGAAAAGGCGTCGCTCGGCGCAAAAACTATCCGCGCCGCCACGTCGTTCGCCGCCGATGTTCACAAACAAGTGGCGCGCACGCTGACGAAGGCCGCCGACTCGCAGGCGGCGAAAACCCTCGAGGCCCAGGCGTTCAACAGAGAAGTGCTGTTCAGAGTGCCGCAGGCCTTTACGCAGCGGCTCGCTCAACCAATCGCAGAACTCGCGCATCAAAATGATCACCGTCGAGCAGTTCAAGCCGCAGCTGGCCGCTGGCTTAAACGATCTGGCTGCAAAGCTGATGCCCCCTGCTACCCCGAGTCTGTACAGCGCCCCACCCACAAACGATCCCACGGGAACCCTGTTTTTCATCAACGTGAAGCAAGTGGCATGCTTGATTCACAAGGTCAAGTCCCCATCTCTGTTCAATCAAGAGCAACCAGCCACCTACACCAGACGCAACAACAATTGTGGTTTTGCAGAAGGATATTCCGTCGCCAATCAACACGCTTCTGCGCTTGCCTGCTGCTGTAGAATCCTTTGATTCTCTCATTACTAGACTCCCTTACTCAGTTCGTTGTGTTGCCTCTTGTTACAGACGTTGAGCGCAGAGCTCGAGTTAGTGGTGCACATCCAGGACCCCAAATCAAAAATTGCAATCAACTCAGAGGCTGTGATCAGTGTATCCCCACTGGATTTGGAATGGACCAATATCGTAGTGTTGGGAAGTGTGAGAAGAAGTGCGGTTGGTAGGCGTGGCGGAGACAGCAAACACCACCGCTGCTGCAGGAGGAAATCACGACCCGAATTCCGAGAATGTGAATACTTCTTCTTCTGGAGCAGCACCGCACTCATCGTCATCAGTGGCCGGCGTTACAGCGACGCTTCAAGGTGTTGCCAAACAAGCTTTGGAAACTGCAAAGTACAAAATGAACGATGTAAAGCAAGGACATCGTCCATCCACAATGAGGGACAATCAAAACACATTTGCGTTTCAAGTTGCAATGGATTTTGTGTCTGTTTTGAGAGCATTGGATGCTGATGGGTTCTAAAGACAAAAAACAATAAACAGATATGAATTGCAGGATTATTTTGTCTTTATTATATAATAAGTTGGGTATATTTCTGACTTTCTACTCGATGGTAATAAAATGGGTATACTTTGGAACACTTGCCGCGAGTGACATCAAACAATCAACCACATCCCACCTTTCATGCTTTCTCGCCATTGCCAATGCAAAATGATTACCATCCTTGAAATCAACGCGATGATCCCTCAACAACAACTTCACAACCTCTAAATGTCCATTCGCAGCCGCCGACTTGATTGCAAGCTGATTATCCGCCGTCGGATCCACATTCTTGCTCCCCAACAACACCCTCACAACCTCCAAATGCCCATTAGCCGCCGCAATCCGAATCGGAAAGTTTCCATTACACCCTGGATCCACACTCTCATGCCCCACCAACAACCTCACCACCCCTTCAAACCCACGTTCCGACGCGATTCGAACAGGGAAATCATTCAACACACCCGGATCCACCTCCTGATGCCTCAACAAAACCTCCACCACCTCCACAAGCCCAAACTCACACGCCCCACGGATCGCCGCCTGCCCATTCACCGTAGGGTCCACATCCCCATGACTCAAGAGTTCCCGCACGACATCCCAGAACCCATTCTTGAGCGCTGATTTGAGACACGTTTGAGATTGGCAGGACGGGTCCGTCCTTGGATCGTTCAACAACATGTCAACGATTTGGGAGAACCCGTTTTTGCAAGCGACGCGAATCGGTTCGTTTTGTTTCGCGCTTGGGTCGATGGAGTGGGTGCATGTTTCGAGGAGGTATTTCACGCAGGTGGGGTAGTTTTGGAGGGTTGCCCAACGGAGGAGGCGATCCTGTTGTTTTGAAGGGTCGAATCGCGAGGCTTCTGTGTTGTGGATGAGTGTGTGGATCATTTTGAGGGCGGTTTGTTCGGTGACTTTGTTGCAGAGGAGTAAAGAAACTGTGTTTAATTCGTTGTCTGATGTTGAGTTGTTGTTTCTTGTTGGTGTTGAAATTGTACACGGGATATGAGTTTTCATGATTTGCTTGAACAAGATTGTTTGGTAAGTGAAAGGCAGATGAGACCATCCTTGAAAAAGAGGGAGACTGAGAATGTACTCATAGACGCAAGGTTTTTGGGAGAGGTAGAATTGATGGCGAAAGTGTCGACGTGCGAAAGCAAGAGAGTACAAAAGAAAAGGTGCCAGCTGTTGTTTGGATGCGAGGGCGAGTGCGGTGAGATTGCTGTTGATTGGTATGTGGAGGAGGGTTTCCGAGAGGAGTTCAGGTGGGAGTGGAAACTTGCTGCTGTTGATACTGTGGTTCATTGCATTTGGAGTCGTTCAAAAACAAAACAAGATAAACACCACTGTAAATAAGAGCAAAATAATAGAGCGACAGTCAGTAAAAACTTGAAGGGGTTTATTTTATAGAGTGTATGCATGACGTCTCGACGTTTAGTTCATGGTAATCTCTCAGCTTCAAGACAAGTATGATTGAAAGTTCAAGAGATATCTCTTAAGACTTTTCTTGTGCTTTACATCTCCCATTTTTATTTTTTTTTTGTCTTGAATTTCGAATGGTTTCGGAATCAAACAATTCGAAATTGTTGGAGATGGAAACCAACTCCAAACAAGCCACAAAAAAGGGTTTAAAAAGGCGCCTCTCCCTTTCCTTCCAATACCTTCATAATAATAATTAAAATATAACCCCATGGTCCAAGAAACTCTTCGTCACCAATCCTTACTCCCGGGCCAACAATTCCCCTTAGTCACAGCCTCCCTCGTTGGAAGCGCTGACAAACAACCTCTCTTCACCCCCAACAATGAAAACGGAGAGTCAACCCTCATTGTAATCTACCGCGGCGCATTCTGTCCATACTGTGCCAAACAAATCAAACACCTTCAAGAAACCTTTGAAAAGCTGAAATCCGCCAAAATCAACCTGATTGTTGCAAGCTGCCGACTTGCAACCCGTAGCCGAAAAATACGTTCAAGATATGGATATTTTCGTTTCCCTGTTGCCTATGGTCTTGGAATCGAGGAAATGAGGGAGTTGGGTGTGTATGTGAGTAACCCGACCCATTATATTGAGCAGGAACATGTGTTTTCGGAACCCGCGTGGTTTTTGGTGGAGCCCGATGGAGCCATCAAGTATTTGGAGTATGCTTCGGCGCCGTTCGGTGGCCGTGTGGATGCAGATTTGTTGGTGGGGATTTATTCTTGGGCAAGAGACAAGGGACGGAAAGTTACTTGGGGACAAGTTGTTTGAAATAAAATAAAAACTGTCACTCTTATATATAAACTTCAAGTCGTTTTTTTCCTCCACATCATTGATGCATGACTCCAGTTCGAAGCAACAAGGGCGTCTCAAACTCCTCATCCTTCTGCCCCGGAATAATACCCCCCACATTATGAGTCAACTTTTTAAAAAGCCCATGCATCCCCGCCAACCCACTCTTTGGGTTCCCAACAGCCCCACCAGACGTATCCACAACCTCACTCTCCCCATACACAATCTTGACAATCAACACATGAGACACGAAAATAGTCTCCCCACTAAACGAAGGATGCACGAGAATCGGGATCTTGCCATTCGCAGCGGCGCCCGCGACACCGTTCCCAAACTTTAATTGAACTGATGAAAGGTGACCCTTTTGGATCTCGCCCACGTTTGTGATTACCTTCTCGCCCAAGGTTGTTGAGTCGGTTGCGACAGTGCGTGTGAGTTTGTTTGTCGTTGGGTTCCGTTTCACCAAGAGCGTATTTCCTGCGTTCTTCGACGGTGAGGACGACGGTTTGGATTTTCTTGATGGGTCCTTGGAGGAGGGTTATTGTTACTGGAAGGATTCCGCTGTCAATGAATGCGTATTCGGGGGCTTGGATGGAGACGGCGTATATTGGTTGGGTTCCTGCTGCTGTGATGACGGGGCGGTTGACGGGTGGTCCTGGGACTGTTGGGCCGTCAAAATTGATGTGTGTGCGTACGATTTCGATGCGGCGTTGGGCCACGAGTTCATCGTATCCGGCTTTTTCTGGCAAGTGGAATACGGCTTCGATGCGGTAATCAATGGCGCCCTTTTCGGGTAACGCTGTTGGGGGTAAGGCTCGCGGAATCAGGAGGCGGAAATCGTATTCTGTAGTGCGACAGTAGTCGCTGTGGATCTTTCTTTCCAGGGTTGGGTTTGAGTGATTTTGAGGAATTCCTTGGTGGTTGGTGCGGGGAGGGAGGTTGTGCTTGTGATGTCGGCGGCAGTCGTGAGATCGAGGTGTTCGCGACCGGTAAATGTGATTTCGAGGGTTGGTTTTACTGTTAAGAGTGTTGAGGGGTTGTCAGTTTTGAGTGTTGCTAATGTACACACACCTAGCACCTTCATTGGGATCTTTCAGTTTGGGTTCAAACAAGAGGCAAATCTTTCCACTCAAGACAAAATGGGTTTCAGTGTGCTCCGAGTTGTCCGTCTCGTCAAGGGTCGATGTGCTGTCGTACCCTTTAGCCACAAACTGGCTGGGCTTTGTGTAGTCTCCGTTGCCGCATGCACAGCCTACTGGATTACTGCTGCATTGCGTCTGGATAATGTTGCTGTCGAGGACAATCGTTACAGGCGGATCTGCAAACTCAGAGCGACCCATTATTGTTTTTAAGTTTTTTTTGTATAGGGTTCGACGCCCATCTCACAAAATCAAATTCACAACTTTGACATTTGTGCGCCAGGAACATGAACAAGCGTTGATCCACCGTCACTCACAATAACTTGTCCGGTCACGTGGGCGGATGCACGAGAGCAGAAAAAGAGCGCCATTCCAGCCATATCTTCTGGTGTTCCAATTCGACCCATTGGTTGCATGATTGCAGCAGCATCTCCTAGTGCATCAAGGCCATGTCTATAATCAACAAGAGTGAAGGAATTAGACTAAAAGTCTTGTGCATAAACAAACAAGCGACGTAACTGAGTCATTCGCGAAGGAAAGAATCCATGGTGCAATGGCATTCACAGTCACAAATCGTTCTGCAAGTGTAGCAGCAAGAACGCGAGTCAAATGATTCACTGCAGCTTTAGAAGCATTATAAGAATAAGTTCCCTTTCCACTGGGATCTGCTGAAGTTGGCACAAAACTGGCGATGGATGAAATGTTAATGATTCTTCCTGGATCCGTATTCGACGCGCCGTTTTCGAAGAAGAGAGAGGATAGCTGTGCTCAAATAGAAGGGTGCCTTCACGTTGAGGGCCATCAGTTTAGTCCCATCCATTCTTTTCATCGAAATCGAGCAACTCAGCGCCCCAGGATATTCCCGCATTATTCACGAGAATATGAAGTTTCTGTTCACGTTTCTTGATTTCGGTCGCGAGTTGATCGGCTTTAGACTTGTCTGTCAGATCTGCCTGAAGAGCAATACAAGAACCGCCAGATTCTTTTGTTTGTGGGTTGGAGTTGATTTCTGCTGCCGCATCTTGAACTACTTTTAGTTTTCTTGACGCAATGTATACTTTTGCGCCGTTCTGTGCCAGAGCAGAGGCAATCACTAAGCGTGTGTTGTGTTGAGTGTTTTGGGATAGAGTTAAAGTTTGCCCACTTACTCTTTCCTATCCCGGTTCCTCCGCCAGTCACTAGAGCCACTTTCCCACGAACCGAGAAGAGACTGGAGATGGACAGAATCGACATTTATTTTATTTTATTTTTTCTATTTTTAAATATTTTAATCAACGAAAACAAAACAAAAACAAAAGGAATGAAGAAGCACCACGCGACTCTTCTCGCGCCCGTCACGGCGTCGCAGTCTGTGCCGCCGCCGCCGCCGCGCGTCGGCGCGTCGCTCGTTTTGCTCGGCGAATTTCTTGTTTTGTTTGGCGGCGCGGCGCACGAAACGGGGGCGCAGGGCGGCGTGCTGCGGCTGAGCGCACGTGGGTGGCTGACTCAGCGCTGCCGCGTCTTACTAAGCTGACCTAATGCAGACTCGCGCACGTGGGCGCCGCTGCCGTCGCTGCCACACCCGCGCTACGACCACCTCGCGCTGGCCGTCGCCAGGGCGCCGGTAAACGCAGCCTCGGGCGCGAAACGCTCCCACATGCTGGTGTTTGGCGGCGCGGGCAACGACGGCAACTTGAACGACCTGTGGTTTCTGGACGCCGACTCGCTCGACTGGATCAACTCTACAAAACGAATGAAGGGGTCCGTGCCCTCGCCACGCACAATTCAGTCGTGCGCATATCTGCCGGGCGACGAATCAACGGCAGATAGAATTTTTATTTACGGTGGTGGCGAAGGAGGAGGGAAAGCCACAGACGACACGCGCATTCATTGTTTGGATATTGGTATGTTATTTTTGTTTGGGATAGTATGCTTTGATTTGTATCTGATCTACGCGTAAACTTATAAAAGACACGCTCACGTGGACACATGTCAAAACCTGTCTCGGCCCCACCACCTCCACCTCTTCAAGGCCATTCTACATCGCTAGTTGAAGTAAACTCGACGCCTTATATTCTTATTTATGGTGGCAGTTCCGTCGCTGAGACGTCGACAACATCTGTATATATATTTAACTTGTCAACAAACAACTGGAGTCACCACGAATCCGCCGTCTCTTGATGATGCATCAGCATGGCCTAAAAGCCGTTTCGGCCACACAATGACAATGTGTGTACAGTGCACGTCATTCCCGCAATGTTTTTGTTATTGTCGGTGGGCTGCACAAATCTGATGAAGGAGTTTTAGAAGTATTGGAAGATGTTTGGATTTTGGACGTTACTGAGAATGCAGATGGTGGCGTAGTATGTAATTGGGAACAACTTGAAGTTCGTCGAAGCTGTTGTTGGAGGCGGATCATCTGGTGAAAAGAGTGGATTCGGATTGTCAATTGATGCAGCGGCCTGTGCGATTCCGGCAAATGTACCAATTGCCAGTATGGATGTTTGTGGGACGGATGTGGATATATTGGACGGAAACGCAACTTCACCTGCAACGACAGCGCAGGCTGCTGAAAATGCTAAACTGATTACTGGCGGTGGAACCGCAGAAGAAGTCGGCGGTCACATGAGCCAAGAAAAGCAACCACAGGCTGTGCTCCTGTTTGGGGGAATGGACCTCCGCAGCTTAAGCAACCGAGTGTCTGTTCTTTTAGTTTAGTCTCTGCAGCTTCTCTACGACTTGTCCGTGTTACTGTGTGACGTCCTGAAAAATCCCCGATTTTCTTTGCATTTTTTCGCTTTGTGCAACGTGTGAAACACATCTCCCAGCCTTTGCAAATCGAGCTTACTTGAGAACACAACCAAGAGAATCAGTCTAGTTGACCCATCCATGGACCCGTCCTACACTCTGCCAGCGCCCGATGGCTACTCGAATGCTTATGTGACGCAACCCCAACCGCAACAGCCCGTGGGTAACACGGACTCTGGACTCGGTGATGCTGCCACATCCTTCACCATGAGCTTACAAGAGACTCCAAGCAATCCGTCTTATTTGAGTGCAAGCAGGTAATGATCATTTGTTCTCTTTTTGTGCGCTTTTAACATTGACTCCCTAATTGAAGCACAAACTACCTGGCTGCCTATGCTGCCACACCCAACGGATCAAGTCAATCACACGACTTGACCTCTGTATCCCGGTCGACCTGGTCACCAAATCGACTCTCTCCAACTTTTGTCCGAGTCGGTTGCACAACAACAATCTGTTGGAAATAACCCTAATAACAACAGTGACTCAAGTTTGACTTCAATCACTGCCACAAACTCTGTGGTGGAATCTCATAATGACGGTGGGAGAAACCTTTTGCAATCTCTGGCGTTTGATTCTGCATCGCCGCAAGCACCACATCAGCAGGAGCACCAGAGTCATCAGGAACAACAACAACAGCAGCAGCAGCAACAGCAGCAACAGCAGTTGCCCCAGATTCACGAACAACCCACTCCAGTTCATTTTGAAGGACAGCCAGCATCCATGAGCTCTTCAAGTTCAAACGCAAACTTGGATACTCCGCCGAATGAATTTGTGATGGATGGTAACATGGATAATGGAAATGAGATTTTCGATGAGTACACGAGCGGTGGAGAAAGCATTCCGTTCACTGCGAGTGTGCAAAAGTGTCATATTTGGAATAGTGATAAGTCGAAATCGTGAGTACAATTTTTTTTTGGTGATTTGTCGATTTTTTTTCTGAACCTTGTTTTCTACAGGTATTCCATTGAAATGAAGCCAAAGATTGATCGTGGCTTTTTCATTGCAGAAGGAAACTGGACTTGCTTGTAAGTTTACTGCTTTTTTTGTTGTGAAACATTGCTTGAGACAACTTTTAGATCGCCGAAACTACTTCCAACTCAGCTCCACCTTCAACATTACTGAAAACGGAGCTCAAAGAACAGCTGAAATCGGGGGTGCCGGTCCATTGTTTCCCAATATCCCAAAACCCGAATCCAGCACCAACGGCAACGGCGAAATCCCAATCGCACCCACCCCTTCTTCTTCGACTTCAATCTTTGCTCCGGCGCCAGTCTACCACTTGGAACTCAACAACCAACTCGTCCCCATCAAAAGCTTCCTCACCCACATTAGCGCACACACCAACGGAACCAAAACCACACCCGTTGAACTCGTCCAACATACATCGAAGCGAGATAAAGGCCCCCTCACGCAACCAGTCCCCCGTGATAGTGAACCAGGCGCTTTGAAGACTGTGTTTGAGAGAATCCAGTTCCGCACTGCAACCAGCAACAATGGCCGGAAGAAGCCTACAGCGGCTGCAGCCGCCGCCGCCGCTGCGACTGGAAGCCCTACTTCGGGGAGCAGCTGCTGGCCTGTCGCAACAGTTTTTCATTGTCAGCGTTGAAGTCCTCTGCAGAGTTGCCAGCGGGGAATTCTACCGTCTCTGTGAATCTGAAATGGAACGCGGTGTCGTTGTTCGAGGACGTGCGCCAGGTCATTATATGAGTCGCGATGGGATCTTGCGTGATAATGATGGGCCTAAGCGCAAGCAAGAGGATGAGGAGCCGGTTGTGGTGAATCCTGTGACGGGGCGGGCTGTTCGGAAGGCTGCCATGAAGCCGGCGATTGTTGAGAGGGATGTGAGTCCGTTGCCTAGTAAAGACGTGGATGATGATCGGTTTGTCAAGGTTCGGACGGGTGGTGCTGGTGGTGGTAGTGGTGGTGGAGGAGGAGGCCAGTCGGGGCCTCCTACTTCTTCGTCTCAAGGGAACCCGTATTTGCAGGGGGGTCCTTATGGGGGGAACTCGTATCCTTATCCATATGGTCAGCAACAGCAGCAACAGCAACAGCGTCAGCAGCAGCCGCATCAGCAACAACAGCAGCAACAGCAACAGAGAATGGGGGCAGCGTTTCCTGGGTATGGAAACAATCCACAGTTTCAACAACGCCCACCAGGTCAACCACAGCAACAGTCTTTTGGTCAGTACCAGTCCCCGCAAGGTCAACCAAGACAACCTATGCCCTCGGCACCAAACAATAGTGGATTGTATCGTGACTTTAATGGATTCCCATCGTCGTCAGCGTCGGGATTGCCTGGATATCCTCCTGCCACAGGCAACAGTCAAAACCCGCAAAACAGCAACAGCGCAATGTACTCAAACTTCATGGGCGTTGTTGCACCGCAAGGCTCTGGGGCTCTTGGACAATCGATGGGTGGACTTGGACAAGCTTATGGCGGCGGTGCGACACTTGGATATCCAACTCAAGGAAGTATGGGACAAAATCCTAATCTAGGTGGTCTTGGAGGAGGACAACCGATGGGTGGTCAATCACAGAGCCATGATCCATCACCAAGACTGCAATACCAGCAGTATGGGCGTGCATCCCCTATGGCTCCACAACAACAGCAACCGCAACAACAGCAACAGCAGTATGCCGGATACCCGTCTGTGTCTTCCGGATATTCCACGGCATTGGGAGCGCAACATTCGCTATTGCAACAACCTCCATCTCAGTCTGGTTATAACACCACTGGATACCAGAATTTATCCCAACAGACGCTGCAGCAACCACCACAACAGCAGCGGCCACCACCACCTCGTGAATCTTCCTTCAACTCACTGGTGCCACCATACCAACAAACGCATCAACAACAACAACAACAACCAGCATATCCCTCGTCTCTTTCAAGTTATCCAACACAACAGCAACCAGTCACGTCGTACCCGCAGACCCAGCCTAGCGCTGATTTGGGGTTGAGTGGTGTGGGCAGCACATTCCCTCCGCTTCCAACACCACAACAAGCGATTCCTTCCTTACAAACACAGCAGCAGCCTACATATACTAGTACCAGTGCCACTACTGCTTCTTACCCTGGAATCAGTGGTAATAATCCATACGCTAGCAGCAGTGGAGCGGCGACAAGCTATACGTCATATCAACCACCTTCGGCGTCACAGCAGCAATTGCAAATGCCACCGTATCAGCAATCTCGTCCACTTCCTGGTGGTCCACCTGCCCCACAACAACAGCAGCAGCAATATAACTCTACGTCTGTATATGGCTCTCATTCACAACAGCAGGAATTATCCGCCGCTTCAGCAACAACCGCCATATCAGCAACAGCAACAACAACAATATCCACCTGGCCAGCCACCGAAACGCCCACGTGGGGATTCTGCTGATTCTGAAGAGAGTGAGTACGTGGATGATGGGGGAAGCGATGAAGACAATGGTGGCGGTCGAAACAAGAGACGCGGTTGATTGAAACATAAAAACAAGGTCTCGTTTGTCAACATTGTTTACAAGCGATTCACAAACAAAAAAAAATAACATTAAAATAAAAAATAAAAATATTGATTGATCATACATCATATTATGGAGTATTATATTTTACATATATCCCCCATACACTGTTGAATTCAAGAATGTGCTGAACAAAGAACAAAAATATTAAAAAAATGTCCACAGCCTCCACACCACGCACCAAAACTCCACCCGACGCGAAACGATACTACACACCCGCAGAAGTCGAAGCCCACAACTCGCCTTACGATCTCTGGCTTTCGTGGCATGGTCACGTGTATGATCTCTCGGTTCTCGCAGAGGAAAGGAAGGGTGATCCACTCCTTGTTCCGATCCTTAAAAACGCGGGGAAGGATATATCTCATTGGTTTAGCAAGACTGGAGATGTATACATGAGTTTTTTTTTATTTTCTCTCGTGCGCGATGGATAGTGTGACCTTTCCCTTTCTTTTTTTCAATCTAGCTGAAAACGTGTGTGAATCCATTGACTGGATCTCTGATTGGATACACTCCAGAAGGCAGATTTCTACACGTTCCGCCACCGTTGCCGCGTGCAGATTGGGACATGTATAATGTCCGCGTTCCCTGGTGGTTAGACAAGGAACAATACTGTATCGGGAAATTGGGGAGCAAGACTCGAAAGATTATTATTAAAAACACGTTGACTCAGGATGAGCATATAATCGAGGTCTTTTTTTTTCATATATTTATTTACTTTTTTTTTCCAACTCTCGAATATTCAAAAAAAAAAAAGGTTTGCGTTGAAGAAAAGCTATCAGCAATACAAGATCGATACATGTCGCTCAATGCACATGCGAAAGGATACATGTGGAAACGATTGGGTACGCTTTTGGATATGAGTGTGACATTGGAAGAAAATGGAATCAAGGATGAAGGCATCACAATGGAGAAATTAGGGATGGACGAGGAATTGTATTTGCCAACGATTCATTTATACTTCAGGTATTTTAATTGAATTTTACTCGTGTCCGTTGGGCTCAATCCTTATTCTTTTTCTGCAACAGTGATGATTTAACAGTAGCTTAAAATGGAGACTCAAACTTGATACATCTTTCATTGAAGACGCAATACGCCAGTTATTTATACTCAAAAATACAGTAAAAAAAATATCCCATCTATATTCTCCATCCTTCCTTCTTTGTTTTACATTCTCTAATTCTCATTTGATTCAATAACCTGCCATTTTTTCTCAAGCATATAAACTATAAGCCGGCAGCTGCGGGCCTTGAGGAAAGTTCACAGCATCTTCACGAACATTAAGCCTCAAGATAGAAATCTCTTCCTCCAAAATTAAGCAATCTCGAAACCCAAATCCAAAGAAACTCTGCATATCTTGTCTGGTCAATTTTAAGAGATGCCTTCCCAGGATTTCGTGTTCTAGTGTTTTTTGGAAAAAAGAGGTAAACAAAAATACAAACAAAAGTAAACTCGTACCTCTTACAGCCGCTTCCAATTTGCTTCCAATTCTGTCAACCATCGCTGCCCAGAGTACTGTGTGCTCAAGACCCCATAGCATTGGGTTTATTGTCACAATGTGGTTTCGAAGCAGCATGATTGGCCCTCCAGCTTCCATAAGGCGACCGGGATTCAAAGAGCGGAACCGGTTGATACTTGCGAGTTCGTCCTCGATACTAAAACCCACAGTGACCGGCCTCCGAATGCGCGTCTCAATGTTTTGTGACTGTCTATAAGATGGTTGCTGTAAGGGCGGAAGATTGAATGAAGGATTCATTGCACTTATTGGGATATCTGGGCTTGATGGCCGATTAGGAACCTCTCTAGTTGGTAAGGATGCCACCGAGAGTGGTGCAACCGGTATTACAGTTGACATATTAGCTGAGTTTGATTGTGCAATTCGGGTTTGTCTATTGTGGGGCTGCTGCTGCAACGAGTCGGAAGCCAGGGAAACAGATGGTGCAAGCTGGCTGAAGGAAGGAGATTCAGTGAGTGTTGCTGTAGGTTCTCTGGGTTGTATGACTTCAGATCCTTCAAATTCGGGAGTGGCGCACTCTTGAGTATCAAAACTCCGTAACTTGGCAATGAGCAGCGACGTATGAGAGAATACCAATATCACATTATAAACAATGTGCCACCAATAGAATGCCAGAATACCGAGCAATACATTTGGAGCTGCAGGAGGTAGATGGATTATAAGGACTGGATGGTTTGGTGGAAGTACGGGAGCAGCTTCAATCGTCGTTGTGGGTTCGATATTGCTTTGATTGAGAATTTGGTTACTAGTGCTTGTTCCGATGGCGGTTGCGGTGCCTTGTATGACAGCTTGTTGAATCTGTGTCGGTATCTGTGTCGGTATCTGTGTAGGTAACCGTGTCGGTATCTGTGGTGGTAGCGGTGGCGGTGGCGGTGGCGGTGGCGGTGGCGGTGGCGATGGAGGGGGTGCTGGGGGTGCTGGATGTAGCGTCGGAGCGGTTGGAGGGGTTGGTTGGAGTTGAGAAGTGACTGCCGATTGCAGCCCTGTCATTTTCTGTGCGGCTGCCAAAGAAGAACAATTCGCGGCATTAAAAGTGAGCATAGGCTGATGAGGCCCCAGAGTTGGGCGTTGTTCATTTGTTGGGAAGGAGAATGTGAAGGAGTAAGTTCTGGGATGGGATATATTTTCAGGCTTTGGCTCGGGACTCGACAATGCTTGCGCCCTCATCAAGCCCTGTTGAGTGCGTAGTTGATGTAAAAGGGTTTCCTGCACGTGTTGCAGTCTGTTTTGACAATTGTGAGTTTCTTCACACGTCAGTGATGTGGGAGTACCAGAAGTTTGAGAAGTCCACGCGTTATTTTCGGTTACTGTAGCTGAAATAACAGAGCATTGATAAGCAGTAATGAAGTGAATGAATGTTTTTCTTGGGAGTACAGCTTGATTCTGTATCTGATTGAAGACATTCCAACTGGCCAACAACGACAGGCTTACTTCGAGAAATGTACCCGTGATTGACGAGAACATGACATCGCGGAGCTGTCTTATATCTTTTACTTTCGAGATGAACAAAGCTTTGTAAGATTCCTAGCTTTTGATGTTAGGAAAGGATTCAAATAATTCAATTAGTGGATGGCGATGCACGTACGCGTTGACCACGAGAGGCATTCCATAACATCGAATCCATTTTTTGGGCGATATCTGTCACATTTTTTTCTGTAAATGCGAGTAACTGCGGCAGCGGCTTTATTGCGTTGGTGCTGTCAAAATAGGTTAAGGTTTGACAGCTTCAACCGGAAAGTCATAAGAGGCCTCACAGTGCGAGCAAGGTTTTAGCTCTTAGTTCTTCGATTGGAATAGAAGGCGAATGACCGGCTTCGCGGATGGGCAAGATGGAACCACTAGACATGTGAATTACAGTTCAAAACAGGTTTTTTTTTTAATCATGGACCCAAATATTCATTCACGATTTCAAACACAAAAAGTCCAACAGCACTCGCAGGTACAACACGAACAAACTGTGCCCCAATCCCCCGATACACTTGCCGAATCCCACCCATCCGCTTGACAACGTGAGTCCAGCTTTCCTTTGGATTATGATTCGCGCGTCCTTGCATTTCTGCATTGATTCGATCGATTGGATATGAAACGGCTTGGAATCCCATTCCAGCGAGTCCACCTGCTGCAACAACCGCCAACGCCTGAGGACCCGTGATTGTGACGCCCTTCATAATGGGATGTAGTTCTAGAGAGGATTTAGAGGGTGGTTGATAATAATCTTGAATTGTTTGAACAGCCAGTTTGCCATGATCGCGTGCATTCTCAAAGAGTCCGAAGAATAGAGCGAATCCAAGAGAGTCTTTGAGGCAGGATTGGGGAAAGTTGTGGAAGAGTGACTTGTAAGGGGATAAATGCGTGTGAATATGTGTACGGTAGTGGTGCGCTTTGTCGGAGTAATGAGCGAATGGCGTTTTCTTGGCTGCTGTTGTTTCCGTTTCAGGATGTTTTTGTGGGATGGCTGCGGTTGTTGCTGATTTGGCCAAGTCTTTCAAGTTTGCAAGAATCAGCGAGGCGATTCCTCCTTTTGAATGTCTGTGAGCTAGAATAGAGTCTGTTGAGAGTGATCGTTGAAGGTTGTCCACAGGTGTAGAAAATAGAGACTGTGCTGCTCCAGCAGTCCAGCCAGAAACAAAAGGAGTCCAATTAAAGGTCACTGATGTATCCGTATTTTGATAAGCCGATCTTCCCACAATGGACTCCAATGCGTGGGTTGAGAATGCATAAGTGTTAAACAAGAAGGCCCCAATCAACGAATTAACAACTAGAAGCGGCGCCATATTTCGACCAATCACTCCGAATCCTTCATTCTTGACAACTTGTCTCAAGTATTGTGGACTCATTGTCTTTCCATCTTGGGCTGCCATCGTTGACACAACCAAGTATGGGTTGACAGCGTATGGACGAAACAACTTGACCGGCATTCGAAAGAACCTTATATATAGAACAGTTTCGTATTTTATGTACGAAATGATGGATAGATTTAGCATACCACTTCAGGAGACCCTTGGCTGCACCCATCATAAACAGCGATCCCTGAACCGTGACGGTTCGCACGACGGCTGTCACTAGACCCACTCTTGCATCTGGTTTCGCCGAACTTTCTACGGCCAAAGTCTCTATAGGATCATTGAAGGATGGGTCCTGATGTGAGCATTCCATTTTTGTTTCAGAAAACCAACCACGTGTGCGAGAATTGTAAAGAACTATTTCTATCTCACATAAAGACATATCGTGTATTAAGAGTTATTCAGGCACTTCAACTCGACTACAAGAGCTTCATACGATGAGCTTAAAAGATAAAAAGACATACAAGAAGGAACAAAAGACGAAGAAAACATTTTCAGTTTTTACTTTTCCTCTAACAAACCACCACTGCCACCCACCACAAGATGATGACGCCCTCGCAGCCGCCGCCGCTCCCGTGGGGGATGCCGCTCGACGTGGCGCAGGTGACGTTCGTTGCCGACGACGACGACGACGAAACCGAGCCGCGCGAAGAACAGAGAGAAGAAAGAGAACAATTAGAAGACAAACAGCACGACGACGAAGTAACTACGCGCGGGCTGCGCCGCAAGACGATCCGCAGCGTGCGCGAGACGAAGCAGCCGTACAACGAGGCGGGCGAGCGCGTGTACTGCGTGTGTCGGGGCGTCGACAACGGGCGCTTCATGATCTGCTGCGACGTGTGCAAGGACTGGTGCGTGTTGCGCTGCTTGGCCGAGGCGGGGCTCTAACACTGGCTGGACAGGTACCACGGCGCCTGCGTCAACATCACCGAGCGCATGGGCCAGACTATCAAGTTCTACGAGTGTCCATACTGCGTGCAGGCAAAGAACGACGCTGTGGCTAACGGTGAGTAATCGTCAAACTGTTCATCTTTCTCTTTTTTTGTGCGGTGGGCTGCTGGGGGGTGGGTTTGAAACCGGTTGGGCTTCTCGCCTTTCGTTTCGTCTGAATTCCCACGTACGCCTTGCGGTCTTTTTGCGAATGTATGATATATGTGCGCTTTTGGGATGTCTGGGAGGACCAGACGCTTGGCGGTTTGGTGAATGATCAATACGCCATCCAGCCGGTCTCCTGTTGTTATTCAATAACCATGACATACGGACCACATAATTTCTGTATAAATTGTATTGTTTGATTTGACTCAATATGCTTCGGCGTTTTGGTGGAGGCCTGGAATTCAGTTGTTGACTGAGGATGATTGGATAGTCTATCACACCCAAAACCACATTTTTCGCTGTTTGATATGTTCTTGGCGCCATTGCCAATAATAATAATCCGTCGTGTGTGGTTAACAGCAGTCGGGCGCATCTGGACTGAGTCATTGGCATCACAGCCAACGTGACATTGTTTGCCCTCTCTCACCCAACTTCACCCAACCTACCTCCAAAAAACAAAAAAAAACCGTCTTTACTCACTTAATTCCTTTTTTTTTAACTTTGACCAAATAGAAACGGGTAGCGCTGACGGGCAAAACGAGGTGAATGGCATAAAAGAGTGTTCAAACAACAAACAAAGCTAACTTGCCACCAAATAAATTAATAGCCCGCTACTCGCAGCACAAGCTCAACAGCATCCCGTCGCTCATCTGCATCTACAAAGAGACCCAGTTTACCTTTAACCAGTGCGTCAGCAGCTTCCATCCCAAAATCAACATCGTCATCAACCAAACTCGAAGAGCCAGATGTCGGGCCCACTAGCATGGCCTGGATTCATGACAAAACACGTAGTCTCGTGCGTAAATCTTTTGGTGACCTGCTGCGAAATATGCAAGAAGACTTGAAGGCTGAAGGAATCTATGCCCCTGCTGTTGCCGCTGCTGTCGCAGAAGGAAACCAACAGCATCAAGAGGCTGGCGGAAGCTGGTTGGATATCACAGAACTCGCTGGAAATATGGAAGACGCCTTATTTGACTTTACTGCCGATGGAGAAAAGGGACACAAGCGATACTGCGGTGAAAAGGTGATTACACTCTTCTTCTTCTACTTCTACTCGTTTGATTTTGTTATACTCGTTTCAGAACTTAACATTGCTCTTTGTTTTGATTTTTGTTTATTTTAGTATAAATCGAAATTCCGATCCCTCCAATTCAACCTCAAAGATAAAAAGAACAGCACATTGCGCACCCGCCTTCTCCAAGGCCTGTTACCCGCAACAAGCCTCGTCCGACTGGAAGCAAAAGACTTGGCGAACGATGAAATCAAGGCAAAGAGTGAGGAAATCCGGATCTTGAATTTACATAACAGCATCAAACCAAAAGAGGTTGTGGATGTGGTTTACAAAAAAACACATAAAGGGGATGAAGAAGTTCGTACAGAGTCTATGGCGGCGGCGATCACTGTTTCTGATGCTAGTAATAAAAAGAAGCAGCCAACAACAAAATCGAGAAGGGATGAATACGAAATGGACGAGGATGATGAAGATTACGAGTTCCAACGGGATCGGGCGATGCCGTCATTCAGCGGCAGTGGTGCTACAGCAAATTTGCTGCCCAAAGAAATTGCAAGAATCGTTGCCGAAGCCGAAGCGGCTGCGCGTGCTCCCATCAAGATCACGGCACCAGCAAAGATTGAGTCGTTGGATGATTTACTGGCTAAAATGGATGGTGGTGACAGTCCTTCCTCTTCTTCTGGAGGTGTCAAGCGTCGAGGATATGATAACGAGGATTTCTATGGAGACTCGAAAAAGGGGCGCGTTGAAGAGGCGGTACCTGCTGTTGCTGCTACAGGGGGCTGGGACAATTTGAAAGTTGCTGATTCTTGGGGATCTTTTGATGGCGCTGGTATGATGGATGGCGATGACTCTTGGATGCGAGATGATGACTTTACGGTTGGTGGCGAGGAGGCGAATGGTGGATTCAGTCCAAAGTCACCAAAAGATTCACCACCTCCAGAAAATACGGATGCTGTGTGGAGTGGAATGATTCGGATGCCTCAAGTAGCCAAATTCAATGGAACTTGCCGTCAAATCGCAGGTCGTCCTGTAGGTTCGGCGGTGAAGAGCTGGGAAGCGCTTTTACCACCGAGCGTGATGGTGGAAGGAAGAATTGATATCCGTGCAGCTGAAAAGTACATTGACCAACAGAAACTATCTTCCTCCAAAGAAGTTATTGCCGTCGAATTTCTTCCAGATGCTGCCACCACCACAACCTTGTCACCGTCAAATGGCATCATCACCCCAAACGCGGAAGGAGGATTCCAAGAACTTCTCGACTACTTTTTGGAAAAGGCTCGTTACGCCGTTGTAGGTGGGAAATACGTGAGTGTTCGGGACATGTATTTGGTTCCTGTGAAAGCAGGGCGTACTGTGCCGCAAACGATAACTGTGTTGTCAAAATTCAATGTTGTTGATAAAACTGACACGAATCGATTGTTTGGCGTCATGGTTTTGGATAAGGCGTTTTTTGCTACTATTTCTACATTGTCTTCTGCTCCTTCAGCTTCCAGTAAACCACAACCACGTGCGTCTGCGTCAACGAAAGATTCCACGTATCCCGCAGCCCCAGCACCAGCAGCCTCCTCAGCCACTCAACAAACTCGAAGAGGTAAGCCTGAAAAAATTTTCCCCAACTTTTCAAATTCAAATAAATCTTGTACTCATCATTCCTTCTCAATACACTAAAAACCTGTTAAGAACCTGCGAGAGACCCGCGAATCCGTGCGCCGCAACAACTACCAATGCCACCACCGCCACCAGCCCCTGTGATCCCAACCCTGCCTCCCTGGGCCGCCGGCCTCTCAACTTTTGCCCAAACTCAACAACAACACGCGCCAGCATTACCTTTAGGCGCGGTGCCTCCAGCACCATCTGCAACTGCTCTGGCACTTTTGATGCAACTACAGCGACAGCAGCAAGCAGCGGCGGCAACAGTGGCTCCACCAGTGCCACAAGGAATCGCTGGTCTCTTGAGTCAAATTCAAGCGGCAAATGCATTACAGCAACAACAGAAACAGCAGCAGCAGAGTTATAGCTCAAGTGCTTCGTTGTACGGATATCCGAATGGATCATCAGGAAATCGATAACTTCTGCCTGTGTTTTTCTTTGATTTTCTTTCGATTTCCATTTGTAAATACAAAAAAAACCTACTTTCCTGATATTTTTGCCACTCAACTGTCTCTTTTTTTTTTTGCTTTTGGATGAGTTGGGTTTTTTTTTGACAAGAATAAACATTGAGGGATTGATATTGATTTATTGAACCATTTATAAAAAGAAAAACTGGAAAGTACGCTTATTTGTTGAGGAGGTATCCATCCACCGATTCGGATGTTTTAATTTCAACTTGTTCCTGTGAGTAAAAGTCCCTTGATTCTTCATCCGCAGCCGCAACTGCCTCATCAATCGTGTAGAAGAAGTAATTCAAAGCTTTGGAATCCCTTTCATGCTGTGATTCCACATCGCTTTCGCTTTTCTTGAAGTGCTTGGTCAACGCTGCGAGTCCCTTTCCTTCTTGAGCTGTAGGCGTAACATCAATACTCGCTCCCGTAACAGCCACTCCAGGAACACGCAACACAGTGCTCAAATATCCTCGATGAACATTCACAAAGTAGAATTCAACAGGCTTCCCACTAAACCGAACCAAATCATCCTTTGAATCCAATAAGGCTTGGAGCCCAGTATAGTCAACGAAATTCACCGAGCTGAAATCAAGAACAACAGCCCTCAATGTAGGGAGAGTCTCCAAACCCAACTTTTCACGCGCAAGCGCGCGTTCTTGGGTATCATCACTCCACATTTTATCAGACGCGGCTTTCAGGGATCCAGTGTATCGGAACGATTGCAACACGGTCTCTTTGAGGCGGTCAGCAAAGAATCCAGAGTTGGGGTAAGTCAGGGACTCTTCGATTTTGAAGACGAGGATTCCTTCAGGTGCTTTTGTGACGGATGCGGCGATTTTGGGGCCTTCTACTAGTGGGTCCACCCAGTTTCCGGCGGCAGAGCGATTGAGGACTTTGATTTGGGGTCTGGCGACGCGGGCAAGGAGAACGAGGACTGACCAGCCAACAGATGCGAAAAGCGCGTTTTCGATGCTGGAGACCAAACAGACGATTAAGGCAATCATAAATCCGAGACCATCAAGAACTGATGAGAAAAAGAAGAGAAAAACGAGTCAGTAAGGAAGAATCTAAAATAATAAGATGATCAAATAAAACTCACTGTTGATATGGAACACGTTCTTGAGAATCTTGAAGTTGACAAAGAGCTCAAAGATTGCAGCAATGACAATCGCCGACAAAACCGCGTTGGGGATGTAGTACAAGACATCGGTAAGAGTAAAGAGACCAATAATCACGAGAATCCCAGTGTAGAAGGTACCGAATGGAGTTCTGACTCCAGAAGATGACTTGATGGCCGAACGGGAGAAGGAACCAGTAGATGGAAGTGCCCCAATAAAGGCACCAATCAAGTTTGTCAAACCAAGAGCGATACTTTCTTGATTTGCATTCGTAGTGTATCCATTCTGACGACCATACATCTTGACAACGGCAATGTGTTCCAACAAGGAGATGATAAAGATGGACGGAACGGCAGGCAAGATTTTGGCGGTAAACGATCCAGACAAATCAGGACCACGAACTCCTGAAAGACCCTTTGGAATAGTCTTGACGATCGCGAAGGGCATATCCTTCCTGTCACGATAAGCGTAGGAAACTCCGATAAACACAATCAAAACAAAGGCGTTCCGCATGAACCCAATGAACCGAAGAATAGGCCTCTTTTTCGCCAAGTGCTGGAACACATATTTGATGGTGAAGAGGAAAAAGAGCGCAGTGCATCCAAAAATGGCGTCGTACTTTGAAGTTCCAGTTCCAACCGCTTTCAAAAAGTCAATCAGGATTTGGTATGGTGGGTTGTCGTTCGTGTTGATTCCCTTCACTCCAAAGAGACCGGGCAGTTGTTGAATCTGGATCTGAATACAAGCTCCAGACGTGAACCCAGCAATGACAGGGATGGGGACAAAGTCGACAACGACACCCAAACGGAAAGTACCAATGAAGAGCTGAATAAGGCCAACCCAGAAACTAAGCGTGATTCCGAAGCTGATTCTTTCACCAACCGGGGCCTTTGAGCCCAAGTTCGCGTTGATGGATTGACCAACAACAAGAGCCAAAACTGCAGTGAGTCCGATGGTTACGTCTTTGGAAGTTGCAAACAAGGAGTACAACAAGCAACCGACGAAGCCCGTGTAGAGTCCGTACTCTGCTGGCAAGTTGGCTAACTTGGTAGCATATGAAATCGCCTTTTCGAGAAAAAAAAAAAACAGAAGGATGGTTAGTAACTAGAGGCTAGACGTTGAACTGACTGCGCTTACCTGGGGAAATAAAATCAAAGCAATTGTGAATCCAGCAATGAAGTCTCCAAGGAACCATTGCAAGTTGTATCTTGGCATCCACGTAAGAATTGGGAACAAGGACTTGACATACGCCTTCGAAGACTGAGGCAAATTCTTAACAGTTTCTTTGGTAGTCTTCTTGATTCCTTCAAATTGGGATTCTGGGAGCTCTTCGTATGGCATTTTCTAAGTTGTGAGGAAATTCTTTCTTGTCGCTGGATTATTATATAGTTATTCGCTGAACCAGTAAGGAATTGCACGTGTGAATATTGTAGGCGCAATGTGTGCACCGTGCGATGACGACAGCGATAAATTCGGTGCGGATTTCAACTCTAAAGTTTCATCATTCCAAGCCCAACACTACAATGCACCCAGCGAAAAGATAGACATCGATAATGAGTGCGTTTAAAGTAATTGCATTCTGGTGTTTCTTTAAAATCATCTTCTTGTGTCTCAGTGTTGAATCAACCACCAGGATTGGGTACCTTGTGTAACAGAGTTGAACACCTGGTAACGAAGACAACGAAAATGACGCAATTTGATAACTGAAAGAAATCAGCAACTTTTTATTTAGAAATCTGTGAAACGCTATTTAAATCATTTCCTAAATCGAGTACAGAAGACGAATCAATATGTATGCACAGGTAAGATTTATTTATCGCCAAATAATGAAGAATACGAATTTAAAACAAATGATTTCAAAAGAAAAAGACATGACATTATTCTTTGCTAGTAGCCACAAGGTATCCCGCTGACGTCTCTGCATGGCTATTGATTGTGATTTGTTCAACTTGAGGTTGGGATTCTGCGTCAGCAGCAGCAACGGCGTCATCGATTGTGTAATGGAAATATTGTAAGTTGTCGGCCAAGCGATCACTTAGTGATTTGACGTCCACGGCTGTGTTCGTTTTAAAATGCTTCGCCAGGGACGCGAACGCCTTCCCTTGATGAGCTGGAGCTGATGGAGTAGCGTCGATACTCGCTCCTGTAGCAACACCTGGAACTCGCAAAACAGTGCTCAAATAGCCACGGTGAACATTGACAAAGTGGAACTGCACAGCTTTCCCAGCAAACCGGGCCAAATCATCCTTTGAGTCCAAAAGTGCCTGAAGACCAGTATAATCCACGTAGTTCACAGAACTGAAATCCAGTACAACGGCGCGAAGTGGTGGTAGTGTTTCGAGGCCCAACTTCTCACGTGCTAGAGCCCGCTCCTGGGTGTCATCACTCCACATCTTGTCAGAAGCGGCTTTGTGGGTACCAGTGTACTTAAATTTTGTCAATATAGTTTCTTTGAGTCGTTCAGCAAAGAATCCAGAGTTTGGGTAGGTAAGTGATTCTTCAATCTTGAACACAAGAATGCCTTCTGGACCTTGGTGGAGGGCCTCAACTGCTTTTGATCTTTCCAACAATGGATCAACCCAGTGACCAGCTTGGTTACGGTTCAGGACCTTAATTTTAGGTCTGGCAATTCGGGCAAGGAGAACCAGCACGGACCATCCAACCGAGGCGTAGAGAGAGTTCTCAATAGTGGAGACAAAGCAAACAACCAAGGCGATCATAAAACCAAGACCATCCAAAACTAGGAAAATACAAGCGCCAGTAAATTTTTAGGTGGTTGGTAAAGGAGCAAACTTACTTTCTACTTCGAAAACGTTCTTCAGGATTTTGAAGTTGACAAACAGTTCAAAGATGGCAGCCATAACGATAGCAGACAAGACGGCACTTGGAATGTAGTACAAGACATCGGTAATAGTGAACAGGCCAATGATAACGAGAACACCAGTGTAGAAAGTACCGAATGGAGTTCTAACTCCAGATGAAGATTTAATGGCAGAACGAGAGAAGGAACCAGTGGATGGTAGAGCTCCAATGAACGATCCGATAACGTTGGTCAAACCAAGAGCAATAGTTTCCTGGTTAGGGTTGACTGTGTATCCGTTTTGACGACCGTACATCTTGACAACAGCTATGTGTTCCAACAAGGAGATGATAAAGATGGAAGGAACGGCCGGCAAGATCTTGGATGTGAAGGAGCCAGATAAGTCAGGACCACGAATTCCAGAAAGACCCTTTGGAATAGTCTTGACAATGGAGAAAGGCATGTCTTTTCTGTCACGGAAAGCATAGGAAACTCCAATGTAGACGATCAGAACGATGGCGTTACGCATGTACCCAACGAATCTGAGAACTGGACGTGTCTTGGCCAAATGCTGGAATATGTATTTGATAGAAAACAGGAAGAATAGGGCTGTAACTCCAAAGATAGCGTCATACTTGGAAGCTCCAGTGCCAACAGAGCTCAAGAAGTCGTACAAGATCTGATATGGGGGGTTTTCGTTGGTGTTGATTCCTTTTACTCCAAAGAGACCAGGCAGTTGTTGGATCTGAATTTGGATACAAGCTCCCGAAGTGAAACCGGCGATGACAGGGATAGGGACAAAGTCGACAACGACGCCCAAACGGAATAATCCAATAAATAACTGGATAATTCCGACCCAGAAACTCATTGTGATACCGAAAGTGACCTTCTCAGCGGTAGTGGCTTTGGAACCCAAGTTGGAGTTGATGGATTGACCCAACACAAGGGCAAGAACAGCAGTGAGACCGATCGTAACATCCTTGGAAGTGGCGAACACAGAATACAACAAGCAACCAACGAATCCAGTGTAGAGACCATATTCAGCTGGGAGTCCAGCAAGCTTTGTTGCATATGAAATAGCCTGAGGAAGTGCTATTATTAGAAAAATTACCAAGTGCACAGATGAGTTGATTACCTGAGGGAACAAAATGAGGGCAATGGTGAATCCAGCAATAAAGTCTCCAATGAACCATTGCAAGTTGTATCTTGGCATCCAATGGACGATTGGAAACAATGACTTGGCATATCTCACTGATGCTTTTGGCAAGTCCTGGACGGCCTCCTTCGCCGACCGCTTGATGGATTCAAATTGGGATTCAGGAACTTCTTCGTAGGGCATTCTCGGTATAGAAATGGATGGCCAGGAGAGTGTGGGAGAAGGGACAACTCTTATAGATCTTTTAAAGCGTGCGACAAGGGGGAATGGTGCAATCGATTCAATAGAATTTTTCGCCCCCTTTTCGCTGTAGACAAGCCTATGTCGACATCGCACGGGCTATATTCGCAACCAGGTTTACGTCATTTCGCCATTATTTCGCTATTGATTGCGTTCTTGGCTGGTGGCCCTCATCTATTAGTGTACTTCAAGTTTATGGATCAACAAATAAACAAGCTTTATTAAAGCATAATTAGAGCTGTAATACATATTATACTCGATGGTTAATGGAGCAGAGTCCGATCTCATCAAAAAGTTTCCTCAGTAGCGGCAGGTGGTTCAAAACCATCCTCCGTCTTGTACATGATATTCTACAAGAAAAGTGGCACACAGTATTAATAGAAGCGAAGTTATACATAAAACCGAAAAACAAACCTGAATGTAAGTGAGTGACTCCTTGTTGCCAGAACCGCCTTCCTCCAATTGCCCAGATACAAACATTTCAATTTCTCTCAGCTTTGCAAAGTAAAAGTCCCGCTCCTTCTCGACCTGCCCAACAGTTTCCTTCAGTTCCTCGGCGTGTTGAGTCACTTCAGCCAACTTCTTCTGGTATTCAGCCGCTGGCGCGGCGAGTGGGGCTGATTTTGCCGCTCCAAAAGCAGCAGGCGCAATTGCCGACCGATTTGTGGCCGAAGAAGCTGCAGCCTTTTTAATTGGAGTTCCTACCGACTTTACCGCACCACCAGCTGCATGTGCCCCGCCACGACGACCGGCAGCGTCATAAGGACCACCAGGAAAGTACTGGTCCCAGTATTTTTTCAACCACTGCAAAAACTCGATATTGTCCTGAAATTTGCACTTCATAAGTCTTTCGACGGGAATGGCGTTGTCAATCTTGTGCTTGTCAAACGCGGCCTGGAGAATCTTAAAGTTTGTCACGTATTCGTATTCCTGTTTGGCATTGAATTTCACTTTGGAGAGGGGCACCTTTGACAATGAAGAGTGTTAGATTGTCAAAGAGGTGTCAAAAAAGAATACATACGTCTTTGTAGATTGAATCAATAATTGCGCAGTGAACGGCCCCAGTTCCACATTGCTCGATTTTGGTGTAGTTTACTTGACAAAGGTCGTTGAGCTGTTGTTGGCTTTAGTGTCCAAGCAGTGGGAATTTGGAATTGCACTGCCGTACCCAAGCAAGGAGTTCTGTTCTGCTTTCTCCCATTTCTAAAAAAAAAGTACGTTTAAGAATGCTTGCAAGTTTGAAGGCTAGTGATGTGTGTGTATTGACGGTGTCAAGGGGTGGAATTCGAGACCTTGTTTTTCGATGACTTTATTTCAATTTTGATTTCGGGAAAGAGAATAGAAGGAACTAAAAAACTAAGGTGAAGGGATATGAGGCTTTAAAAGCAAAAGGAGCGTGATTCCGAGCAGAAACGCAATGACCAGGTAGATACACCAGCGGTTAGACTGCCAATGGTTTTTGACCATCGCTATCATTGGACTAATCGGGCTTCTCGCTTCAGGTGATTCTGCACGACTTTGAGCACATGGAGGGCACTCCATCGGAATAGCTGTTGACTCAGAAAAGGTAACTCGTCTTTTTCGCCCGTCGACTTCCGAAGGATCTGATTCTTTAAGCTGCATGCAGGACGCGCAAATATGTTTTCCGCATGTAACGCAAGTTCTGGTTGTGGGTTTAAAGCACCTATGGCAACTTAGATTCGTGTTTCCATCGCGGGCTTTTCGAACAACAACAATCGGTCTTAAGTATAAGAATAGCGGCGAGATTAATAGATTATACCCCAATGACTCAATTTTCCTAGAAAAGAGATACTTGCTTCTTCGCTGTGTTGACTGAAATCAATGCAAGAGAAACTTTGAGGACACCCTTGTCGGCTCCATCAAGTTCTCTCAAGACAGAGCCGTCTGACCACTTTCTACCACCACTCATAATAATGCCTTTCTCGACTGAACCTGCTTCTTCACCCTTCATTTCTTGCTCGACGGCTTTCTTGAGATCAGCAATTGTTGCTTGTTTTGCAATGGTAACAATAACAGTCTGACCATCAGATATAGTGACAAAGACGGTGACCGGTTTCGAATCGTTTGTCGTTTGCATTCTCTGCTTTTGGCTGATTTCTAAATTAAGAGCACCCGCTTTGTTTGTTCTAGAAAGTAAAGAATTGTCAAAGGAAATCAATTTGAGATTTAATCAACATGAGTGAAGTCGATATGGGCCGCCTGCGGGCACTGCAGTCACAGCTGTCGTTACATCGAGTACAATGTATCGACTTGGAGGGTTTGATCAACGAAGAGGTCGACTTGGATCGTATCATCAGTCTCAACAACAAGGTGGGTCTTCAATCCAATCGCCCAATTTAATAAATAACCCATACTTTGATCTGCACAAGCTTGCAGCCGCCGAAGCCAAATTCAACGATACTCTCCGGGAAATGAGCCTTCTGGAGGCAGTCATCAAGCGGTACAATGCATCCAACCCCGTTCCCTATGCCGCTCTGTCGCAGCCAACACATCCAGGGTCGGAAAGGATCTCTATCGCAAGTGGTCCATCACCGAGTCCGGTTTCTGCTGCGAGAGACGAAATCCCGGCCTTTCATTCGAATCCGTCACTGTCGTCCGATGAAATTTATGCTCCAGTGGCGCCACGCCTCCCCGCTTCAACGGCTGATGACGATGCTTATGCTCCTGTGTATGCTCCAGCTGCACGAGCTCCGACGAACGGCGTCTATGCGCCTGTGGGCTCACTGCCTGACACATCTGCCCATGCCACACCGTACAATCCAGCGCTTCCAACAGAACCAGTCAGTGCACCCGTTGTTCAATCAGAGGCTGTAAGCACTAGACCTGCTGGATGGGAGGGCGCGTGGCCGTTGATCACAACAAGACAGATGCAAGAGTTCGCAAAGTGGAATTCGAAGCGAGGGAGCTCAGCAGTCGGAGCATAACAGGCGAACAGGCCAGCAGCGCTTAGTAATTATATAAACCGATTTCAATCTATTTCAAATGACATTTGATTTTCACTTTTGCTGGAAGTTGGGCGGGACTTCAAATTTCCTTGTCAAATGTCCCACCACAACAATGCTATTCGAAACACGGATCATGTTTCTCAAGACTTTATTATTTCTTCTTCCGCATCCAATAATAGAGATTCGAGCGAAACTGTGGTGATTCCAGAGGTCCTGAAACAAATCGCAACGAATCCTGTCAATGTCCTCACAGGGCCATCTTCTCAACTTCTCTTGAATGAAGAAGACGAGCCACGCGTCAGACTTTCTAAGTTCCAATTCGTCATGGTTTTCATGGGACTCTCATTTGCCATTTTCCTCGCTGCCCTTGACCAAACCATTGTCAGCACTGCTTTGAAAAGCATTATCGCAGATTTCGGTCATCAGGATCTGATTGCTTGGATTGGTTCTTCATATTTGCTAACGGCCTGTACATTTTCAACACTGTAAGTGCTGGCATTATGACCAACTTGAACTTTACGATTAAGAGAACACCACAACTTTTAGCTACGGGAAATTCGCGGACATATTTGGTCGAAAAGTCATATTTTTACTAGCCATTATCATTTTTGAAATTGGATCTCTTCTTTGTGGCGCTGCTCAATCTATGGAAGGGTTGATTGTTGGACGTGCGATTGCCGGAGTTGGCGGCGGAGGGATATTTTCCATGGTTCTCATAGTAATATCTGATATAGTTGTCTTGAAGGACCGTGGAAAATATCAGGGAATGATAGGCGCCACGTTTGGACTTTCGTCGGGTAACCATTTGTTACGTCATTCGATCTGTGTGTTCACATTTCCACATCGTAGTAATTGGTCCTTTAATTGGAGGAGCATTCTCAGACCATATTTCATGGAGATGGTGTTTTTACATCAACCTGCCTTTTGGCGCAATAACCATCTGGACTGCTGCAATGTTCCTGGACTTTCCACCGCCAGAAGGGTCTATACGAGAAAAAATTCGACGCATCGACTTTCTTGGAATAGTGTTGATGTTTGCCACGGTTGTTTGCTTTCTGACTCCTTTACAGTTGGGCGGGTCAACGTGGGCTTGGAATTCCGCTGAAGTCATTGGTTTATTCTGTTTGTCAGTTGCATTTTTCGCAGCTTTTGTGTACGTGGAGCTATCTGTCGCCAAAGAACCCATGATTCCTGCGTCATTGTTTATAAATTCTAATGTGGCTGCTCTTTTGGTCACAGCTGTGGTTATGGGGGCTGGATTCTTTTCTGGAAGTTACTATATTTCGTAAGTTTTGGCGATTTAAAAAATTCTTATGGAGTGTGCAGTCTCTTAATAGTCATTCCATGATAGTTTGTTTTTTCAAGTGGTGAATGGGGTTTCTGCAACAGATGCTGGAATTAAGACGATCCCAATGGTCTTTGGCTTGGTACTTCTTTCAATTTCCAGTGGACGCATTGTTTCAAAAACTGGAAAATATATCCCTTTCCTGATGATTGGTCCACTGGCCATGATTGCTGGCATCGTCGCTATTGCTTACTTGGATGAGAGCTCTTCCGGCGCTACCACCTTCCTTTCGCTGTTTTTGTATGGTATTGGGGCTGGAAGTATGATTCAAATCCGAGTCTTGGGATTACAAGCGAGTGTTGGTTATTCCCAAATAGCTATCGCCACTGCTGTTTCAACCGCTTGTCAGACACTGGGCGGGTATGTTCATGTCTTCAAAAAATATTCTTTCCTCACGACTGCAATTCAGCGCCATCGGTGTTTCCTACACGGGAACTATCTTTAACAATCTGATTGTAAAGAAAGCCGCTGACTATCCTATACTGTCCAGCTACATCTCGAATTTGCAATCTCAAAATATTACATTGGACGCGACTGAGCCTTTGGCTTTATTGGGTATTCTATCCGGAATCTCAACTGAAACAGCAGTACAAGCACACTCAAACCTCATATCCTCTTTTATATACTCATTTAAAATCGCATACCTATGTATCATTCCATTTCCAATCATCATCCTTTTATGTGTCTGCTTCATTCGTCCAATTAATCGTGACACGTTACGCTCCCCACCACCATCGCCTGTCCGTCTATCCACTCCCAACCATCCTAAATTAGCTGAAGAAGAGTCTGACTCCTTGGCGAGTTTAATCAAAGCGCTTCACTCTAAAGAAGTCCAAAACAAAGAGCTTATGACTCTCCTGAATGAGGCCGAGCACGTTATCAGATCCCTCCAAACTCAAGAGAGTAGTACTACCAACGGAAAAAACGGGACCAGGCGTTATCAATATGGTGGCGGAGCTGGTACGCCTGCTCAAAGTACAAACTGCACAACGCCATCTTCTAGTACTGAGGAATTTACTTCGCGCATGTACAAAGAGCAAGTAAAATCTTTGACGGGACAGTTGAATCAGGCTAAATTTACTGTCAATTCGTTAACTGGGAAAGTAGAGGAGTTGGTTGAATCAATCGGGAAAGCTAAAAAGAAGGAAAGCTATTTAAGCAATAAGGTGGAGATGATGCAAGTATTTTTGCAGGATCGAGATGTTCTGGGAGCTGCAGGAGAAGGCGAAATCCCCAAAGTCAATTTATTACAGGAGATTGAAAAAGTATCGAAAATGAAGAGCCGTATTGAATGGCTTGAGTTCAAGGTATTTTCAATGTTGTACACGCTTTTTTTATTTATTACTGTCGGACAGCTTCATAATGCCAATCAAACGAATTCCAATCACGAAGTCAAAATCGCAGGACTCGAATCCACCGTCTCAATGCTTCAAGAACGACTTGCCTCACAATTAAGCCAACTAAAGAACGATGATGACTCGCACGCTCAGGAACATCAAATTCGCGAAATGCATTTGACTTCCCTAAATGCCGCCTTATCAAAGGATAATTCTGAATGCAAATCTCAGATTGCCAAACTAACTACCCAACTGACGGAAATCACCAAAACCTACCGGACTCTGGAAAAGAACTCTGCCGATACGATCCACCTACTCGAAGAAAAGGTAAAAGCCGTCCAACTCGGACAGCAAGCCAACCTCGCCTTGAAAAAAGCCCAAGCTGAGAACACGGAGCTTCAAAATCAGATCCAAGACGCACTTTCACAGGTAGAATGGTGGCGGAGTCTTGAATACGAAAAAAGTTTTGAATTGGAAGCAGCAGTGAATCGCGTAACCGAAATGTCAAATGAGATTCAACGGTTGATGCACGTCAACAACAGAATGAAGAATCAAGTAGTGGAAGATCGACAACGGCGACTATCGAGTACGTCGCCGCAAAGAGGATACAGCCTGCCAGTTGAAAGTGCAAAAGTTTCTCTTCGTGATGGGGCAAATAATGCTGTTGCAACCCGTCAATCGGTTGCCACCCTTGGGGAACAGTGACTCAAAGGAAAAAATATTGAAAATTGAATCATAAAGGTCTTTTATATAAATGAGATCTTCAACAAACTTCACCTATCAAAGGTCAAAAAGAAGTGAAAGGAAACGAGAATGTCCAATTATGCAGGTTATGGAACATCACCACGTGAAGTCGCAGACCATACATCCTGCATTCGAATAACCAGCTCCACATCCAAATCTGGTCCAGGATGAGCTCAGAATGTTGCTAGCATGTCCCGGACTATTCATCCAACCGCCAATGGCCGAGGAGCAAGAGGAATGACCGTAAAACATGTTTTGAGCGAAAATGGTTCCTGGTCCAGAGTCTTGGTGGCATGTGGGGCAAATTCTTCCAGTTGCACAGTTGTCTGCGACGGGGGCGGCGTGGTTGTACGCAATATCGTCACTCCAAGTCAACGGTGGAACACCGTACTGAGCTCTCAAGCTATTGTGCACGTTCAAGCAATCTTGCCTGTTCGTAATAGGTTTTTCGGTTAGAGGAATATCGAGCAAACAGAAAATACCACGTACGCGAAGTCGCTACCAGGACTAGGAGGTTGAGGTTTCGGCTCGGGTTGTGGTTCAGGTTGAGGTTCAGGTTGAGGTTCAGGCTTTGGTTCGGGCTTTGGTTCAGGCGATGGGGCAGGAGCTTCAGGACTTGGACTTGGAATTTCCCCAGGAGCACTTGTTGCCGTTGGCAACGCCTTCACATTTGGAGTAGTTGGAATAATGACATTTGGGATAGTTACACTGGAAGCCGTGCATAGAAAAGAACCAACAGCAATGCTGGAGGTACAGTTGAGACTTGGATTAAAGGCCGTCAACTGGGTCAATGAGATTTTATAACCGTTGGAAGCTCCAAGACAGGTAAGATTTTCAGAAAGAGTCACGTTAGAAGTGCAATCCGAAGAAACAGGACCCAAGGTTTGGGTAGTTGTGTCATTGAGGTTGGTTGTTTTTTTGTTGCGAAGTGAGGAATTCAGTTTATCGAAAGGGAATCCCATTCGAACGGTTGCATTGGCGTCGATAAACGCCTCGAGACACATTTGTTGACCAACAAGAGAGGCAATCGCGGTAGACGAGCAGTTGAGAACTGGATTGAGGATCTTAAAATCAGTGGGAGAGAGCGGAAACGCGGCAAGAATTCCGTCGCATGATTCAACATTATGGATAGTATATGAGGTCAAGCATGAACCTTGTTGGACTGGGTTTGATACTGATGCAATGGTGTTGTTGTTGGCAATTGGGATGAGATCACCACGGCCAACAGTGCAAATGATATCGTCTGGCTTGATGTTGTTACAAGTAAAGTTTTCATTGCTAGCCGTGTTTAGCTCAATAAGTTTGTGCATTTCCTGTGTTGAGTGTTCCGTTTGTTAAGGATCATCGGGGATCAATCTTTAATGGATCACATACAATTCCGGCCTTGTACGCAATTGACAAACAGGAGTCATTTGAGGCCACTTTATGGGTATAAAGACACTCTTGGGTGTTGGCGAATGAGATTGCATCCAGGTTCGGAACAATGTGACCAGTCAAACTCGATTCGTTCGCTGCCCGCTGTGAGTTCAGGCGCTGAAACGTAAATGAAGATGAAATAGAAGCAGCAGAGGAGGTGCCTGCGACTACGGCAAAGGCAAGAAGAGCTGACTTCATTGGTCAATAATGAGGTTTGGAGATTTGGAGAAAATAAGGGAGGAGCGGGCTTGTAGAGACCTACAAGGAGAAAATGGACCAAGTTATACGTCACCTCTCTAATGAGTTTTGGCTTCATTCTGTTTCGCGTGAATGTATATGATTGAAACGGTATGAGTCCGATAAAGCCTGCCATTGAAAAACAGTCGCGATTTCCATTCGAGCCAGTTTCTCTGCTTTTTCGCGCTCAAGAGTGCGATATAAACTATGTTGACGTATGCTTTCGTCATTTTTGTGGGTTTCTACACCCAACAGTTTCACATACCCAACAGTTACACAAACGATGAATGAAGTGAATCCAAGATTCCAAATGAATATTTACAATGTGAAAGACATGTATTATTGACTTTGAGTCTGGGATATATCGGGGTTGCGGTCAATCTTGGGGTGGAAGTTAATGTTGGATTCGGTGCTTGGCTGTCAAATATTCAAAAGAAAGAAGAGTAAGGAGTAGCACCCCTAACCCAACAACTTCCTTCATAGACGCCGTATCTCGAGAAGGAGCGAGCTGTCAGCAACCAACCAGTGGCGTTTTGTTATTGACGCGTCGCCTCACTCCCGCCCAACCACCATCCAGACACCCGCCTCTCCAACAATAAGGAAATGCTCCAGGTGAGGGTTGAACTCACGACCTTCTGCGTGCATACAGCCGTGGCGACCATATAAGACAGACACTCTTACCACTGAGTTACAAGAGCTACTCGTCTTGCAACAAATCTTTCTTTTATTCCGATCCCCTTTTTTCACACCCGAATACAGGCAAAACAAGAAAGTGCGACGGCTTGGTTGATATATTCTGATTGATTCAAATTCGACAACACACACACACTCAACCACACTCAACCACAATTTAAGCAACATAACCACTGTATTTTCTGATTCTTTCTTTCTAATAACAACACTCTACAAAACGCGAAGCCCATAGTTACAAACAGTGGCAGCCATACCGCTTGCAGCAACAAACGATCCACACCCAATCGTCTTATAATCCACTTCAAACCCAACAATATTCTTGAAATGTCCGGCATCCAGGTTATGTGGATCGTTCCCCAAAGCTTCGTTTGTTACCCATCCGTGGTAGGAGTTTGTACACGAGTCCTTTCCTGTATACAGGTTCTGGCCCCATGAAGTTCCACTTCCACTCTATGAAAAATAATAAGCAAAGTGAAACCCCGTTTAAAGAATATATTACATTGGTATGGCAGTGACTACAGTTATTTTCAGCAGCGTATTTGGCACTCGCAGTTGCATATTCCGCAAGCTTTTCATTCCACACAAGTGGCCCAGCACCCGAGTAATGCGAACGCGCATAGTTTGCAAGAATAGTGCATTCCTGATCAACAGAAAGTCCCTTCACATTCGGTGGTGTATCCGTGTTTGCGAGGACTTTACAAAAGTCCATTGTACCTTTGGTGCAGACCGTAGGGAGGACCACTACAACGGGTGGCTGTGGTACAGGAGCCGGAGGAGCAGGAGTCTCGACTTCTGGTCGAGGTTCTGGGGCTGGAAGAGCGTCAGGCTCTGGAAGTGATTCTACAAATGGTGGCTCAGGTTCTGGAATTGGATTACTCTCCACAATCACATCTTCCGCATCTGGAGCTGGTTGGACTTCTTCAGGTACCGATTCAAGAACGATGGGAGCGTCGACTTCGGCCTGTGGTTCAGGTGCTGGGGCTAAGGATTGATCGTAAATTGGTTCTGGTTCAGGCGCGACGGTTGTGACAGTTGTTGTTGGAGTAGCAACAACAACGGCGGCATACTTTGGGGCGCACTTCTTCTTTGCAGAATTTGCGGTTGCCGACGCGGTAAGAGCAACAAACAATAGGGCTCTTCCCAATTTCATTCCCTTTTCTTCCTCAATTGAATTTCCGTTTGGTATCAAGCCAGTAAAAAAAATTAATCACAGAAAGGTTTGAACCCCCTCTCTTTCAACAAGAAGGGTGCAACCTTAGCAGTTGTGTGTCTCTGATTCTTGAGTTTTTAAACTCTTTTCGATTAAAAAAAAGAAACTGAAATCTACTTCTTCTTTTTTAATGACATATGTATAAATGCAAGGAAAAACCACATCCCAGAGTGCATCCTTCTTCCAGAGAACGAAAGCCAGCTCTCGCTTTCCCTCTCTCACTCACCTAATCACTCTTCACGATCTCCCCCCACCCCACTCACCCCTTCTCTATCACAACCCATAATTACAAACCGTAGCCCCCTGCCCAATCCTCGAAGAAGCACATCCAATCGTCTTATACGGCGCCGCAAACCCCACCACATTCGTGAAATGCCCCGCATCCACATTCACAGGATCATTCCCAGCCGCCTCATTCGTAACCCACCCGAAATAACTCTCCGCACACGATTTTTTACTCAAATACAGATTCTGTCCCCACGTTGTTCCAGGCCCCGAGTTTGTGTGGCAGTCCCAGCAGTTGTTTGTTGCACTGTAGTCTGCGGATGCTTGCGCGTAGCCGGCTAGGGTTGGGGACCAGGTTAAGGGTTTGGCGGTGGGGTTGTAGTGGGATCGCGCGTAGTTTGCGAGGATCGTGCATTCTTCTGGGACAGAGAGGTTTGCGACGGATGGGGGTTTGTCGGTGGAGGTGAGCGCTGCACATGCGGCTATGTTTGTGGCGCTGCATTGATGTTGTGGGGGTGGTGGTGGTGGGGGTTGGGGTGCTTGTGTGGTTACGACAATGTCCGCTGTGGTAGTTTGTGGGGGAGGCGGCGGGAGGGGTGCTTCTGTGGTTGTGGTGGTCGTAGTTTGGGGTTCTGGTGGTGGAACGGGATCTGCAGTTTGTGGTTCGGGCTCAGGTTGAGGTTCCGGTGCTGGAGCTGGTTCTGTAGTTGGTTCTGGTTGCGGCGCTGGTGCTGGTCCATCTTGAGTTGGATCAGTTGTTGTGGTATCATTTGCTGCTGAAGTTATTGTTGTTTCGTTTTCTGGTTGTGGCACTGGAGCTGGGGCAAGTTCAGTTGTTGTAGCCGGTGGTGGTAGTGGCACAGCATAAAGAGCATGACGAACTGCTGCGGCACTAGTAGTAGTAGTGGTAGTAGCAGTAGTAGCTTTCGGCGCGGGAGGAGCGGTATACACAAATGCTACAGTCGTGGTTGTTGGGGGAAGCGGTGCAACGTAAAGCAGAGGAACCACCGGCAGCGGTGTTTGCTTCGACGGTTTAACACTAGACTTTGGATGACACTTCTTTGCCAGACTTGTTTGAACCAAGGTAACCGCCACAACAAAGACCACAAGCTTGCCAACTATCATATTTGGTTTTCTTACACAACTTTTTTTCTTCCAATAGCGATGCCTTGAAATGAATATAATTCCAAACAGGGTAGTAATAATTTCATTAATCCCCTCCAGCCCCACTCATCTTGATTGTTTTCGTAAGAGACTCAATCGTTTCAGGGTGTCTTTTTTTCGATTTGGAAGAAAAATCGTAACAATGAGAAAAAATTCAATTCCAGGGTTTTTCATCACCTGACTGGTAGAGACCTCAGAATAACTCGCTTGTTCCGGTAAAAGAATGAGGAAAATGTACACGTTACTTATATGAACATATATGGAGCGTGTCTATTTCGAGATATATCAACTAATAACAGAAAAACGGTGGAAAAAGGGGACGGTGGTGTGCATAAAAAAAAGAAGACCATCATAAAAGCCCCCCCTTCTACTCTTTTTAAATGGCACGCAGACCATAGTTACAAACAGTAGCAACAACCGACTTTCCAGATTTTGTAGAAGAAGCAGACCCACACCCAACAAACTGATATGGAACTTCAAACCCAACAATGTTTTTAAAGTGACCCGCATCCAGATTATGTGGATCCAAACCAAGTGCTTCCGTTGTAACCCAACCCGCATACGCATCCGCACAGGACCCAACTCCAGTGTACAAGTTCTGTCCCCATGTTGTTCCAGAACCAGAGTTGGTGTGGCAGTGAGAACAGTCGTTGTCAGCAGCGTATTGGGCACTTTCGGTAGCGTAGACAGCAAGCTGGTTGTTCCACACCAAGTCCTTCTCACCAGAGTAGTGTTGACGTGGGTAGTTTGCGAGGGCCAAGCAAGCAGCTGGTTCAGAGAGTTTGGCAATGCGAACGAAATCAGGCTTGTCGGTGGCAGCAAGCACTCTGCACCAGTCCATGGAGGCGGCAGTACAGAATTGTAGAGGTTGGGGTACTGGAGCTGGTGCAGTCACATTTTCAACAACGACTGCCTTGGCTTCTTCGACAATCACCACTTCGTTTTCCTGTTGTGGGACTGGCGCTGGTAAGTTCTCAACTTCCTCCTGGGGGGCTGGGGCTGGGGCTGGGGCTGGCTCGTCAACGACAGGAGCCACTGGCTCCAATGGAGCAACCACTTCCTCGACAGGGGCTTCGACAACAGGCTCAACGATTTCCTGTGGGGCTGGTGGTGGGGCAACGGTGGTGGTGGCGGCTGGTGCCTCGGTGGTTGTGGTAACAGCAGCAGTGGCCGCGGCAGTGGTGGTCGTGGCAGCGACAACAACGGCAGGGGCCTCTGCCTTGTACTTTGGCGCACACTTCTTGCCAGCGGCAACCAGCGAGGCGCTGGCGAGAATGGTTGCGAGGATGCTGGTCACCTTCATTTCTATAGTCTAATTGGTTGGTGTTGTTTTTGGGAGGAGGAAAAGGGAAAATCGGTCCAAATGACGCTGGTATCAGAAAAATTTCTTGGTTTTTAATCAAACAGACACGCACGAAGAGGCACAAGCCATCTTTTTTAGCGTCTTGTTTTTTTGTTCTTGCGTTCGCGATTGCCCTCCTTATTATTTTAGCATACAAAGCAACAATTTCAGACAGGAAAGGGATGGCGTTTCGTTGTTTCAGAAAGGGGTCTTGCCCCCTAAATTTACAACCAATTTCTAAAATGTCTGTATTTGCAGCCAAGAGACAAAAAGAGGTACTGATTTTATCTTTTTAAAAATGTATGGGTTTTTATTGGATGGGTAGTCTATAAAGTATAAATTCATATATCAAAGGTGGAAAAAAAGAACAAAGACTATACAACAGCTTGAAACGCGTCGTTGGACATTTTTTTACGGATACCAACTAAAGTTGCAGACGATACTCGCACCATTCGCATAAGAAACAGCACATCCAAAGTATGGATAGTCCACAGGATACCCGACCTATTAAACCCAACGTCAATCCTCATAAAAAACACAAAAGAGTGAACGAATATGAATACATACAATAGGTCACATAATGCTCTCCCAAATACGGCGCTTCTTGAGTAATCCATCCATCATACGCCTCTGCACATGTCGTCTTTGAACAATAAAGAACCTGCGCGATTCCAGTGCCACCGCCACTCAATGTATGGCATGCGGCCGTACAGCATCCGTTCTCGGCACTGAAATCAGCAGAATATTGTGCCAGTCCTGTCAAATGCTTTTTTATGAGTTTCTGTGCTGTTTTCAGAAAGAGAGACACACACTTACCAGCCAGGTTATCAGACCAAGTCAGTCCCGAAACTCCCGGATTATAATACTGCCTCGCTTGATCAAACAGCTGTCGACAAGAGTTACTATCAATGAATGGCCGCGGCGGGACCTGTCGGCGACGGTGAAGGAGCCGCTGTCGTAGCAACAGCCGCAGTGGCAGTTGCATTTCCCAAAAGAGTCGAGTTTCCACCAGCCAACAATGTCGCATTACCACCCACCGCCAAAGTCCCATTCCCACTTATCAACGTCCCATTGCCACCCTTCGAATCACTTCCAACAGCCCCATCATCCTCAATCGTCGGGTCCGGGTTAAACGGCACACAAATCAGGGTATTGGCTTTGATGAACGGTAATTTGCAGTCCAACGCAACATTCAAGTTCTTGAACGTCTTGAGTTCGATTCCGATTTCATCGCTCAGTTGTTGACAGGTCGGGGATCCAGTGACTCGAATTGCGTAGCGGCAGTGAGAGACGGCTTCGGCGTTCGAGACGCTGTAGTCGAGGTGGCCTGTTTTGTTTCGGTATCGGTAGGCGTCGACGGATGTGATTGCGGCTGCTAGTAGTAGGGCGAGGAGGGGCATCAGTGACCGTGGAACCATTTTGTTGAATTGGGTGGTGGTGGTGGTGGTGGTGGAAAAAATGAAGTAGGGTTCTGGTTTCTTCAAACGACTAAAAATTGAGATTGTGATTTGGAGCTCTAAGCACCCCCCTGATGATGGCACTCGTGCTCTTAAACAAGCACCCCCACCTCAAACTTGAAATATCATCAAAGCAGTTTGTTTTATTCTATATTTTTACACACAGCCATACGAGTGGTAGAAAAGGAAGCATTAAAAAAGGAGATCTGATGCTTGCATAATATAAGGTCTAAGATGATTAATGAGGTATACACAACACTTAACAACGAATAAGAATCATCACGGATTCATTGAAAAGTTGCAGACGATCGCCTGTCCATTCAAGCCACTCACAGCACACCCCACATATCTGTACGACACCGGGTTGCCCACGATAATCGCCCAATGGCCGCCCCGGTACGGCGCCTCGTCGGTGACCCACCCCTGGTACGCGCTCGCGCACGTGGTCTTGCTGCAGAACAGCACCTGGGCAATGTCGGTGCCCGGACCCGACAGGATGTGGCACGACGCGTCGCAGCAGCCGGACCCGGCGTTGTAGTCCGCGGCAGGCTGGGCTTGGCTCGCCAGGCGCTGGCTGAAGGCGAGGCCGCCGGCGGCGGGGAAGTACTGCTGGCGCGCGCCGTTGAACAGCGCGATGCATTCTGATTGGTCGACGCCGACGGGCGCCGACGCCGGCTTCGGGCACGCCGGGCAAGTGAGCGGGTTGCCGCAGTTGTCGGTGATTGTAGTTCCACATTGCGAATCGGCGCAGCTTGTGCTCGCGACGCACGGGCACGCGGGGCACGCGAGCGGGGCGCCGCAGTTGTCGGTAATCGTCTGGCCGCACTGGTCGGCGGCACAGGTGGTCGTGGCGACGCAGGCGGCGGGCGACGGCGTGGGCGCCGGCGATGCGTCAACACTGGCGCTGGCCGTCGCCGAACTTGAAGCAACAACGGGCGCAGCAACGGAAGACGATGGCGCAATCGGCGCCGCGCGGTTCGGCCGAAACACTGTCGGTGCCAGTAACACCCGCTGACGCCGAGGCTGGCGCCGAGGCAATGCAGATGTACAGACTGTCTGCAAGCACAGACTGTCTGCAAGCACATTGCTGCAGTCCAACCACGGGTTGAGCGACCGCAAGCCATTCACCGACATGGAGTTATCAGCCGCAAACTGCTGACACGTGGGCGTTCCTTTGGTCTTGTCCACAAACTTGCAGTCCTTGATGTTGGCCAAGTTGTTGCTGTCCATGTTGCTGTTCACGTGGCCGGGTGATCCGACTTTGAGTGCATTCGATAGCGTGCTTGCCGCGAGTGCCAGAGCAAGGTGGATGAGTCTCATGTTCCAGGTTATGAGGTTATAATGAGGTAAACAAGGAGTTGATTTGGTTGAGTGAGGTTTGATGCGAAATTACACAAGAACAAATGAAGAGAGCATGCTGTGAAAATCCAGAAATTAATCACTACTTTAAGAGTTTACTTTTATAAATGAGGTCATAAATGACTTGATTGAAACCAGGGTACAGAAATAACGCGGGACTTAAGCATAGTCACAACCAACAACTCCACCAAAGGGACTTCCACCGCAATTGTAAATTGAACATCCCAGCTGCGTATACCCACCAACCATAAAACCAAAGTGAGAGTTTGTAACTCCATTATTGAAATCTGCAGGAACTTTTTCAGCAATCATGATGCAAAAAAAAAAAAAAAAAAAAAAAAAAAAAGATGCAGAAAAGATTACTCACATTGGGCACATTCAGAACCGGCGCCATTATTATACTCAATAAAAGACTTGATTGCACTCACATAGTCCTGTCCAGCCCGAGACTTTTGGCTCTGGCTGGTCCAAAGACTGGATTATGAGAAAGCCCACTCGATGAGCAACCATTTGCATTCACGGAATACACTGCGTCTGCATACGCTTGACTTTCCAGCGCTGAAGACCAAGACAGTTGTGCCAAGGATGTACCGCGAATTGAGTTGACATAAGATCGGATTCGATTGTGCATATCGAGAGCCGCTTGGGCGCTGTTGCTAGCACCGTATTGGTATGCAATACCAACAATTCGCCGCGCACGGGTCTTGAGTAGGAGGTGGTGGATGGCGGAGGAGGTGGTGGATGGTGGGCAATCAGGACACCTCAACTGATTCCCACAGTTATCCCAAATAGTTGATCCACACTGATTCGACGAGCACTGTGTATTCGAAACACAAGGACAATCAGGACACCTCAACTGGTTCCCAGCAGTTATCCCAAATAGTTGTACCACATTGATTCGACGCGCATTGAGTATTGGGCACACAAGGACAATCCGGGCACCTCATCTGGTTCCCACAATTGTCTGTAATCGTGCTTCCACATTGATTAGGAGAACACGTTGTTCTCGAAACGCACGGGACAGGCGGGGCAAGTAAGTGGGTTGCCCGCAGTTGTCGGTGATTGTAGTTCCACATTGCGAATCCGAGCAGCTTGTGCTTGCGAACGCAGGGGACACGCCGGACACGCCAGCGGGTTCCCGCAGTTGTCGCTGATTGTGGTACCGCACTGGTTCGGCGCGCACGTGGTTGTCGCCAGGCACTGCAGCGGCTGTGGCCTCGCCAGCGGCACGGCCGGCGCCTCGGACGGCGTTGCCTCGGCGGCCGCCGCCGCCGTCTGGGTTTCGGTCGACGCGTCGGCGCGCTGCGTCGGCGTCGCTGCGGCCGCCAGCGCCAGCGTCGACGACGCCGCAGTCGCAGTCGCATTTCCCGCGGTGGCCGCAGTTTGATTTCCCGGCGAAAGCGTCGGCGCAAACGAACCCTGCGCCGTGCTTGGCGCCGCCGAAACATCGGCCGTTGTCTTCGGCGGCGGCGGCGAAGCCACGCAGACAAGCGTGTCGGGCGCGATCAGAGTTGAGCAGTCGAGCCACGGATTCAGCTGCTGCAGGACCCTGGCAGACTGTTTTCTTTCATGGTAAGAGACAACAGAGTGTGTGAATTAATAATGTTACCATCGTGTTGTATCCTGCTGCTCCATCGCATGTGGTCTGGTTATCCGTGATCTGGTATGTGTATCGACAGTCCTCAATCTGATCAAAGTTGGCAGCTGGGATCCGTGGGTTCTTGTGTCCATACGATGCAATATCGAATGCATATGCCGTATAATATGAGGTCAGAGACGTGATGAGGAGGAGTGTCGACACTGATGGCTTCATTTTCAGCCCTCTTGTCTTGTCAACTTTTTCAAACTTTCCCTTATATTATCGTTTTGTTGACGTCATCCACAAAGTTTTTATTGCTTTGAAGGGTTTTTTTATTCATAGACTGTTTATGAGGGAATAATTTTACAGAAGAATGAGGGACTTGAATGAGAGAAAAAAGAAAAAAAAAAAGAGAGAGCGTGTGTCTGAGTGTCAAGCCAAACGAGGTGCATTCGAAAGTCCGTAATTGCAAACAGTTGCTCCAGCTTTAATGGTACTCACACTACATCCAATATAGACATAAGGACTCGCAAATCCAACAACGTTTGTGAAATGGCCTGTTAATTTTTTGTATTATTTTGAGGTTCAACATAAAAAAAAAGTATTACAACCAACCAGCATCAGGATTCGAAGCATCATTCCCAAGCGCCTCATTCGTAACCCACCCATAATAAGCTTCCGAGCAAGACTTTTTACTCAAGTACAAATTCTGTCCCCACGTTGTTCCAGGTCCTGAATTCGTATGACAATCCCAGCAATTATACGTTGCAGAGTAATCCGCAGACTGTTGCGCGTATGCTGCAAGCGAATTTGACCAGACCAAATCATTCACACCCGGGTTATAATGCTGCCTCGCGTAATTCGCAAGCGTGACACACTCGTAGACCATTCCTGTGCCTGCAACGTTTGGTGGAGAGTCACTCTGAGCCCGGATTCTACAAGATCCATCCGCGATCGAGCAAGTCGATGGTGGCGGCGGTGGTGGTGGAGGGCAGTCTTGGCACCATAAGTCATTCCCACAGTTATCAACAATTTTTTGGCCACACTGATCCGCAGTACAAGTCGTACTTGGAACGCAAGGGCATTCCGGACACGTCAATGGGTTCCCACAGGTATCTGTAATCGTTGTACCGCATTGTGATTCAGAACAGGTGGTTGTTGAGACGCATACGGGGGATGGTGATGGTGATGGAATCACTACCGCTGGTGTCGCACTTGCAGAAATACTCGTAGTTTCATTTAAAGCTTTTGTAACCGAAGCAGATTGTGTAGCAGTAGTGCTGTTTCCTCGTGAATCTGCTTTTGTATTCGGCTTGTCGCTCACCACAGACACTGGCGTCGGCGGCGCTGACGGAACACACACAAAAACCGGCGGCGTCAACACCTTCTCACAAGAAAGCCATGAATTCAACTGCTTAAGCGCGTTGCTTGAAATAGCGTTCGCAGACGCAACGTCTGCACAAGTGACTCCTTCATCCAAAACCGGGTACGTGTATACGCAGTCTTGAATGTCTTTAAAGTTGGGTTCGGCAAGAAGTGGGTTCCAGTGGCCTTGTGATGCGATACGGAGTGCAGACGCGAGATGCGCTGTTAAGAGGGAGGTTGCCAGCAACTTTGTGATTTGGCGCATCTCTCTTTTTTTTTTAAGGCTACAAGCTATTTGATGTCAACGGTGGTTAGCAGAAAAGAATAAATGAATAAAGTATATAATAAAATTTATCGAGATGCAATTGTTATTTTTTTACTGATGAACATTAACATTAAAAGGAAAATGCAAGAGATTTTGGAAGGAAAGTGTGCTAGTGTTTGTATTCTTCAACGTCTCTGGGATCTGAATCCAGAAACTGGGGCAGCAGCTGCTGGCGCAGCGCCACCTTGCTGTGGAAGACCAGCAATGGCGGCAGCAGTGTTTTGTTGAACAGCAGCAGCAATTTGGGACAAGTTACCTCCAGCAGCGGCAGCAGCAGCGTTAGGGTCAACTGGGGCGGCTCCTCCTTGAACTGGTGCTTGACCGTTTTGTGGGATACCAGCGGTAGCAGCAGCAGTGTTTTGCTGGACAGCAGCGGCGATTTGAGACAAGTTACCTCCAGCAGCAGCCGCGTTAGGGTCAACTGGGGCGGCTCCTCCTTGAACTGCTGCAACAGGGTGCTTGTCCGTTCTGTGGGATTCCAGCGATAGCGGCAGCAGTGTTCTGTTGCACGGCAGCAGCAATTTGTGCCAAGTTACCTCCAGCAGCAGCAGCAGCGTTAGGGTCAACTGGAGCGGCTCCACCTTGAACTGGTGCTTGTCCGTTTTGTGGGATACCAGCGGTAGCAGCGGCAGTGTTTTGTTGGACAGCGGCAGCAATTTGAGCCAAGTTACCTCCGGCTGCGTTTGGGTCTACGGCAACTGGAGCAGCTCCTTGGGCTGGTGGGGCGGCAGCTACTGGAGCAGCGGCTGGTGCTGGGGCGGCAGCGGCAGCTGGAGCTGGAGCGGCAGCCGCGGCAGGGGCTGGAGCGGCATTGGCAGCGTAGGTGGCAACAGCGATTGACAGAAGGGAAAGGATACGGAGGACTTGCATTGTTTTAGTTTGGATATAAGGGTTGAAATCTGCTTCTCTGGGTGGCCAACACCAATAGTTATATATACACGAAATCGCGAAATTAAAACCAGAATTAAGGTGGTGGGAGAGAACTCATTCAATAATGAATTGTGGAGGTGTTTGTTGCAATGAATTCATCAAGAACAGGAACAAAAAAAAATTAGTGGCAACTGAATCAATTGAAAGCCTCTGAATTGCATACGGGCATAAAGAAAAAACATTCATTACAAAACACAAGGATTGGAATGACTTGATGTGACATGTTATGAGTGAGACACCATGAAAACAAAAACCAATCTATTGAAAACTGAAACATAGGTATCTAATCACAAGCACAAGTGCAATCTCAAATATAAAAAAAAGCACAAGTACTTTCAGAGACCGTAGTTACACACCTGAAAAAAAAAACGTGATAGTTCAGCATTAAACCTGACGCCACTTAAATACCAACCGTTGCGCACACTCCATTGACCTGGGCAGATCCGCATCCCATTGTTGTATACGGAACAGCAAATCCAACAATGTTGGTGAAATGCCCTGTGAAATAATCAATGCAGTTGGTAAGACAAAATGATTTTACGGCACCGGCAGAAATAATAATAATCAAACCGGCATCAGGATTAAACGGATCATTTCCTGCCGCCTCATTCGTCACCCATCCGTCATACGCATCACTGCACGAACAAGGGCCCAAGAACAAGTTCTGTCCCCAAGATGTACCCGGTCCAGAATTCGTGTGACACTCATTGCACTGGTTCTCGGCGGCAAAATAAGCACTGTCATATGCAAATGCTGCCAGTCTTCCGTCCCATTGGAGATCATGGACTCCTGGATTGTAATGTTGACGAGCATAGTTTGTTTGTGCGGTACATTCACTGGCAGGGTCAAGTCCTCGGTAATTCGGTGGAGCATCAGAGTAAGAGTAGTCTACACATGACCGAAGGGTTCCGTCGTAGTTGCATGGTGGTGGAGGTGGTGGAGGTGGAGGAGGAGGTGGCGGAGATGGCGAGGGAACGGATCCATCAGAGAGTGTGGCAACTTCAGAAGCAGAAACAGTTGCGGTCGCAGTCGCAGTTGCTGTCGTATACTTCCGGATGATCATTGTTCTAAATCAGAAGGAGTCAGTTGTATCACAATTTTTTTTCCTCGGTGTTCTTAATTACCCATTGAAGTCGGGTCGGTTGGCACTTCCCGGGTGAGGTATGGCAGCGTGAGTAGTTCCGTTGAACGCATTTCCCTTCTCATCCTGAATTACTTCTGAAGTGATGCAAACAATGAGGGGTGGCAGCAGCGTGCCCTTGCACACTTTGGGATTCAGTGCAACGAAGGTAGCGATCGACATTGCATTGGCATCGGCAACTTCCTGACATGTCGCTTTGGAGGTGACCTGTGATGGATTGGGCAGATGTTAATACAGCACAAGTGGCTGGCGCCCTTACGTTGAACGTATGTTCACAGGCAGCGATTTCTTTCGTCATTGCCACTCCATAGTGACCAGTGATCTTTTTTCCGAGAAACTTTCCAGCAGCGATCGCTGCCATGGCAACAGCCGCAGCAACAACATGGTGCAGTTGCATGTTGCAAACTAAACGGAATTTTTTTTGTTTCCAAATTGCTGTAACCTCCAACAACCGATGAACATAACAAGTAATCTATGGTCAAATATATTCATGCTGTAAAACGAGATAACCGAAACTGACTACCCGAAAAAAGATAAGACACAAAGTCTTTCTACAAAAAGAACATACAATAGCAACAAAATAGAACGCGCAGAAACATAGAGATCAACTCTATCGGTAAATACCATAGTTGCAAACCTTGAGAGAATAACTGAAGTCAATGGAAAGCTCCAACAAAATGGGTGAAGAAAAAAAAATCGACAAACCGTGGCACAGACTCCATTCACATTGGCAGAAGCACATCCAACGGACTGATATGGTACTTCAAATCCAACAACGTTTTGGAAATGACCTAAAAAAAGGTTTTGAAGGTTTAGAAGTCAAAAAAATCGAAAAGATGGTAAAAATAACAGTTACAAACCAGCATCCCGATTAAACGGGTCATTTCCGGCAGCTTCGTTCGTAATCCACCCAAAGTATGCATCTGTGCAAGAGCAAGGGCCCAAATACAGATTCTGCCCCCAAGATGTTCCAGGTCCAGAGTTGGTGTGACAGTGAGAGCATTGATTACGCGCACTGTATTCAGCTGAACCGTACGCAGCGCTAGCAAGTGCGTCATTCCACGTAAGGTCCCATGTGCCAGGGTTATAGTGTTGTCGGGGATAGTTCTGAGTAAATATCGGAATCAGAAAGACGGATCCATTTTCCAAATCAAATAAATTAACGTACAGTCAATACTAAACACTCCGTTGCAACGTCATATCCAGCCATGTTGGGTGGACTGTCGGATTGAGCATAGTAGGCGCATGGACCCAATGTACCATCGTAGTTACATGGTGGAGGTGGAGGTGGTGGAGGTGGTGGTGGACACGCTTCGCAAGTGAGATCGTTTCCACAGTTGTCCTTAATAACGGTTCCACACTGGTTTTCAGCGCAGGTTGTTGTAGGGACGCAAGGTGCGTCGGTTGGAAGGGCCGCTAGACTCTCCGTCGGCAATGCTACTGTAGCTGAAGCGGTGGTTCTGGTCGCAGTTGTTGTTGCCGTAGTGTTGCGGCTTGGAAAAGTTCTGTTGTTGGTGATTTAGCACTTTTGCGTCTACAGGACATTTGATGACCCACCCATTGAAGATTGGTTTGTTTGAAGAGTTTTCACCTGGCAGTGCGATTTTAACACCGGTTGTTCCATTGAAGGCTTCGTTTTTGTCAAAGTCTTGAAAAACGGCTGAAGCGATGCAAACTACAACAGGCGGCCAGATCTTGTTCCTGCCGTCTGTGCAATCAACAAAACGGTTTCTGTCATTCATCGCGGCGAATGCCTTGGTGGACTATTGTCGATAGGGGTAAGCATGTAGACAAGCCAGATTGGTGAGACACTGACCATTGCATTTTGTTTGGCAATCTCATCGCAAGTAGCTTCAGCAACGATCTGGTAGGTGAACTCGCACTCAGTGGCCTGCTGAGTCATTCCCCGTCCGAGGTGTCCCTTCACATGCCTGCCCAAGTTCTTTGTTGTTGTCAACGAGGCGAGGCCTAGCAGCAGAACACCAATGAGCATTTTGGTGAAAATTTTCAGGATTGAATTTTTCGAGACAAGGCTTGTGAACTCTTTTGTTGTATCAAACATCTATTCTTCAAACTCGGAAAACAACGGTCTATAATATATGTATCGATGCGTCTTTAAAGCCCATAGTTGCAAACCTAAGCGAAAGAAGAAGTCAGAAAAAAAGAAAAAGTGAAGTTGACATGCAAGTTTACAATCGAGCAGCCTCCTCCAGCCGATGAAGCTCCGCAACCAATCGATCGATACGGAATATCAAGTCCCACAACATTGAGAAAGTGTCCTGGTAAACCCATTTGAGTGACACCGAGAAAGAAAAAAACACAATTTGATTCTCACCTTGATCTGGATTTGCTGGATCGTTTCCTGCAGCTTCATTTGTAACCCAACCAAAGTAAGCCTCTTGGCATGTACACTGTCCGAGATACAAATTCTGACCCCACGACGTTCCTGGTCCCGAATTTGTGTGGCATTCGTCACAGCTATTAATGGACGAGAATTCAGCAGAGCCGTACGCGTAATCTGCCAATGTGGCATCCCAGCGCAAATCCCATACGCCTGGATTGTACAATTGCCGCGCATAGTTCGCCAAGTAGAGACAGGATGTTACTTCGTCGCCTCCAAAGTTTGGAGGAAAGTCAGATCGAGATCTTTCGACGCATGAACCATCATATACATTGCATGGTGCGGGTGGGGGTGGAGGAGGCGGTGGAGGGGGTGGGGCCGATGGATCCGATGTTGTTGCAGACGCGGTAGGTAATGCTGTGCCTGCTGAGGCAGTTGCAGTTGACACGGATGTGGAGTTTCGAGCTGGCATGGTTCTAAAGTAAATCAAAGCGAATTTAGAATGCTTGCTTATAAAGAGTATCTCTTGGAAATGCACTCACCCATTGAAAGTGGGTCGATTCGCTTTTCCAAGAGAGGGCGCATTTAAACCGCCCAAAATATTCCCTTGTTGAGTAACTCCGTTCGAATCTTCTGCTACAACAGAAGATACGCAAACAATAGTGCCTTTCGGTAGCACTGTTTTCGGATTCCCACACTGCAGCCAAGAGTTCATACTTGCGAATAAAGTCATCGTCTGTCAAATGGTTAATACGTTAGCCTCTACGATTCAAGCTGTGCTCTTGTTTCCAAACCATTGCATTGAAATCGGCTACAGCTTGACAAGTTGATGGGATGTTCACATCGAAAGTAAATTCACACTTTGCCGCATTCTTGGTCATTAATGCGTCATAGTGGCCAGTAACGCCTTTGCCAAGTTTCTTTGCATGGACAAGATAGACAGTGGCTACCAATGCCAGCAGATGTAGTTTCATTTCTGGGTCGAAAAAAAAATTGTCTTGTTTGGTTGAGGGGCACACTTACCCAAATTAGCTTTGTATTATTTGGGACTTATATTTAACATAGTCGCTATTTATTTACATTTCCTTCAATTATTCATACATGATAACTGACGTAGACTTTCTGATAAATTTGATTTTTTTGCTCAATGGTAATCACACCAACATTCCAAGGACCACCGGGGCGTGAAGTTATAGAGCATCCAAGCTGCGTATATGGACCAGCTATGTATCCAAAATGTGAATCAGGGACTCTCTCGTTGAAGTCTGGAAGTGTCTGTCAGTAGTAAATCGAAAAAAACTGATCTCATACAAGCCAATTCTTACATTCATAGCATGGTTATAAAAAGCTAGATTGCCGACATATAATTGATACATTCAAGGCTCTTCGCTCCAGCGGGACCGTAAAATAGGATTGGCCAACTGACCATTCACACAGCTTCACGTGTTTGACACTATAAACAGCATCTTCAAAAGCCTGGTATTCAAGCGCAATAGACTGCGAAAGAGCAGCAAGACTTGTTCTTTGAATAGTGTTGATGTATTCGTGAATTCTGTTGTGTAGGTTGAGCGCGTCGGTTGGATTGCTATGGGATAATGATTGGAAAGATCAATAATGTTGTTCTGGTGGCTGTAGTGGAAGACTGGATTCCGGCCCAAATACTTGGTGGCATACTTGAGTGCGCCCCGATAGTCGGTTAGCAACAAGAGGTGTCGAGTCTCGCGAACCTTGGGACTTACGTAAAAACTGTCTTTTTAACTCTTTAAAGCCTTATATTTTATTGCGGCTGTTTGATCAAGATAGACAACCAAACCTTATAGCTTTAATTGAGAATTTTGAAACTGGCCGCATTTGCGGTTTGGAAAGCGACAACGGATTCGGTCCAATGGTTGGATATTATATAAGCAGGGCGTTTTTGTCTGCCAAGAAATACAGGTGGAGCAATCGTGAGTCACGTATCAATTATTGCCGTTTTGCTCATTGCCAGAGACTCTTGAAGGTATCGGCGACTGGGTTTAAAACTGAACATCTTGCACAGAGTCAAGTGGCGCTCTTAAGCCGTTTTGCCACTTGTTTCAAATTGGTTCAAGATTAAAGGCTTGACCAGTGGCAGGGTGGCAAAACGCCCTCTTCGCCTACCCACTGCGAATTACAAAACGTTTCCAGCCCTTCTGTGTTCAGCCTAACCGCAGAGAGACTATGGCGCAGACGATGCTTGTCACAATGAACTATTCCTCTTGCCTTGCACAGATGTGTCTGCAGAAGTGTGGCCCAATTTAAGACCGCATCCACCTACGAGCAACTCGAGCAAGTCAGACGCCGCAATTGCCGGCCCACAAAGTAGAGTGCTGAAATAGCGCCCCCGCAGAGGGCCAGCAGCAGAGTGGCGCGCAATGGATTCCAAAAACGATTTAATCACGTGGCGACAAGCCCAATTAGAAACGCATAAAAAGAGCGTGTCTCCCTCCCTGAACATCATCTCCCAATGACCACTGCTGAAGAACTGGTTGCTGACAAGGCGCAGAAGGTGCACGACCTGGTCGAGGCTCACCCCGAGTACGACGATGACACTGAAGTCGGTGACATCAATGATGTTGAAGAGAGAATGTGAGTGACTCAGCGATACCCTTATCTGACCCACCCCTCGTGGGTCCAACTCTTATCCATCGACGAGCCGCATGTTCTAACTGCTGTTCTAGCAACTTCATTGTGCCTCAAACCGATGACCCGAGCACTCCAGCATTCACAGTCAGATCTGTTGTTCTCGGAACAATCTTCTGTGTTTTACTCTCCTTCATCAACACTCTATTGACATTCAGATCCAATGCTTTCGCGATTGGTGCCAATATCGCCGTTATCTTGGCTTATCCTATTGGTCTTGCGTGGGCGGCCCTCTTGCCCAAAGGAAACATCATCAACCCTGGACCTTTCACCATGAAAGAACATGTTCTCATCTTTGTTATGGCTTCATGCACTGGTCTTCCTTACGGTCTCGACAACGTTGTTGTTCAAGCCATGCCTCAACTCATGGGCAATGAAAGCATCACCTTTATTCAGTCATGGGCTTTCGTTTTTGTCACCCAGTTTATTGGTTACGGAATGTCCGGTCTTTGCCGTCGGTTCCTTGTCAAGCCAACCGCAATGTGGTGGCCAGGGTCCTTGACGACTATTGCCCTCATGTCTTCGTTCCACAAGGTTGAGACCGGTGATGCTGCTGGAAACAGATTCAAGCTCTCTCGTTTCACTGTATTTTGGATTGCATTTGGCTGCATGTTCACGTACGCGTGGCTCCCAGAATACTTTGCCCCAGGTCTTCAGGCTGTCTCAATCATGTGCTTGATTGCTGGTTCTGGAAAGAGCAACCCAGCTGGTGTTATGACTAAGTTCAATGCTATTGCGGGGTCTACCTCCAACGGTGTTGGACTTTTGGGAATGGCTTTCGATTGGGCTTACATTGGTGAGTATTTAAATTGACCAATCCGGGAACCTTTCCTTAATTATTGTTCATAATAGGCTCCACGTACTTGACTTCTCCATTCTGGGCGTCTGCGGTATACCTTTTGGGAAATATCTTCTTCTCATGGATCTTGACTCCAATCTTCTATGCTCAAGATATCTGGGGAATCAACGCCAAGATTTCTGAAGACGATGTGACACACAACCCATTCCTCAACTCTGCGCACTTGTTTGTTGGAAACCCAGACTCGGTTTCGCACGAACAGGGCTCACGTGTGCGACCCACTTTCTTCTACAACGTTTCAGACAACTACAACTTGAACTTGACTGCGTACAATGATGTTGCCCCTGTTTATATTACCGGTTTCTTTGCTATTTGTTATGGAACCTCCTTCCTTGCGATTACCGCTTCCCTTGCTCATGTCTTTGTGTGGTATGGAAAGGACATTTACCGCCAAACCATGAACGCCTTCAGACAAGTTCGTGATGAAGTAGACGCTCAAGACAAACACGTCAAAATGATGGAAGCATACCCAGATATCCCCGACTGGGCTTACCTCGCCTTCCTGGGAGTCATCACCATTGCGGCTGTTGCCGTATCCCTTTGGACTCCATACAATATGCCGTGGTGGGCTATCTTCTTCAACCTGTTGCTCTGTGCCATCTTCATCGTTCCATTCGGAATTATTCAAGCAATCAGTGGTTTCGGTCTTGGTCTCAACGTATTGACGGAATTCGTTATTGGATTGATGATTCCTGGTCAAACTGTTGCTGTTATGGCATTCAAGTCTTGGGGAACCAACAACTTGATTCAAGCTTTGGCACTAACTCAGGACTTGAAGCTCGGTCAGTATCTCCACATTCCCCCATATGCGATGGTGTTTGCTCAATTTTGGGGGACTTTTGTGAACTCCATTGTTGCTACCGCTGTTGCTTACTTTATGATGTTCAACTCTGGCAATCTTTTGGAGCAGCCAGAATGGCAATACTACAACTACCAAATCTTCTACTCTGCCGGAGGTATTTGGGGAGCTATTGGGCCTCAACGATTCTTTGGTATTGGATCCCTTTACGAAGGACTCCTTTGGTGCTTCTTGATTGGTGCCATCACTCCACTTTTGCCATGGTTGGGAAACAAGTACGTGGTCAAGTCAAAGTACTGGCACTACATCAACTTCCCACTCATCTACAGCATGTGGGGACCAGGAGGATACCAGAGTTTGTACACTCTTCCATTCATCATTGCATACTTTGGACAAGTCTACATGTTCAGACACCAGAAAGAGTTCTACCAAAAGTACATGTACGTTATTGGTGTCGCATTTGACGCGTCTTCCGCGCTTGCAATCACATTTATTTCTGTTCTGGGAATTTACGGATACTCTTTCACTACTCGATGGGCGTTGAACCCAAACACTGACGTTCTCCCCAACGTGGATTACTACTGCTGGCCAGGAGCTGACTATATGGACTTCAACTGCGATTACTACACTGCCCAGGGGTTGAACCAGACAGCAGAAGGCAAGGACTGCCCAATGGCCATCAGCATTGAGTTTATGACAGTGAATCTATGGAATAAATATTTAAAGAACGATTCTTTCCAATTATTGGTTTGGAATATTACGAATCTAACATTGCAGCGGAGCGAACTTCCAAAGAAATGCGAGAATATTATAACCTTTCTTCAAAAAGGGAAATGTATTTATTCTAATAACAAGATCTAATGAAACTGCTTCATGAAAAGAACAGTCACTTTGAAACAACATCAACACTCTCAGTCAACACACTCTGAGTCTCACGATCAGCAGCAGCAACAGCATCATCAATAGTATAGTGGAAGTACTGCAAGTTGTTTTCAAAGCTATCGTGAATAGCAGCCTCCTCACTATTCTTGAAATACTTTGCAAACGCAGCAACAGCCTTACCCTCCTGCGCCGACGGTGTCGCATCAAAGCTCGAAGAATTCGTAACTCCAGGAACACGAAGAACAGTTCCCAAGTACCCGCGGTGCACATTCACAAAGTGGAACTGCACAGGTCTTCCAGCATATCTGGTCAAGTCATCCTTGGAACTGATCAAGGCTTGCAACCCAGTGTAGTCAACGTGGTTCACAGAACTAAAATCCAAAACAATAGAACGAAGCACTGGGAGTGTGCCGAGTCCAAGCTTGTCGCGAGCCAAGGCGCGTTCTTGGGTATCATCACTCCACATTTTGTCGGAAGCAGCTCGAATGGAACCAGTGTATCTAAACTTTTCCAAGACAGTTTCCTTGAGACGGTCGGCAAAGAATCCAGAGTTGGGGTAGGTCAGGGACTCTTCAATCTTGAAGACAAGGATTCCTTCTGGAGCCTCAGTAACAGAGCTAGCAACATTGGGGCCTTCAACAAGTGGGTCGACCCATGGACCAGCAGCGGAACGCTTGAGAATCTTCACCTTTGGTCTAGCAACACGGGCGAGAAGGACAATCACGGACCAACCAACGGATGCGAACAACGAGTTTTCGATGGTGGATACCAAACAGACAACCAAAGCAATAGTAAATCCGAGACCATCAAGAACTGGGTGGTAAAAAAAGATTATTATTCATACATCCCCGGGGAAGAAATTTAAAATTGTGTGACGCTTACTCTCAATTTGGAACACATTCTTGAGAATTTTGAAGTTGACAAAAAGTTCAAAGATGGCGGCAATAACAATGGCAGACAAAACGGCACTTGGAATGTAGTACAAGACATCGGTAAGGGTGAAGAGACCGATGATAACGAGAACACCAGTGTAGAAAGTACCGAATGGAGTTCTAACTCCAGATGAAGACTTGATGGCAGAGCGAGAGAAAGATCCAGTGGATGGTAGAGCTCCAATGAACGATCCGATAACGTTGGTCAAACCAAGAGCAATAGTTTCCTGGTTAGGGTTGACAGTGTATCCGTTCTGACGACCATACATCTTGACGACAGCAATGTGTTCCAACAAGGAGAATGATAAAGATGGAAGGAACAGCCGGCAAGATCTTGGATGTGAAGGAGCCAGATAAGTCAGGACCACGAATTCCAGGAAAGACCCTTTGGAATAGTCTTGACAATGGAGAAGGGCATATCAGCCCTGTCACGGTACGCGTAGGAAACTCCAATGTAGACAATCAGAACGATGGCGTTACGCATGAACCCGATAAATCTGAGAACGGGGGTCTTCTTGGCCAAATGCTGGAACAAGTATTTAATAGAGAAGAGGAAAAACAAGGCCGTGAGTCCAAAGATGGCGTCGTATTTTGAAGTTCCGGTACCAACTGCTTTCAAGAAGTCAATCAAGATTTGGTATGGTGGGTTTTCGTTGGTGTTGATGTTTTTGACACCAAAGAGACCGGGCAGTTGTTGGATCTGAATCTGGATACAAGCACCCGAAGTGAAACCGGCAATGACAGGGATAGGGACAAAGTCGACGACGACACCCAAACGGAATACTCCAATAAACAACTGGATGATTCCGACCCAGAAACTCATTGTGATACCGAAAGTGACCTTCTCAGCGGTAGTGGCTTTGGAGCCCAAGTTGGAATTGATGGATTGACCCAATACAAGAGCAAGAACAGCAGTGAGACCGATAGTAACATCCTTGGAAGTGGCGAACACAGAATACAACAAGCAACCAACGAATCCAGTGTAGAGACCATATTCAGCTGGGAGTCCAGCAAGCTTTGTTGCATAGGAAATGGCTTGGGGGAACAGAATGAGGGCAATGGTGAATCCAGCGATAAAGTCTCCAATGAACCATTGCAGGTTGTATCTTGGCATCCAATGGACAATCGGGAACAATGACTTGGCGTATCTCACTGATGATTTAGGCAAGTCCTGGACAGCATCCTTGGCTGAACGCTTGAGTGCTTCAAATTGCGAGTCTGGCACTTCTTGGTATGGCATTTTATGTGAAGAATATGAAAGAGGCGATCCTCCCGGTTTATATAGCGAGTACAAAGCCGTATACAAGTGCCAGTTAATACATCTCGCACGGGCGCACGTGCGTCATCTGTGTACCAGCCCAACATCAACTCCCAGCAGATGTTAAATTCGCTGCTTTCTTCCACAAAGTTGTCGTTTAGATATAGATCGAAGGAGTCTTATAAGAACGAGCGAGTCTACATGGCAGTCATTGGTTCTTGCCACCAGCGTAGAACTGGAAGGGGGCTAATTTGGAGGGGGGCACCAAGCAATTAACAAATGAAACCAGAATTCCAACCCTAAATTGACCAGAGACGTAATAGAATGTTTGTTTAATATTTATCCAGAAAAGTTCCACAAGAGGTTTTAAAAAAAAAAACAATCCGCGTCACTCTGGAATTGCATCAATTTTACTCTCCCTCTTGCTGCCACCAGTTCGATTGCTTCGAGATCTCGCCTTCATATCCCACGTCTTGACACCACGCCCATCAACGGGGGTTTGCATCAGAGTATGCAGTTCAAGTCTCAACTCGTTGCAGAACTCATTCAAATCGAGGTCATCCGCATCGTATCCAAACGGTTGTTCGATTTCATTAGAAACCGCTTCGATTCCAAGTAATGTGAATGCGGCGATTGCGGTAACCGGGATAGTTAGCCATCTAAAAGTAAGAGGCTTCTTTAAGTCAACAAAGACACAATGGCTTTAGCCGCTTACCCTAGAAGCGTACAAGTTTGGAAAGGTAAACTAATTAAGTAGAGGCATAGAATGTGCTTTAGATGAATCGCATAGGCGAGAGGGATGGGTGTGTTTCTGATGCGTTCAAAGTTTGTGAGGCATTCTATGAGACCTCCGATGCTTCCGTTCATGAGAGTTTTAGTTGTACCGTCGATAACGCCTGACAATGGTTTTAGGGTGAATTGGTAAGGGTCTGTTCTGCCATAAGCCTCACCATTCTCTTCGGCAACACGAGTGTAGTCCGTTAATAAAAGAATAATATCGACGGGAACGCTGTCGGCCGATTGATTATGAGATCCCGGGCGGAATTTTGGGACATGGATCAAGAGATGAGCCAAATCCGTATAGTTGTGGCCAACTTCATCTCGCAGCAAGTGTTTTGTGGCAACAGCATAGGCCAAAATCAAGTTAATGGCGCCTGCGCGTTCTAATTCGTATTGTGCGTTTCCTTTTGCATCAGATGAACACTTGCAACAGTATTAAATTAGGCAGAAAACAAATTCAATGCTTTTTGTTTAGTTACCCAAATCGCTCTTGCCAAGTTTCTTGAATGTGTTACAAGTGAACCCCAGCCCCTTCTCGCCTCCCAAAATCTATCATAGGCAGTATTTGTTCTGTATCCGAGAATCAAAGCAACAACTATTCGAAAAAAAAGAGGAAGAAGATATAATTATTAGATTTTGTTGGTTTTTTTGGGGGGAATGGGTTGGATCCACAGTCCGATCGAAAGAACAACCCAAAGAATCACCCACCAAAACTAATAACGCTAATCAAAGCCTGCGAATTCGGATACAGCGTCCTCCAACTGGTCAACATATACACAACCGTCCAAATGGCCCCCCAGACAGTAAAGACAGTGGCAGGCGCAAGGACTTTTCGAAATACAGTATTATGAGCAGTGATAAAATCGAACCAGGATTCCTTGTATGTGTTTGTGACGATGGGTTCTGAGTCCACTTCTTGATCAACAACTTCCTGGATATCAGTCATCCGTTCAAGGAGAGAGGAGGCATTGGAGAGGCGATGTGATCGGACAGGGCTTTTGTTGTTGTTACTGTTGTTGCTGTTGTTGTTTGATGTCAAGGACAGTGCAGTCTTGGACGGCTGTCTCGATGGTGTGGGAGACAGTTGCTTGCTCATGACTTGCTCATAAAATTAAAAAGACGCAACCAATTTAAACTGAAAAATCATTGAGATGTTTATAGACTCGCAGTGCGAAAGAAAAAAAAAGCATCAAAAAGGAATTATCAAACAGTCTTCTTGTTGCTAACGAATGCATTCAAATCCCATGCTTTAACATCACGAGCGTCTGGCGCACTGTGTGTCAACATGTTGAGCTCCAGGCGCAACTCGTTGCAAAACTCGTTCAATCTCAAGTCATTCACATCATATCCAAATGGCTGCTCGATTTCAGAGGAGATGGATTCAATTCCCAAGAGAGTGAAGGAGGCAATAATCATGACAGGAATCGAAAGCCATCCGAGAACTTGAGGGATTTGGAATGGAATAGCCAAGAGAAAGAGAACCAGAATGTGCTTCAAGTGAATAGCATAAGCGAGAGGGATTGGGGTATTTCTGATTCGCTCAAAGTTGGTAAGACATTCAAGCATTCCTGCGATGCAGTTGTTCATGACGGTTTTGGGTGTGGCCTCAATAATTTCTATTATTTGCCAACAGAGTTAGATTGGATTTCACTAAAAATTTCCAGAACAACTCAACTGTCAGTTTCGGCATTACGAACATACTCAGTCAAGAGCAGAGCAATTTCCAAGGGAATGTTTCCAGTCGGGTTCTTATTTCCAGGACGGAACTTTGGCACGTGAATCAACAAATGCGCCAAATCAGTGTACTGTGGATTTTCAAAACGGGATTAGCTGAACGGTCTACCTGAAGAAAATAACAAGAATTCATACGTTGTGGCCAACTTCGTCTCGCAAGTAATGCTTTGTAGCCACGGCATATGCGAGAATTAGGTTGATTGTACCCAACTTTTCAATCTCAAACTGCTTGTTTCCCTGGGTGTTTGTAGAACACTAGAGCAGCAACATTAGAGGCCCAAAAAAGCAACTTCATAAAGTTGCCTTAACACGTACCCAGATGGCTCTGGCCAGGTTTCTTGAATGTGTAACCAGCATCGACCACACCTTTCTAGCTTCCCAGTATCTATCATACGCACTGTTTGTTCTGTAACCGAGAATCAAAGCGACGACTGTTGAAAGGAGAGAATGTGATTAGTCGCCTTAAATTCAGGTATTTCGTCAGCCCAAAGTCCGTCAATTTACGCACTGCCACACACTTTGCACATTGTTCGACAGCAGCAGTTGAACCGACAATCGCTCTCACACATGCAATACACCCTCTCTCTTCACCGAAACTCACCAAAGGAGATGACTGAAATCAGGGCTTGTGAGTTTGGGAACAACACACGGAAGTCGGTCAACATGAACACACAGGTCCACAGCACACCCCATGCCGAAAAGAGTAAACCAGGCACGATAATGTTGGTCAGAACCGATCCTTTGAGTGTCAGGAAAGAGAACCAGGACTGCTGGAACTGGTTTCCTGACCGCTCAAAGACTTCTTGCAACTCTCTGCCATCCACACTTTGGACATCTTCCATTCGCCCAACGAGATCAGAGGCGGTGGAGAGGCGGCGTGAGAGCGTTGCGCCAGTGTTTGCTGTTGTTGGTGAGAGTGTAGTCATTTGGTGATTTCTTCGAGAACAAACAAGACAAAGTTAATGAAATTGATTTCGTTTCATTCATGTTGAGATTAAATGCGATCTACGCTGCTTCAAAAGATCCATCGATCTCAGCTGTCCACAGGCGCCGAGTACGTCTACTCCCCGGCTCACTCTCACATGGCAGTTGATTCCACCCTCAACCACCTTCTTGCGGAACGCCTCAATCACGTCCATCGGACTACACACATACCCACTTCCTTCCCAAGAATGAAAAGGAATGAGGTTCACATGAACCAAAGACGCAAGCTCTCTCATGTCGTTCACTTTCAATCCCTTCTTTAGCAATGCCACGAGTTCTTCTGCTTCGCGGAGAGAATCGTTTACTTGATTCAACATGACATATTCGAATGTGACGCGCTTGTGTCTTTTACCGATACTCTTGTTGCGTCCGTGTAGTAGTATGTATTGCCGAATGGAATCCATAAGGACGTCCAGATGGGTACTGTTTGTTGATGGGCATTATTTGCGACCGAAGTGTGTCGTTTGTTGCGTGCAGACTGATGGCGAGGCTACATTCGAGGTCAGATGCTATTTGAGGAATTAAAGGCGCGATTCCAGAAGTCGAGAGTGTGATTTTGGAAGGATGGAAGCCGAGGTCTTGGGTCAATGTTTTCATGAATGGATATAATGCTTTGTAGTTGTGCAATGGTTCTCCTTGTCCCTGAGATATTGAAAGACATCAACCATATTAGTCGGAAAACCCCCAAATAATAAATAAAAGCAACAAAAAAGGACTGACCATCAGCACGATATTCGTCAGAGTTTTCGCTTCATCTTTATCCCTTCCAAAATCTCCTGCAATTTTCAGTCCATGCATTACTTGAGCCACCATTTCCCAAGGTTCTAAATTCCGCAGCATTTTCTGAGTGCCTGTATGGCAAAACGTGCATGCAAGTGAGCAGCCGACTTGCGAACTAACACATAATGTAGGCCGTTGTCGACTCAGAATCAGTACTTTCTTTCTCAACTACATTCGGAATATACACGCATTCCACTTTTGCGGCAACGCAAGGTTTCCCTGTCCCACTCACGCTTTCACCAAATGACAAGAGACACTTTCGCGTTCCATCAGAACTCAAGGTCTCTGTTATAGAGTCGGGTTTCCCAATTTCATATCCGTCTTGCAGCTCTTGTCCGTACTTGTTTTGATAAAACAGTAATATCTGAGAAGTGGGTTTGTCCGTGTTTGTAGATTGCTTCATGGACTTGGGTGATTCTGAACTTTTGCGCCATGATGGAAGGGGGTAGGAGTGTGGAAAGGGTTGATGTGGGAAGAGAAAGAAGAATCGGTTTTCCATCTGTTGTTGTGGATACTTTGGTGGCTGGCGGTTCGCGTTGAAGTTGTTTAGGCGGCTGTACTGGCACTAGTTGGGGTTGTGGTGGTTGAAGCTTTTGACTCTGAAGCAGTTCAACACCAAGACTGCTGCTTGTGGCCACAGTTGCCGCGACCGCTTTTACTCTTCTTTTATCGTCGGTTTCTCTGATATTCTTCTTCGATAATGGAGCTTCGATGGGTTTTCGGGCATCGACTTTGAATCCTTTGGCTTCCAGTCTCCTTCGCACTGAATTGGTAGCATCTTTCGAATTTGTTGTGAAGTTCCTTTTGCTTTTCTTTCGCTCTCTTTTGTCTGAGTTCAAACTGCTGTTCTCGGTTTAACTTTGACTTTACTTCGACTATCTGATGGCGGTTTTACTATTGATGGCCCTTTAGCGGGCGAAAAGTTTCTACCGGCTTGCTGCCAGTCCATGTTTGAGTCTGGTGTGAATGAGTTGGCGAAGTGGGATCATTACAAAAAAAAATAAAAGAAACAGATGTTGAAAAACAAGAGATACATATTGTACCTCATATCTCATATTACATCTCGCTGTTGAAACGATAAGACGATATAGCTTATGTATCTATAGGAATAAGAGACCTCTCGTTGAAGCAGTAGCATTTAAACGGGTTGGTTTGGCAAATCCACTGGTTAAAAGACTTCCGCCAGTACACAGTATGTTTATTTCGTTCAGCATCTTGTTGTTGTTATCACTTACTCTCATGTTGTTACTTGCTTAACGTAAAACAAGCCGAAGATGAAGACAAATTTCATCCGACTTTCATCATGAAAACAGTTTCGCCCATTCATTAGCCGCTCTTCATCAAAAACAAAAGCAAAGAAACCTCTTCCAAACCAGCCAATCAAACGCAATGCTCGTCCACAAACCCGACGACGAAATGATCGCCCGCCTCGAGTGCCTCAACCTCTTCTCGCCGCGCCCCGCAGAAAACGCACCCCTTTTGTCGCCGCGCAAACTCGAAGCCCGAAAGCGCCAGGCGCTCAAGCTGGCCGCCCTCAAAGCCGCGCTCTACACGCCGCATCCAGCGGCCGCCCTCGATCAAACTCCCGATGAAAGCACGCCATCGCTGACAAACAGCCCGGATGGCCACAGCGAACAACGGCGTGCGCAACTGCCCCAGCTCGCGTTGGCCGTCAACACTTTTCCGGAATTCAAGATCCCAACACTGTCGCGTCCCCCGGCGTCGCCCAAATGGAGAAGGAGCTCAAAGGAGGCCGCTGCTTTGTCTGGCACTGTGAAACATTCTCAAATCGAAAAACGACGCACTTCCATCTATTGAAAACTTGTAATCTTGATTCTCATACAATACATGATATCTTTGTTAAATAAAATCCATATCAAGTCAATACCAAGTGTGTAACAATTTCGCCTTCTGATAGGCACTTTTGTCATTGTTTTGATCAATGCTTGCGATCGAGACATTTTTTCACGGGTCCGATTCGCAATTGGCCAACATTGCGCCATCCGACAATTATAAATCCCTACCCATGCGTCTTGATAACGAAAGAATAAGAAACCACTTCAGAAACCCTCAAACCTCAAACATTGAAATATGCCACACGAGACAAACAGCAGTAACTCTTCCATCAAGTCAGTTATCCAACAAGAACCACCATCATCGCCAACTGAAAGCATTGCAAGTTCTGAGGAACCAAGACGCTACCTCAAAAGACGCGACAACTTCATCTTTAGAACCATCTCGGATGATTTGAGGGTCCCTGATTCCTATTGAACGCGTCAAAAAGTCGGAATTCGGGATATTTCAGCATTAATATTTATCAAAACACAACGCATACTACAATATTTTGCCAATAAAACGCGTATTTATTTATTGAAGTGATTTTGCCTTGTCGAGAGCGATTAACACGGGGCAATTTCACCATCAAGATTGTCAGGTGATTGTCAGCCGATAAGGACAACAAACACGTTTCTGAGCAAAAAAAAACAAGGGTTTGTATCCTTATCTTTATCGTGTCGTTAGTATAAAACGGACGCGATTTCCGCTCTAGCTCTTCTTCAATCAGCCACCAACCAAAAAAAAAAAACACGATCTTTCCAAACAAATTCTACCCATGCCATCCGAAACGCAGTCAACTACGTCTTCTACAAAACCGTCTTCAGAATCCTCTGCACCGTCTTCTCCATCCAAGGAATCTACGAAACGTGAACTCAAAAGAAGAACCAACTTTATTTTCAAGACTATTTCAGAAGATCTGATGATACCGGATTCTTTTTGAAATCATCAGTGCACTGTTCAACACGAATGTCTCCCAAGCTTACGAGTACCCATGCTTCTTGCTCTTGCGCGTAAATTAATACTTCAGTCCTTTTTGTGTAATATTTCAATAAATTAATACCAATAAAATCACTAGGTTCAGTAATGTGAGAACCGACGCTCCCGGGAGGAGTCCCCGCGGGAGCGTCGGCGGCCTGCACTGAACGGCAGCCCAAACTTTATTTCTCTTTTGGTTTTTTTTTTTTTTTTTTTTGAATAAAGGATAGTTTGTTGTTTGACAAATGGTATAAAGTTGTTGTTGGTTGTGCGGGAACGCGTGGGTTTCCGCGAGAATGAAAGTTTGGGTTGCCGTTGAGTGCAGGGCGGCGGAATAGGGTGGATGAGGGTGGGTCGCTCGAACGAGCTCCGTGGTTTGGAAAAGGGAAAAGTGTTCCAAATTGGACACCATACGGCTTGTCAAGGCTTGACTGGTGGGATCTCTCAATATATCGATCCCACACAGCTAACCCTTAAACGCGTATTATACCAATAAAATCACTAGGTTCAGTAATGTGAGAACCGACGCTCTGGGTCGGAGCCCTTACTAAAGGCCATTACTGAATTGAGGGTTTTATTGGTGTTAGGTGTTATTGGAAATACGAATATTGCGCTATATTCGTGAGCCACTCATGTGTGGTGGTGATCGGGTTCTGCCCGTCGCTGACGTGGGCTGCCGCAATCGCGAACTGGCTGTAGTGCCTGGCTGAGTCAGCTGTGCGCCAGCCGCCTGCGGCCATGATCACCGCGTCGCTCTCGCGTTCGAGGGCGGCGGAGATGGCGTTTTCAACGCGGAAGCCGTAGAGGGTCTCGCCGTTGAACGTGTCCAGTTCCTTGAGGCAGTTTTGGAATTCTCGGACAAAGGCGTCCGAGTCTGCGTGTGGTCGCGGGTTTGTGGCTCCGTGGCGTATGTTGAAGAATACGAACGGCCGGCCGAATGCCAGGTTTGCGTCACAGAGGGCGCAGTCCCTGGTGTATAGGCGCAGCGCGTCCAGGCAGTCGGGGTCCTGGATGGTGAAGCGGTCGGGGGTTTTGGTCGCCGCCGTCTTCCCGGTGATCATGGTGATCAGGATGCCGGAGCGGTCTGGCAGCCAGAGGAAGCACGAGGTGCGTAGTCTGACCAGGTCGCCTGGGCGCCTGCCAGAGGTTTGGCATACCAGCAGGAAGCACCAGAACTGGCGCCAGCGTAGGCGGTCCCACGCAGGGGCGTCCGCGTTCGACCAGCGGGGTCTGACGAGGGTGAGGATGGACCCGAGGTAGTGGGGGGGGATTGGGATGGCCTGGACCGGTGTGACGCCGTGTGCGTCGGCCTCCTTGTTGAGTCTCTCGACGTGGTGGCGTACGAGTTTCGAGTCGGCCGGGTTGCCTGTGCCCGCGCGTGGGTCCCATGGGCCTGGGAGGCCTGCGTCGGCCAGGCCGGAGCGGAGTTTGCTCGCGGCGGTCTGTATGGAGGACGGCGCGGCTTTGATGCGACAGACCGTGGGGTCGCATTCCTTGTTGACTCGATTTCCTAGGCGGGCAGCGTTCTGTTTGCTGCAGGTGTCGCTATGGTATTGGGTGCGGCCGTTGAGCTCCTTGGAGATCAGGTAGTCGACGACGTCGACGGGCGTGGCGCTGTAGATGGTTGCGGCGCGTGTCGCTATGAACGACGTGAAGTGGTTGAGTTCGGCGGTGGCGGCCGTTGGGATGGTGGGCAGGGTTGCGTGTAGGGCTTGCCTGCGCGCGGCGATGTAGGGTTCGTTCACCTCTACGACGGGTATGTCACCCACGTCTCTGACGAACCGGGCTCCGCACTGCATGCAGAAGCGGGCTGTGCGGGGGTTGTCGCGACCGCAGTCGCGGCAGCCTATGTCACCGTCTGGTGGGAGGGCGCAACGGGCACAGAGGCTGGGGCCGCTGTTGGGCTGTTGGGGTGTTGGTGTTAGTGATGTATTGTTTATTGGATGATGAAGCACCAGAGGTTGTGGGAGTTAGGGATGGGGGCTATAGCTTTGGAGAGCTTGTGGTACCCTTGGAGGGTGTCGATCTGGCCCACGAGTGCTAAGCGCGTCACGTGGGTTGCGGCTTGGTGGAGTTGCGGCCACCAGCTCTCCATGATCTCGGGCACCACAAGCACGGCTGTCGCCTTCGATTCGATGGCGTACTGGGTGGTGGCGGCGATCATGGCAAAGGGTGGGAAGAAGTAGGCGGTGTCGTCCGCCGTGAGGGTTACCGATAGGATGTTGGTGCCGGCGGCGCCGGGTGTCTCGTAGCGGCTGTAGAAGCGCGGGAGTTTCGCGTTCATGGACGACGCCATGGCGTCGATGTTGCAGGGTCGGCCGATGGCGGCTTGGGTGAAGGCCTGGACCTTGGCGAATGCCGCCGGGGTGAGGCGGTAGTCATTGCGCGCGTCCTCGCGGGTGATGCCGTCGGCCACGTCGTTCTCCTCGGACCGGAGGTGGTGGACGATGAGGTGGCAGTTGATGTGGCGGCAGAGCCGCCAGATCAAGGCGAGGTAGCCGTTGATGAGCGGGGAGGTGGACGAGCCTTTGTTGAGGCAGTGTACGGCGACCATACTGTCGAGCCACACGTCGACCCATCTGTTGCGGAGTTGGTTGGCAAACTGGCAGAGGGCGGCGAAGAGCGCGAACACCTCGCGCGCGTTGATGGACACGCCGGCGTTGGGAAGGAGGTGGTCAGGGACCTCCTCCCCTGTGTGGCGGGTTCCGCCTTCGGTAACGAGGACGCCGCCGTGGCGGTTGTCGTTGGCGTCGGTGTTGAGCTTGGGTCGGGTGTCGATGGCGACGTGCATGGGGGACAGCCATTCGGCTCCCTTCCAGTGTTCGGGGTGGCTCGTGTCGACGCAGAGCCATTCGCGGAGCTCCTCGCGTAGCGCGGGGGAGATAGCGACCGCGTGACCGCGGGCTTGCGTGGCAAGCCCTTCGTATTGAAGCCGGGTGAATGCCATGCCGCCCTGGAGGGCGAATGACAGGTGGACGCACTTGCCGACGAAGGATTCGAGGGCCGCGTATGGGGCGGCGTCTTTGTCGATGAAGGACCGGAGCAGCGTTAGGAAGCGCTCCCGTTTGTCGTCTGGGAGCTCGAGGCGCCTTTCGAGCAGCATCAGGATGAAGCCGAGGTATCTCGGTGTGGTGGATGGGATGACCTGGGATTTGCGTCCGAAGAACAAGCCCAACTCGGTGCCCAGGATGAGTAGCACATACACCGAGTTGCTGACGCGGGCGGGTGCGGTCGGCGCGCCTCGGAGTTCTCCAAGACCGAAGTCATCGAAGAAGACCATGAGCGGCAGTTGGTGGGCGCGGAGGTAGCGCGCGATTGCGTCGGTGAGGATGAAGCACACGAAGGATGCGCTGTTCCATCCGAACACAAGCACCGTGGACACGAAGTAGGTCCAGCGGCCTTTGTGTCTCCAGCGGAAGCCGAAGTATTTCCGCGAGCTGGGAGCTAGGCGGAAATTGTAGTAGCACGCCTTGACGTCGATGACGGCCATGTGGGTGCCGATCCATCGGCTGAGCTGCCGGAGTGATTCCGGATGGTGTGGGGGTGCGGCGGTGTACTCGTTGAGTCGCCGGAGATCGGCGATGCGGCGCGGTTTGGTGGGTTCGACTCCGATCGGGTAGACCACGTGGGGTGGGGCTGTGCTGTCACATGGGCCCAAGGGGATGCACGCGCCCGAGCGGAGGTCGTTTTCCAGCTCCTTGTTGAGGAAGGTGGTGAGGTGCGGCGGAGTGCCGCCGTGGTTGTCCTGGTAGAGTGGTGGTGGTCGGGCGTCGGACTTCCAGAAGTCGTCGATGTCGACGCCGTGTTCGACGATGCGGAGGATGAGTTTCTCGTGTGGGGAGAAAGCTGCTACCTTGCGCCAGGCGTGGAGCCGGGTGGCGTTGACGTTGCCCGCGCGGAATGCGTCGGGGCTTGGGAGGAACAGGGTTGCCGGGTCGCCGTTGGCGCGGCCGGCGAGCACCTCCTCGACTGGCGGGTGTGGTTGGACCGGTGCGGCGGATATGGCGTTGTCGCCGAAGATCCGCTGGTGGACGATGTGGGAGTCGTGCTGTGGTGGTGGTGTTAGCGTCACGTGATGAGTCATGTGGAGGGGTGTTTATTGGGGGGGCGACGGCGCTGACTGGGCCGGAGGATCAACGACGTTCGTCGCGGTTGCCGCTGTTGCCACTGCCGCCGCTGCTGGTGCCAGCGGGTGGGGTGCGGTTGTTTCTGCAGCGGGAGCGGGTGCAGGTGGCGGAGTCGCAGTAGCTGCGGCAGTCCGATGGCGAGTGGGGCGGAATGCCGTTCCGCTTGCAGTGGGAGCAGCCGCTGCCGCCGCGGGAGGAGCTGCCTCCGGTGGTGTTGTTGGTGCCGCGCTTGGAGCGGGTGGCGTCGGCGACCTTCGACTGCTGGATGGCGTGTCTGTCGATCTTGGCGAGCCATGCCTCGTCGAGACCGTTGTGGGCGGGCGTCTCTTTGAGGTGGGACATGAGGAACCGCTGCACCGCCTGTGGGGTGCAGCCCTTCTGTGCGGCCGTGTCGGCGATGAGGGCCGCCTTGCTGTAGTTGTTGAAGGCGGCCATGTCGCCCGCGTGGGATGCTGCTCCCGTGACGGCGGCGATGGCGGTGCGGATGTCTGGGTTACTGGTGTAACCCAGGGTTGTGATCGTCGCGCGGAACGACTCGTCCAGCATCTCGAAGCGCCCCTAATTGACATCTGGTCAGTAAGGGGTGAGAGATGTGGTAGGCTGCTGTGGATGGGGTCGCGGTGTTGGAGACCCCTAAGCGGGGGCCATGATTCCTCACGCATGCCGCCGGGTGCCTACCCCGGCGGGGCCTCTTACGGCGAGAGGGCTTAAGAGCGCGGAGCTCACCGGAGCGCGAGGCTCGACCTGTGGCATGAAGCTCGCCAGGAGAGTGGGGCCCGCACGAGTGTGGTGCTCGTTGGGGGACTCTCACCCCCGTTGCGTTGGCGTCGCCACGACGTGCACGGCTTCGCCGAAAAGTGCGCGGCTTCGCCGCGTGAGAGCCTGGGGCGGTTGCCGTTCCGCTAACGCCAGGACACGAGAGGAGGAAATGCAAGGGGGGTTGAACGAAAGGTGGACTAACCTGGAGTCTGGTGGCGGAGCGCATGTCGACGATGGCATCCGAGGCGGCGTCGTCGGCGTCGTCGGCGTCATCGGAGTCGGCGTCGTCGGCGGGTGGCGGTGGAGGGCGGCGCTGTTGCTGTTGCTGCTGCTGTAGCTGCTGTTCGCGTTGCCGCTGGGCGGCGCGAATGGCTTCCGCGGCGGCGCGGAAACCCTGTAGACGGCGAGGCGGGGGTGGAGGGGGGGGGACGACGGCGTTGGCGGCGTCGCTGTCGCGCAGGGCGACGAAATCGTCCCAGTCCGGGTCTTCTGGGGCTGGCGGGTTGGCGAACGGGACCGAGAGGCGAAAGCGCCCATCCCAGGCCAGCGCCGGGTTGGCGTTGCCCGGGTGGTCCACCAGAGCTTGGAAGACCTCGTCGGCTGGCGTGTCTGCCGGGAGGTCCATGGCACCGGCTATGATACCTACCATGTCGGCGTCGAGGGTAGCGAAGAGGAAAGTCAACACGTTGGTGTTCGCGGGGGCTGGGTGGGCGGCGGCCATCGGAGCGCAAGCGGTAGCGAGTGAGCGGAGGGGTTTGGAAAAGGGAAAAGTGTTCCAAATTGGACACCATACGGCTTGTCAAGGCTTGACTGGTGGGATCTCTCAATATATCGATCCCACACAGCTAACCCTTAAACGCGTATTATACATGTACTATATTCGCGTGTGTGAAGTCGTTTTGTGCCACGCATAATTTGCGGTCTGGGTCGTCAAGATAAGGGATGACGTGCAACAAAAGTTCAAACCACAGAAAAAAAAAAAAAAAAAAAAGATCCAACACTTCTGATGCCTGCACCAAGCAACATTGTCGCCTCCAGCGAATCGACAGTCGACAAGACTCTCGTCATGAAACAAAGCCCCACCTCAACTGTCGAGGCCTCAAAGACAAGGGAACTCAAGCGCCGAACCAACTTTGTCTTGAAAACTCTGGCTGAAGACTTGACTATTCCAGAATCTTTCTAGTTTTCAAAAAAGAAAAAAACTGCTTACTTTTGGGGCTGTTGCCCTCTCTGTTATTGACGTTATGTTGTCGTTTTTTTTAAACCCCCTTATTATAAGTCTCACCATTTATTTCGTACGTATTAGCATCTCTGTTAGCCATCCATTATATTATTGTAATCTGCTGAATTAATAAACACTGCATTTAATCGCAAGCTTTTGTGTCTCTCAGTAGTTTAAAAAAAAATGGAAAAAAAGAACCAAGCCAATTTAATCTCTTCCAAAAGACACAACTATTTCCAACTTCCAAACAGCAAATGAACCGATCTCTTCCCATCGCGTCTGTTCGCGTCCATTTCGACGTTCTGAAGCATCAAGACAACCGGCTGATTCGGACTTTGGCTGGCCCAACAACACAAAGTCCGCATTCATCACTATTATCGCCAAGCGCGGCTGCCGTTTTCGAAAGTGAAGACGGTGGGGGGAGTGGAGTGTCACTGAGTCTTCCTCCAAAAGTTGCGAAATGGAGGCAGAAACAGTGACTGTGTTCCGCTTTCATTGAGGAGAGCAGTATCCATCTCCATGATTGCCATCTCCACTTTCAAATGCGAACCTCATCAGCAAATACATCAGCATTTCTCCAAAAAATAGTATTTCTATCTATATCCATCTGTTCAAATACAAGTTTAAGATGCTGGCATCTTTCTCAGACTTTCTGATAAGAATCATCATGAATAAAATAACAATTATCCCCTATAGGTATATATTATTCTATCCGCAAATTAACGAGTAGTAGCTTCATAGTGCTCTTTGGCAATTTCTCTGATGACGGCGGCATTCGCCACACCCGTCGCCTCCACCATCTCACCGAAAATAGAACTTTGCTTTGACAACAACAAATGAGGTTCCTCAAACTCGGCCACTCTCCCGTGCTCCAACACCAAAATCCTATCAAAAGCCGCGATAGTATTCAATCGATGCGCGATACTAATCACAGTCGCGTTCTTGAAATAAGTCTTCATGGACTCTTGAATTCTCAAATCAGATTCCGCGTCAACAGAAGAAGTAGCTTCATCCATAATCAGAATCTTTGATTTCTCCAAAAGGACTTTGGCGAGACACAAGAGTTGGCGTTGACCAGCAGACAAGTTGGCGCCGCCTTCCGTGATGGGGGATTCGAGTTTTTCAGAGAGACTTGAAACGTATTCCTTCATTCCACAGCATTCCAAAGCGTACCAGATGTCGTCGTCAGTGTATTTGGAGGTGGGGTCCATGTTGGTTCGGACTGTTCCGTCAAATAGGATTGGGTTCTGTGGGATCATTTGGATTCCGCTACGCAGTTTCTTGAGACCAATGGTCGCAATGTCTGGGATATTTTTTAGATGGACCAGAGGAATAACAACAAGAAAGAAAAAAATACAAAGCAACTAACCTTCTCCATCAATTGCAATCGAGCCTTGACTCGCTTCCATCAATCTGAAAAAGGCGTCCATCAAAGTCGACTTTCCAGACCCCGTTCTTCCAACAACACCAATTTTCTCACCAGCCCGAATAGAAAGCGAAATATCATTGATGACAAGGTTTTCGGGACGAGATTCATAGGCGATCGTCAAACGCTTGATTTCAACAGATCCCGCGGAAGGCCAACCGTCTAGTTTTCCGTCCTTGGGTAAAACGCGTTGGGCTTCGGCTGGGAGCTTGTGAGCGTAGTGATTCAATCTTTCGACAGAAACCATCTATTTAAAATAATAATAAAAAATGATGGAAATCAGTTGCAGTCATACCCATTTTTATGCAATTGTATAAAAAACTTACACTGGCTTCGAACTCTGCAATTAAAATCAACATGGCATTGATGGAGGAACTAAAGTGCGTGATTTGAGTCAAAGAGAGACCCACCAACTGGTACGGAATAACGTTGGATGCACCCAACAACACAATGGATAAGATAATCAAAGATCCAATCATATCCAATCGGAAGGAAATCCAGAGCATCGCATGTCTGTAAAGTAGGGTGGAAAGGTTTGCCTTGTCAAGAGCCACCAGTTGTTTGGAGATGAAGGCGGGTTGGCTTCCATACGCCAGAATCGTCGGGATACCAGTCAAAGATTCGGAGACGTGGGCTGCCAATGGGGACGCCATAATGGAGCTGAGTCTTTTGAGTTCTCGATACGATATACGAAAGAAACGGAACATGTAGTAGACGCAAACGAGTAAGAACACGCAAATGGCTGAAACAATCAAGTATATCTGGTTAGAGTTCGCATTTTCGGGCCTGAGTAATGACGAAAACTTACGAATCACATACCAGGCGGAAATGCAAGTGACGATAACACTGGTTGCAAAACAAATATGTTAGGCTTTTGAACTGGCAAATAAAAAGATCGCGACTTACATTCCAATCGTAATGTAAAGGTTGGCAATCATATTGGTGAAAACCATTCCAATTCCAAAATCCAAACTTCGAACATCAGTCGTCATTCTGTTTAGAATACGACCGATCGGTTGTGCATCATAGAAAGACATTGGCGCATGCATTAATCCTTGTAAGGCTTTGTCATGGAAGTAGTTTGAGCCATGGATACAAATATAAATCGTCAAGACAAACATAACCACTATAGAGAGAAATTTAGAACGGCAGTTTTAAAAAAAACCAAAGTACTCAACTATTGAGAATAGAATCTCCTGCAGCCAATCCACTGTAGATGTAAAGATAAACTTTATCATCGGAAAATCCCCAATAATTAGCTGTCCACGCGGACAAAGTCAACTGTTGGACAACGTAAATGGCGATCAAAACGAAAACAGCAACAAGTTCAATAGCGATCCAGTGGGTTCCGATGGCATTCATGAAAGACATGTACGTGGCTCCTGAAACCGCACCCTGTAATTTTTCGGTGCTTAGTAAATACTCCTCCGTTGAAGCAATAATGGACACTCACGGTAAGGCGATCTTCAGCTTCAGCATCTTCTTCAGGACCACCTTCGTTCATTTTCACATCGTCGGCTTTTTTGACAACAGCCCCTTTGACATCCCCGGTCGCCTCCTCCTCCTCATCGATATGATAATCCTTCATAGTTTCAAAGAGCTTTCCATTTACATCTGCCATCAACTCTTGGAATGTTCCGTTCTGCACAATCTTTGCACCATCCATCACAATAACCTGATCAACATCTGGAAGAATGTGCAAGAGGTGAGTGGCAATCACCACAGTTTTCGATTTCATCAATGGTCCCTTGATTGCGTTTTGGAAAACGGCTTTCCCAACGTGAGCATCGAGAGCCGAAAGCGGGTCATCCAAAACGTATACATCAGGGTTTCGTGAAATCGCGCGAGCAAGCGCGATTCTTGCCTTTTGACCACCACTGAGGTTGATACCCTTTTTCTCCGATTTGGGTCTTGATGCCTCCAGAGAAAGAGTTCAAGTCTTTGGCGAGAGAACATGCTTCGACGGCAGATTGAATACGATGCTTGACAGTCTCATCAAGGAGGGTAATGTTGTCCTCGATGGTTCCAGAAATAATCCATGGCTCTTGAGGACAGTATGCGACGGATCCGGAGATGGTAGCATCGCCTTCAGTCTTTCTCATTCCTCCTGTAATGGCGGAGAGCAAAGAACTCTTTCCGGATCCAGTGGCTCCAACGACAGCGACGAGGGAACCGGCTTTGATGGACAGAGATACAGCATCCAACTTGAAGATATCAGTTTCGATGTCCGCTTTTGGTGCAGTGAGTTCAACATCGTCGCTTTTGGCGGATGGTTTTTCAGCCGTGGGTTCTCGAACAACTGCTTCCCAAGAAAATGAGGCGTTATCAAATTGAATAGCGGGTGATGCCGCAGAATACTGTCGAATCGTTGGTGCGTCTGTTGGATCTGTTTCTGGGGCCAACAAAAAGGCAGCAAGACGTTTGTACGAAACGGCAAACTGAACAAACGTCCTAAATGCATATTTGTTGAGTATCAAAAGCTTCAAAGAAAATCTCAAAGACAATAACTCACAGGACGATATGTGGCAACATTCCAGAAATCCCAATCAGCGACATTAGGAAACTCAAGGATGGGAAAATAACTTCACTCTTCATTTCGTTACCAAGAGCTCCAAACGCAATGAAAGTCAACGGCGCAGTCAAGTTCTGCTGCATAATCAAACAACCAATGACAAGAACAAAACCAAAAATCAGTTTGTAGAGCGCAGTGATCTGTTCTTTACGGGCAGCCTGGATCTTGGATTCCACGTGTTCCTCTTCGGCATTGTACTTGACAACTTTGACACCATACAGAAACTCTCGAAGAACTGTCGTACGTTTGTCCATTGCTCCCATATAGGCGCCCATTGCTTTCCCAACGATAGGTGCAAAAAGAGCAGTCAAGAGACCAAAACCCAAAAAAACTCCTGCAGCGACGGCGGTGGATTTTCCCAAAAAGTTGGACACAAAGTACAAGGCAAATCCAAGTTGGATAGGCATCGCCCACGCCTTGTTGATGACATCGATGAAATCAAGAACCGTTGCAGTATCAGAGCCAACAAGAGTGTTGATTTTTCCTGCTGGAAACTCTTGCCTTGCCTTTGACGAAAGACGAAGAGACTTTTGATAGATAGCATTTGTGATGGCAGCTTTCAAACGAGCTTGGAGAACGACGCTAATAGATGAGGAAGTTGTATGCGAGATGGAAATGACCAAGTTCATTCCAAACATGAGCAGACCAAGGACGTAGCCGTTGTTGATGAAAGCGGTCCCACCATTCAGGAATGTAAGAATTTGACCAATCATCAAACTGCTGGAAAGAGTCAGGGCAACGTAAACCGCTTGGCAAAGGGCATCGATTAGGACAAATGGCAAAACATGCGGCAGGAGGGTGGATAAAAAGCCAATTTTGGGCTTTTTTCCAGCAACTGCGTCTGATGTCTGAGCAACATAGCGATCGAGCCAGTGAATCGAATGCGACGCTTGTTCTTTGGTGGAGAGGAGAGGAAGGTCCTGAAGAAGAAATGATTACTTTTCGGGATCTGTAGTATTGAGTGCCATCACTAATCCCATACCTCTTCTGCCAATGGTTTCTTTGACCCAATCTTCAACAAAGGAGTGATCCATCCCACCGTTGCAAACGAGAAGGGGTTCCACGATATATGGACTGCCTCAGAAGATGCGACAGCTTCGGATTTCATCTTTCTTTTTTTCTGATTGCCAAAAGTGGCGCTTTCACTTTAATGCGTCCAGCCACAAAATTTGGCAAATATCGTGGGCCGCGAGCGCAAGCCCACCAGATCTTCACATCATGAATTTTATAGTAATTGCAACGAAAACACACCACTACAACTTTGAAGCCGTGCTACATCTTTCAAAAATCCAAGTAGTGTAATCCGAAATAATTGACTGCTGAACTGTGGATTCATTGTGAACTGCAGAATAAATCAAATAAGGAAAAAACGTTTTGTATATCAGTACAATGCGCAAAAAAACTCACGTTCATGCCCCAGCTTCAAATCAGCCGCAAACTCAAAGTACTTCTTGTCACTAGATCCAATCTTTGAAAACAACTCACTCGATCCCGTTGCAATCGTCAATCTGTCGCTTTGGTTGTGGTACATGATGAGCGGGAACTTGAAATCACCAGCAGCAGCAGTGATTTCATCGATTCCGTCAAACATGTCTTTGGCAAGTTGAACGCTAATGAGTCCATGATTCAAAGGATCTTTAAGGTACTCCACAATGCGGTCTTCACTGCTGTTTATACCCATGATATCCAGTTCATTTGGTTGAGTGACTTTGGGGACAAAACTTCCCAAACTTCGAACAGCCCATAACACTGGCGCGCTTGGAGGAGCACCGGCTTTGATTGCAGGTGATTGAGAAATAACTCCACTCAAGTTTTGAATTTTCGATCCGTGGTTCTTGGCGAAGAGCAGAGCCAACAGTCCGCCCATAGACTGTCCATACTGGGAAATAAAGTGATGATATTTTTTAGGGGTTGAAGGTCCGTCCTTCACAACCAACATACCGCAAACGTGGGAAGACTTTTTGGAACACCTTCCACGTCGATATTATACAACTGAAGCATATCGAGGTGAACTTGCAGAAAAGATCCGCAGTAGCCAGGAACTCCGTCCTTGTTGCTCTTCAAAGTGCGGCCGTGACCTCTCCAGTCCATTGAACGAACAAGAATTCCAGCTTGTGTGTACTTTTGGAAGTAAGACTGGTGAAAGAAGTTTTAAGTCAGGTTCTGAAACCAATTTGACAGTTAGATGCTCAACATAAGGCACATACATCATATCTTTCGCAGTGTTCTCCGAGCCCGTGGAAGTATAATAGTTGAGCCTTCACTTCGCCAGTTGGCTGGTCGCTCAAACGTTGGGTGATTAGAAATGCTTGTAAAGACACCTCTCAGCATTTGGGTGATTACCTTCCAGATACGGTAGTAGATCTTGTGGCCATCTGTACTGGATTCAAAGTACGCTCCTGGTGCTTTATCTGTTGCAATATCGAAAGCGTCTTTGGCGATGCTCTTTGCATTAATGGTCATTTTTTTTAAGGCACACAAGGGTCAAAAACAATAGAGTATTTTTGGAATCACGAGCTTAGAAGAAACCAAAACACAGCCAACCGCTGCGTCTTCCACCAAACTCACTTCAGCAACACCATTCTCACTACTGCAAACAAGCGAACTGTCATCCCGTGCATGAAGAAAAGTAGACCTGTTGGTAGAGTGCCGAGGCGATAACGGCGGTATTTCTATTCCTCCGTACTCTATGCGATACAGTTCTGGGTCTGCAGTAATCATCAACAATGTTGGAGGCGAATCTCCATCTCCAGTATTAGTCACTGTAACATAGATTCGCCAAGTTGGACCCATTCCCTTTATATGGCAATCTACTTTTAGCATTGTTTTCTGGGAAACAGGATTCGCATTGTTTTGGTTCAAGGAGAATGACGTTTTGGCGGCCAGCAACCGTAGTCGCATCAAATCATGCTGCAGGTTCTCATATATGGCTGAAAAAGGAAATCGAGTCAGTGCAATTTTTTATTTTTAATAATTTGATACCTTTTGCGTTCTCCCTTTCATTCTTGATTGTTTCTAAATACAAACGAGTTTTCCTCGCGATTGGAAGCGGCTGTTCAACCGGTTCTGGAGTATTCGATCCATCAAATGAATGTCGATTTTGAGACTGGTTGACCTCAGGCGCGGTATTCAGATCACAATGCCGTCGAAGAATACGTATGTCTAGTTCTCCTTGAGAACCGATCATGACCAAGGAGCCCCCATCACGCCCAAATTTACCAAATCGAAGGGCATAAATCGGATTCTATAGATTATCTGTGTTAAAGCCACGCGACATCTTTTTAGAAACTCAACTGTAACAGATATATTCGAAATCAAACTCCTGCCTCGATATATCCTCACTTCTCGATTCGAAAGAGCAACCGCAAATCCTGTAAACCCCTTTTCATGGTCACGAAGTTCTTGAATGCACGTGATTGGAGATTGAAATCGGAGTTTGAAGTCGAAAGTTCCCTTAAAATAACGCGATGAATACCTAATAAAATTGCAACTCAGCAGATCAACCTCACTGAGAATGTACGAAGATATTGTCCGGTTTACTGTTGCCACCAGGTACCCAGTCCGTGATGGACAAATACCTACAGCAGAAGACTCCAAAAGGGACACTCTTTTCACTTCATTTCTGTAAGGAAGTTATTCTTTTTTAATTCTGTCGTTGCAGAAACGTACCTTGATATAATATAGAAGCCTCCATCACGACAAATCACGGCGATTGCAAACCCTCTTTCATAACTACCGAGAATAGATATTTGGGATATTGCGTGATGAAGCTTGAAAGTTTCAATAATAGAGTAGCCAGGCGGACTGACAATGTACAACATCCCCTCTTCGGTTCCAATTACAATCATTCCTTGAGCGTCATAAGATTCGCTATTTCTATTCAGAACTCCCATGCATGATATTTCTGCCTAGATGGGGGATTTTGGAGTGCTTCTCGAGACAATAAATCAAGAACATTATACCTGAGTTAGCAAGGGAGACGTGGCCTCGTCTGAGACAAACTGTTGCCGCTCTCGAGCAGAAGCGAAAGATAAAAGGTCCAGACTCCTTTGCGCCAATTGCACGCCACTTGCTCTCAGATCATTCAGCCGCGAACAAGAGTATTCCACAATCGCCTCGTCAACAAATCCGCCAGCTTCTTTTCCGGGATTTAAAAATTCGGCGACAGATACAAGAACGCTTTCAGCTGCTGTACTCAAGTCTTGCCAGATTTCGTATTCTTCCGAATTGGGTCGAATGAAGGGAAGTGTGAATCTTTGGAAAGGTGTATGGGCGTGGTACATGTAGACGTCAGCGCCGGATCCTAATGCAATGACAGGAATTCGAGGTGTCGTTTCCGCATCTGGGTAGAAATGAATCAAGGAAACTGGGATGGCTGGAACTTTGTGTTCATTGAGGAGGTGGTGACCTGTATGAAAATTTTCATGTTATGATCTGTTCAATATATAGATTTGCTTTATACTGACCGCGGAATGTTTTGAGGCTAGTCTGAATGGGATGACGCGTATCAGAGAGATTATTGCATGTGTCTGCAACCACGAGATTGCACTCTGATGACCCGTCTATGCACACAAGAGCCATACAAGAATTTAAGGGAGTCAAGATTCCTGTAGATTCAATTTGAAGACCTGGAAGCCATAATTTATCGTCTCCATATTCCTCCATCACAATAGGTTGGGCGCGTTTTTCTGAATAACGTATTAAGAGGCGATAAGTAGCATGCTCACAAATTAAGAAGTTTAATAAATACTGCAGACCTCGAATTTGGTTGCGAGATGTGGCATGTTTTCCTTGACTTTTTTCAATTTTGACATCCAGAGCATGAGCAGCCTTTTTGTTTGGGGAAACATAGAACGACGAGACGCTAGGGCGCGAAATAGACTCAGCTGAATAGAGAATATTCTGTTCATTCAGAGTCTGGCTTGAGTTTGTTTCTTCCAGACGACTGCGACCCTTTGGCGAATCATCTGTTCCAAAAGCCTCATTTCGATCTCCAAGCGAACTTATCGAGTTTCTAAGAGTTGTTGTTGAGGCTGTCGCTTCGGTGCTCAGTGGGTTTTGACGTGTTTTCCGCCTGAGGTTCAGTCCGACGAAAGACCCAAAAGAGCCAAATATTCCCCCGTTCGAATTAGAAGAAGAAGGATTCTGAGCCGTCGCGTCTTGGGCTTCTTGTTGCATTTAGAGCAAGTTGACTTTCACAAGTCCTTTTTAATTTCGGGCAAACAGCAAATTACGGGGCCTTTGCGCGATCACCGCCCAACAAACAACGCATTGAAAATGGCCTCATTGCTTCTTCTCGCCGCCGCCGCCTTGGCGCCGCTGGCCGAAGCGCGCAAATACCACGGCCTTGGCGGCCACTACAACCCGCTCTTCAGCGTGCGCAACATCCAGCAGACGCAAGACTGCCAGTTCACGTACACCACGCTGGCGAACGACACCTGCGGCTCCATTGCAGCCCAGTACGTGATGGTAAGCGAGGGGCAGGCTGGGTTGGCCGAAGAGGCTTGTTCTGATCACCTGACTCTCCCTAGACTGTGTCCTCCTTCAAGACGCTCAACCCGGAAGTCTCTTGCGGCGACGGACTCGTGCTGGATGCAAACAGACTCGTGTGCGTTCCGAATGACAGCTTGGATCCTTCGCGAAAGTCTCTGGCGCATTCGCCAATTGCCAACGCTAATGCGACTTCCTTCAACTGCGACTTCAGCTACGTTCTGCAAAAAGGAGATTCTTGTTCCTCGGTTTCTTCACTGTTTAATGTCTCTGCTATTGATCTCTTCTACCTGAACCAGCAGTTAAACTGTCTGGACTCTGCCACGTCAGTTGGGAAGCCGCTTTGTCTTGCTGGTGTGTTCAACACTACCACTGGAACCATCTCGGTTGGAGGTTCAAAGAATTCAACGACTGTATCTTCGATTGAACGTTCGGAGCTGTGTCTTGCAACTGTTGACGTAGCTGGAACCAACCAAACTTGTGTTGACGTCGCACATTCCAACAATATCACTATTTCTCAATTGGGCACTTGGAACAAAGGCATTGACTGTTGGAATGTGGTAGATGGAACCACTGTCTGTGTTGCTTCCAACGCAACAACTCCAACCACCACGTCCACAACGACAACGTCTTTGGTTGCGACTCAAACTGTCGCAGACTTTGTCGCATCGGCTTCGCCAGCTCAGCAATCTCCACAGCCAGAGCCATCGCCTCCTCCTCCTCCTCCTCCTCAATGTGTTCCTTCTACAACTTGCACTCCTAGTGACTGTGGACTAACAATCAAGGATAACTGTGGAAACGATCTGGTTTGTCAGGCTTGCCCTTGTCAAAGAACTACAACTTGTAGCTCTGATCAATGTGGAACTACCATTTGGGATAACTGTGGGAACCAGCTGACCTGTCAGGATTGTCCACCGCCCCCACCTCCACCACCACCACCTCCTCCTCCTCCTCCTGCACAAGACCCGTGTTCGGTAATTGTTGGTATCGCATACCAATACGGAGCTAGTAACAGCGCTCAAGCAGCTCTTGACATGCACAATCGAATCCGATCTTACGTCAACTCAGTTCGCGGGTCAAACTTGGCACAACTGTCTTGGTCTTCAGCATTGGAAAGTCAAGCGTATGCTGATGCGGTATACTCGGTAAACGTAAATGGTTGCTCCTCAGGCCGCCTTTCTCATAATCCAGTTTTTGGACCCGCCCGGGCCAAGAGTCTTGGTTGGAGCAACTATGTGAATGCAATCCAGAGTTTTATTGAGTATAATGATGGCAACGGGTCTGAATGTGCACAATGTGAGTCTCTTCTATTTCCTGTTTTTTGCATCATAATCGCTAAAACGTCTTTGCAGATTTCAATAATGGAGTTACAAACTCTCACTTTGGTTTTATGGTTGGTGGGTTTTCGCAGTTGGGATGCTCACTCTACAACTGTGTTGTTGGCTGTGACTATGCATAGTGATGCTCTTTTTCAGCATTCTCTTTTTTCTTTAAAGAAGTGCCTCATTATTGTTTTCGAAGTTCAGAATAATAGTCCTCATTTTTCTATTTTTTCTATTGAAGAATGAGCAGAACCTCGGCATTCGCAAGTCCTGAAATTCTTCCCATCTCCAAACCAGAAGAACTTCCGATTTACGATAACAACTTTGCAAATGTAACTGGCGCTGGCGCCCTTTTCGAACAGCTAGCCCTTGATATTGCTTCAACAAACAACTGTGCCGATATTATTCGCAAATGGTATTCCCCAGAGTCTTTCAATGATCCAGGATCTGATTAAACTTATATCAAACTTCTGCAGGGGATACACATGCCAAGTGCATCGCGTCCTCACAAAAGACAACGTCCTCCTCACAACCCACAGAATCCAATCACGAAACAAATTCAACCAAAACAAAACATCCCCACCGATTCTATTATGGCACGGCTTTGGAGGAAGCGGGAATTGTTTTGTCTGTGCCCCTGAACGCAACAGCAACCTCCCATTCCATCTGATTGAAAAGGGCGGGTTTGACATTTGGCTTGGAAACGCACGCGGGCCGCTGTACACGGATTTCACTCTGCGTGGATCTAAAATCTTTTCGATCGATGATATAGTTCAGCATGATATCCCAGCCGTCGTGGATTACATTACAAAATACACGAGTCATCCTAAATTAATCTACATTGGAATCTCTCAAGGAACAACCTCTATATTCGGCGCTTTATCTATCCACAGCGAATTAAACAAGAGAATCCATCTCGTGATTGCTCTCGCACCTACACTGCGGCCAAGTATAGATTCAATTGCGGGAATTGTGTTCCCTTTGTTTCAACATCTTGGCGCCAACGTTGCAAACAATGTTTATTTGCATTCAACAATGCTGTTTAAAGATTTGATTCCCTCCAAGATCTCCTCTAAAATAGTTGGGGCAATTACGCAGTTTGGATTCAAATGGGATTTCTCCATTCTTGGAAGTGACACGAGACTTGTGCCTCTAGTGGCGCACGCGTACCATGGAACCAGTCGTGAAGTTATTGATGTATATACGCAGGATTTTTTGTTTGAGAATCTAATCCGAATAATATTTTTATCCATTTAGCACTGGCTTCAAACAATGAAACAAGACATATCCTTCTCGTATTATCAACGAAAATCACTCGATCTCTTTAATCCGATGGGCCATCAACATGTTTCCCCCGTTCGATACCCCACCAAGGTGACTCAACTGCTTTAACATTCTGATATTATTGCCTGCTAAAAGGCAAATACAAAAAAAATCTTCAGCACATCACAGTCCCGATACATTTATTTTACAGTCTATCAGACTCCATCACTGATATCACCCAGCTGACCGAAAACTTACCAGCAGCAAACACAAGCTTCGTAGAAATCAAAGAATACTCGCATTTCGAATTCCTCTTTGGAAAAGACGCGAAGCAGAAAGTGTTTGACCCAATCGCGGATATCATAATTGATTCGCTTCCACCTTGTGGAAGTTCTAACCCTGATAAGACATTATAAACCAGAATGAAGATTCTTTTTATATATTCTTTATTTTCTTTCCAACGAATACACCTCTAACAAACCAGCAAGGCAAAGGTATCCAATAAACACGTAAAAAGAACCCAAAAAACAGGCGCGCCCACACACACACGTACAGACATCCATAACTTAATTAGACAATGAAACGCCATCTGATCATCAAACGAGCCCGCCCATGGTGATATCGGTGCCTCCGTTTTCTTTCCCTCCTCTCCTTCCACTCATCCTCCTAGTCGAATCACCACGCTTCAAAGAACCACCCCGCTTCAAATCCACTCGCTTATCAATTCCTTCGGACGTATTTTCAGGTGGAGACACCACATCACCAAGCACATCATCAACATCAACCATTTCCTCGTCCTCCGATAGACCAACACCACCAGCTCCACTACCACATCTACCATCACCAACCGAACCTTGCCCTTTTCTTTTTTCCAACAACATTTTCAAGACCCCATGCATTCCTTCTCTCCGTCTCTCCAGCACACCTCGCCTCTTGACTTCCATCATCTGCGCGCGCTCACAACTCGCTTTATACAAGATATCCCAGATATTCTTATCTCCCGCTACTACTACACGGCGTGTTCTTTTCTTTGACCGCGACCAATTCAGTCCACCACCTCTTCTTTCTATCCCAGCAATTCCAGGATCACTTCCACTCCCGAAAACGCGACGATTGCGCTTCAAAAAGACAGGCCCAGTAATAATCGGGCCTAACGGATCTTCTTCCGTCATGCATGGATGATACAGCGACCGCAAGTTCCGCGACAAGAACGGAAGTCCTCGTTCTCCCCCTTCTCCATGTTTTCCACCGGTAGAGTTCACTTGATCCCATGCATCTCTATACAACGTGAGTAACGTATCTCTCGGAGTGATGTTGTTGAAATACGATATATTGACTCCAGTGTCGAATGGAGTTCCATCTTCAGTTAGAACTTGAACGACAAAGGGAAGGTATTGGGAGGACGGTTTGGGGCACAAGGGACGGCGAATGAATGAGAATGGTTCTTTGAGATTGATTTCTTCGGCATCGCGATCGAGAAGTGCTGGATCGAGAGTTGTGAGAGTTGCTGGAAAAAAAAAACTCTGGTTTAAAACGCCTACACACACAAGAACAATAATCAGAAAAAACAAAAGAAAACACAAACAGAGTTTAAGGGCCTTGATTTCGCTTCTAGTTTCGTTTTTGTTGATGCCCAAAAATCCTGTTTGAACCCCATGGTTAGTTCACTTTTAAATTGTTAGTGTTATTTTTGGAATACCTCGACACTTAATTGCACCACATCGGCATTTCTTCATGGGACCAAACGACTCGAATTTATAATCATATGTAAGTTCCATCCCGGCTTGGATATCCTGATCCGCAAACAACCCAACATGATACTCTCCATTAACACTCCTATTCAGAAGATCAATCAAATGCTTACACAAAGAAAGCAATTAAAAAAGAAGCGTTACCATTTCTCAATCCTACAATTCGGTGCGCATGAATGATTCACAAAACGAGCATCACTACCCTTTCGACAACCATCAATAACTTCACTCTTGTCATAGTTCAAAAAGTAGTAATGCTCCGTGTGTGAATAGATAGTGTTCATACGCTCAATGCATGTCTCCTGACTTATTATTTCTCCGCAATACTCCATCAGGAAAGTGTTTTTTGGGTGCAAGACTGTTGTTCGGATTCCAAACCCACGACCAAGAGTCTGAAGGAGTACAATGCAGATTAATTTTATCTTGTGTCAGTTTCTAAAAAAAACCCGTTATCTGACACCACTCAAAAACATACCTCACAAATTTCCAGTCCTGGCGCAGACTCACCACGCTTGGAACGATTGGTTTGAGCAAGCTGCACCCGCCGGGCATTTTCCATCCGTGCACTCAAATTGCATCATTCTAAAGCATCGAAAGTCAGTATGCCACACCCATCCTTCACACACACACACAAATATACACACCTGTTCAAACATCCCTTTCCACAAGCAGGACTGCCATCTTCGGGAGCTTTACAACCACAAATAGGGGTTTCAGCAGCTTTTCTAGGTTTCCTATCAACAAATATATCTGTACCGACTGTCACTATAACGCGAAAGAAGCAGGAGGCACAATGAAGAAAAATAACTCAACTCTTCCTGATTCGAACAAATTGCTCCGGTTTTCTCTTTCCAATAGCTGACAACTGGGGCAATGGAGCCTTTTCAAATAATATGTTTGTTATCAGATAATAAATCGCAAGCCAAAAGTTCCAAGAATCTTTTACCATTTCACCAGCACCAACAACTTTCACAAATCGGAACAAATCATACGGCAAGCAAAAATCTTCCTCCGTATTCAAGAGCGTTTCTCCATAGTACATTGGCATACTGAATTTAAATGGCTTCTTTCTCGCATACGAACTCGAATGCACCACCAGCAGCCACTTTCCCACTCGCAGAAGCTTCAACTGCATTATCAACGTCCATCAAATCTTTTTCCGCCAAAGTGCCACCATCCTCTACAACAGGAACGGGTGTTTGCTGCCTTTTTTCCCTTTCGAATGAGTCGAAGTTGGAGTTACTGAACCAGCAGCTTTACTGCACTTTCGTGCATGCCCCACAATCGACGCCATAGGACTATACTTTGCACCACAGCGGCAGTGAAAGTATCCATCCGAATCTCTCTCCAAAACTGAAGAAAAAAAACAGTTCATCAATCAGAAATAGGCCAAACAAAAAAAACACCTATTACTTGTTTTTGTCGAGTCTCCTGGAAACACTATTTCTGCAGTTAATTTATGATATGTGCTACGATGTGATGCGAGCTCTTTAGGGTTCACGAGAAATGCTCCACATCCGGGAAAGTCGCATTGAAATTGAATCGGTTCATTATTCTTTGGCATTTGGTCAACCTTGTACCCGACCGGTCGGCCTCGCTTCCGTTGAACAGGAGCAACAATCGTGGTCGATGTGGAAGCCCCCGAGGGAGAAGAACAGACATCAAGTAAAGCTAGGCAATGGGGTGGCAGCAGTGGGCAGAGGGATTGACGCAGGCTTTGGTTCTGAATCTTCGGAGGCAGGCGCCATTGTAGAATCAAAAGATGATACATCTGAAGGAGTCGCGTGAGAACATGACGAGATTTCTGAGGGGGTCGGTTCAACGTCAACAACCGACTCGATTGAGGAGGTGATGGCTGTAGAGATCTTTGGATTGTGGGTCTTGGCAGTCGACAGAGCTAGTTTCATTCAATGTGGAAGTTCCAATTGTTTTCATAGCATCTGGAATAGTTGCAATAGAAGCGATTACATTCAAATGGCCAGAATATAGTCCTGCGACAAGATAATCTTTTTTGGCATAGAGTTCCTTCATTGAAGGATGGCGGTCCCAAAGTTCCTCCGCTTCGCGTGTTATGTCTCCTGGAAAGACAGGCTTGGGTGTAGCTGCCTTCGGGGCAAGGTCCGAATCCTCATCTCCAAGAAAGTTAACTTTCTGATTTTTAAACACGACTCTTTCTGATGGTTGCTTTCTGGGAGCTTTAACTCGTGTTGCGACATTCTTTGATGTGGAAGAAGTGGATGAAGACGAAGAGGAGAGCCGAGTTGAAACAGACAAAGAAAGACGGTTTTGCTTTTTGGGCACGTTTGATGTTGAACTGGAGCTGAACGCGATGTCGTGAATGTACTTGTCAAGACAGATAGTGGAATTGGATCTTTCGTTGTCAGTCCCCAAATCCACAACCATGGGATCTGAAGCTTCAGATTTCCCATCTACCGATGGAATATTTCCAAATAACGCGTCGCCAGTTAGTAGTGCACGGGTCCTAATGGTTGCCCATTCCGAATCCTCGTCATCTTTGTTTCCATCAACAAACACCAGTGTCACCACTTTTGGCGCAGACTTGGCCGACTCTAATTCATTGATGAAGATACCTCGGGTGTATCCGATTTCATCCTCGTGTTGACTTATGGATAATTGTCCTGCAGTTTTCATTTCCGTTGCAGACCAAGTATTTCTTCGTTTAGACGACAGCGAAGCACTCTTTGCCGCAGAAAGATGCTTCTTTCCAGCCAAATTACGCCCAGCCGTATGAATGGGCAGCAGGTCCTCACCCAAGTTGTCCAAACACCCGTTCTCCCCATGCCCGCCCCCCGCCAGCCCCCTTACTGCAAGTTCCATCATCAGACCCGCTGGAGCTGCCACGGCAATGACGCGCCGCTCCTTGTCCTTTTTGACGACAACCAGCTGTGGAATTTGCGTGTCGAAAAAGTCTCTGATTTGCATCGCAATCCGCCGCTTGTTTGTCTTTGGCCGTGGAAGCGGATGCGGAAAGGCAGCGGCGAAAAGAGAGCAGTTGAGTGTCGGCAGGAACGGCGCCAGGACGGAAGCGCCAGCGGGGCCGGGCTCGTCCGGCGGCGGCCCGGGCGGCCTGGCCGCATCTAGCGCGGATTGTCCGGGGAAGCTGCTCGAGGTTCGCCGTGCTCGTTTGGCCGCCGGCGGTTGTTCTGCCGAGAGAGAAGAGAAGCGTTGTTGCTCAGTGCGCACCAGCCAGCACACGCTATGCGCTGCCTTACCGTCTTCCATGGACCGCTTGAGCGCAGCGGGCTCCAGTGCAAGTTCATCTTGTGCCAGTCCAGACGCCATTTTAAACAGGAAATGAAATGTCCGAACAACGAATGTCAACGATCAACATATTATACTGGACTGTTATAGATATTCGTCACGTTGTTTATTCCCTTCCCATCTTTACACACACACACACTCTAAATCAATGATCATACAGCATAGTAGGTTTTCTCACAAAGTTTTAAAAAAAAGTATTCAACTCCCAGTAGCCCTTTCATTTTAGCATCCCGTCGTGTCAGTACAGAACCAAACCAAACTAGCAGCTCCATGACCACAAAGACAGTCGTTAGCGCATGCCCATTGACCATAAGTTGAACAAGGTGCACCCTTCACAACAGCCTTGGAAGCCGCAGATGTAGTAGTTGTCTTGGCAGCAGTTGTAGTAGTTGTCTTGGCAGCAGTTGTGGTTGTAGTCGTAGTCGTAGTCTTTGAAGTGGTAGTGGTTGTAGTGGTAGTGGTCGTAGCTACAGTTGTTGTAGCAGCAGTTGTTGTAGTTGTTGTTGTGGTAGTTTTAGTGGTTGTTGCACTGGTAGTCGTGGTTGTGGTTGTGGTTGTGGGCTTGGTTGTAGTTGTAGCATCCGTAGTCGTGGTCGTGGTTGTGGTTGTAGGCTTGGTTGTGGTTGTAGTGGTTGTCGTTGTTGTCGAAGATGGTTTCACGGCAGCTCCAGCAGGCTCCCAAGTACTCCCATCCACCCCAAACATTCGTAGGAGATGGCATCTCGTATTGCATCGTCCATTTGGCTTTGTAGTTTCCGTTTTGGAAGGTGACAATGGTTCCTGTTGCAAAGATGTCCGCACCTGCCCAAAAGATTTCACTGCAAGGAACACCAATAGGTGATGGGGTTGAAACTGCACTCGTAGTCGTTGTTGTTGTAGTTGTGGTAGTTGGCTTAGTTGTGGTTGTTGTAGTTGTAGTTGTAGTAGGGTTGGTTGTAGTTGTTGTAGTCGTTGTCGTCGTTGGCTTGGTAGTTGTTGTTGTGGTGGTTGTGGTGGTTGGCTTGGTGGTTGTTGTTGTGGTGGTTGTCGTAGTAGGATCGGTTGTTGTTGTAGTTGGTTTAGTTGTTGTAGTTGGGATGGTTGTGGTTGCAGAAGCGGGCTGCACAATAACGTCCAGTCTGTTGACGCAGTCCCACGACTTGTTACGGCAAAAGTACAAGGTATATGGACCTGGAACGTCTGGCGCTCCAATAGCGACACTTCCTGTGGGAGGAGTAGCCGCGTCTGATACCACAAGGGAGTTATGAATGAAGATCCACTTCACCACATTGCCGGGGTCATCACCGCGCTTGGCGAAAAAGACCCAGTTATTTCTGTCAAAAGTATTCGCGTTGTACCACGTTACAACAAAGTTGTCTCCCACCGTCGCAATTAAGCTTCCCAGTTGAATTCTCAACGTACGGAAAGCGTCATACCACGCACCCATACGAATAAACTGCCCAGGCTGTGAAACCAGTCATACAAGCATCGTCCGTGTAATCCATAAAGTTGGTGACTGGATCAAGACCTGGAAACGCATCTCCAACACATGAGTCTCGACCAATGGGACATCCATATGCAGCTAGCCCTTCCGCCGGAGTATCACTCACACCATCACCCAAGTCAACGTTGTCAGCGCAGCCGCCCTCGAACGTGTGGTAGAGTCCCAACCAATGACCAATTTCGTGAGTGGCAGTTTTACCCAAGTTGTATTTTGCATAAGAGCCGCCCGGGACAGTTCCATAGTGAACGACAACACCGTCTTCGCCTGGGTTCGTATTGTACTGGTTGGGGAACGTCGCAATGCCGAGAAGAGCTTCAGGCATGTTAAAGTACAAGTTAAGGGTTTCTGGTCCACCCTTATGAAGAGCCTTCTTCATTTCGGTATATTGAAAGGCGATCGTTGGGTTGGTCGACCTTGGGCTTGCAACGAACCAGGTGGGGTTGTTGGTGATATCGGAGCCTGCGTTCTGGAAGACGAATTGGCCCGCATAATCCGCGTTGAGAACATCCAGGGTGGCCTGGAGCATAGTAGGAGTGACTTCCCCATTCTCATAACCCGATCCTTTGGTGATAATGTGGAACCAGACAGGGACTGGTTGAGTAGGGAGTTTTGCCTCAGCGAATCGTGTGGTATTCCGCACAAAGGCTTCAGCCTCAAGACGATCATCAATTGGCATTGCTTCTGTGGAACAACGGGCAGCGGCCAGAGCGGCAAGAGCCGTCGCAGCGAGGAACGTTGCGAACTTCATTGGGGGGCGGGATTAATTTTTTTCGTGCAGCTGGCAGGTCACGTTATATAGATAGCAAAAATTCCCATCGTTTTTTTGATTAAATCTCCTAATTGAATTTTTTTCCCCAATTCATTGATGCAAAAGGGATTCAAGCAGGGGGGGGGGGGGGGGGGGGGGGGGGGGGGGGACACGGGCTTGGGAGGCCATGCTCCTCTGCATGCCGTTTTTTGTGAGTCACCAGTTATTACAATCTCCTTGGAGATTGATGAAATCTCCAACGGCAATCCAGCGGAGATCTTGTTACACCGTCACTAAACATGTCCTTTTTCGGACTTTTCAAGAGAAAACTTAATCAGAAATCAACATGACAATGCTTAGTACTCGCAAAAGCGTCTCCAAATAAATAATATGTCTTTTTATTAACTTTTCTTTCCCAAACTATCACTCCAACACAGAACAAAGAATAAGTTCCCCAACAATTGCGCCAAAAGTCCTGCTAAACAAAACAAAGATAATGAAGATAAATCTGATGAATAGAGGATCCCATCAATGCGTCAGAGGGGGGAGAGGATGTAGAATTTAGGAAACATGGTGAGCACCATTCGCGCCACGGCCAGGCCCCCACCTCCAACTCTTCAAGGATTGCGAAGATACATCAAATTACTAATATCTTATACCTGAAGTCGAGTAATCTGCCCTCTAATGGGTTAGCGAGAGGGTGATCTAAAAATAGAAAATACTTATCTCCTCATAGATCCAGAGGTCCTCATTACATCATACCTTTCCAGTGTACTTGAGAGTCTATAAATGTAGGTTTGGTGGCGTTTGGTGCAGGTTGACTGTTGCATGTGTTTGGGGTGATGGTGGCCACATTTCCTTGCTGGTGGCAGAAAAAATCGAATCTGCCATTTTGGTTGCCATTTTGGCAGATTACAAGGGGTCTGTCCCCCCCCCTGGGATTCAAGCCTATTTTCTAATAGACGCGGCAAAGGGTAATAGTATGGGTTCACACGTCACAGCTTCGATTGTGTCTAGCTTCCAGAAGCAAGGAGGTTCATATTACACCAACCACCTCTGAGTCCAAGAGTTATTGATTCATTGTGGGGGCATGTCAGAACAGCTAAGTGCTAAATACATCAATTTCAAAGTACTCTTCAAAGAAACTCGTTCAGTTCCTTGTGATCTGCGCCTGTGGCAGTGAGAACTTTTGGACTTGGCATTGGCGTGCGGCATGTCGCATTAAACAGTGGAACACAAAAATTGGTTCCCTCTTATCTTGCTTATCTTGCTGATATCCTGTCTGCGAGCTTGCCACGACGGTGAATTTGATTGGTCGAGTCGTTTGGGTGTCCACGTACGCTCTCTAGCACACGCGTTACTTGGAAGATGCCAGCGAAATCAAAATGACAAGTAGTGTCAATTTTGTGTCTTGAAACGAACATTGTCTTTGTACTTGACCACGTAACGCGTAGACTCAGCCACACTGCTAATAAAAACACCAACAGCACACCAAAATCGGATTTACAAACACAAAATACTCTCCAATACCAACGAAAACTTCTTCTACAACCATCCCAAGCAAAGAAAAATGTCTCCCCCATTGCAACGACACAACACTCACACCCTATCGAAGAACGCCCGCCAGTCTCACGGCTTATATTCTGTAAATCAACCAATGAAGAAGAAAGGAAGCGGGAAATGGAACTTTGGAACCTTTAACGATGATGTGCATGAGTATTTTTACCATGGCTCCGACGAGTGGCACCATGAGGACGCATTTGAGGACAACGGTCTACGGGAATCCTTCCAAGTATATTCAAGGAAAAGGAATGTGGATGTCGTCCCTCAAGCAGAGTTTTTGAGAGCGAAAGGCTATCCAATAGCTTCAGATGTTTAAAGAATCGCCAAATGTTACCAAATAAATCAACATTGAACCCCTGCCATTAAAATGAATGTGAAATAAAAGGTTCAAGAAACAGGAAGAATCCGGAAGAATTTCTCGGTTTTAACCAATGAAACATTTCCATTTGTTATTATTTTGACGTCATTTTCTATTCGGGTGGCACACTCCGTGCCACCGACCTGTTATAAAGAGCTGCTTGTCTCCCCTCCCTATACCAATTATCGAACAACCTTTCATTAATCATCAAAACCAAATAATACCCAAAATGGCACCAAGAAACATCAAAAAGAACGACCGCCAATCACTGGGCCACACAAGTTACAACCAGCCAATGAAGAAGGGTGGCGCTGGAAAATTCAACTTTGGATCGTATGAAGACGATGTGTTTGAATACTACTCGAATTCCGCCGCACAGCTGAGCAGCAGTCCGCCAACTGGATCCAAAAAGATACAAGTGGTTGACGAGAGCGCCTTCTCATTCGCCAAAGAGTAATTCGTCATTTTATATTAAATGAAAGAACTCTCGCTTTGGAGCAATGGAGCCTGTACATTCTGCCTTTTGATCGTTTTTTTTTTGAGCTCTCCTCTTTCTCTTCGTACATCGTTTGCAAGCAAGTTAAAAACCAATAAACCCCAATTCTGTAAAAACGGCCTGTACTGAAGTATCACATAGCTTCAAACCAAAACATCCAAGCATCTCAAACCAATTGTGCAAATCGATGCTTGGAACAAAGAAAACTTGTATAAAATGTCCACCCCAGCAATCGATGCGGACCTTGAATCCGCCAACTCTTCAGCCTCCAGTATTCAGCTTGCTAAGCAGTTTGCCTCTCTCATCGTGTATTTGGGCGGACTTATTCTCAATTCCCTCTTGCTTGGTGCTGTCGTTCGTGTTCCGCTCCTCTACAAAACCAAGCTTTGCTGGTCACTGATCCTTCTTCTCATCTGCTTCATTGGAACTTCAGTATGCCGGAGTTCGCTGCATATCATCTACTTGCGCTGGCCATTGACCTATTTCTGCGATTCCACCGATGGAGACAATGATTGTACTTCAGTTCCAAGCCAACTTCTTGGCTCACTCCAGTACACCTTTGTTGTCTTTACTCTCGTGGGAAACTTGTTTCTATGCATCGACAGACATACGCGGGTCATCAAATCAAGCGAGATGAGCAACAAGGTTGTGGCTGTTGGTCTCTTTGTGGGGTCCCTCTTTGCTGCAGCCTTCATTACCCTTTTTTCAATTACACCCCCTTCAACGCCTTACTTTCCAAAGAACCAAAAAGTATTTATTGTAGTCCTCGCCATGCTCTACGTTCCGGTCGCCGTTGCAATAACTGTCCTCTACTACCAAATATTCCGCCATGTCAAGAAAATCACGCGACCACAAGCAGCCAAAGACAACAATACGAACGCTCTAACAGGAATCCTCGCAAATCTTGGGACCAGAATTACAGAAACTGGCGGTGGGATGCCTTCTTCAACGAGAACTTTGACGTTTTCAATCACTCCCACTGTCATTAAACGCGATCCTCTCGAAGAATATGCGCATGAGCTATCCTGGGCAATGACGCTCACTCTTGCCATTTGTTACGTGCCTTCGTTGATTTATTTTGGAGTTCGTGCAACGGGACGCGATTGGCTCTGGTTGGACTTTTCTGCGGCGTTGATCCAGGCGTTAGACACTATTATTTCTCCTATTTTAGTTCTCTATTTCCAGCGGCCATACTTGCAGGCGTTTTTTGAAGCGTATATTGAGTGGATGTTTTGATTAGATTTCTTTTCGAGAATAAACGAAAGTGGCCTGGTTAAGCTCATTTGGTTTCATTTCTTTGACGCAGCCTCCTTCATTATTTTCACTGCGCTCATCATCCTTGTAGTTGACCACTTTCGAATAGCTGCCAAGGCCGAGTTGAATAAGACTTAAACAAATATTTTCGCGAGCAGTCCCGTATTGGCTAAGAAAATAAAGCCACGCTTTTATCGACGCGATGTAAAGCGGATTGAGTCACTTCAGCCACAATTTCTGCAGATGAACCAAGCACTGGCAAAGCACCAAAAAAGATCACACGCAACTTGGCCCAAAAAAAGGAACTCTAAAAAAGACACCATAATGCCAGTCCCTTCTCACTCTGCATCCGAATCAATGCCAACAACAAGAAGCATCCGCCGTAAGGGAAAGTTCTGTAGCAGCCTTTCATCCACACCCAGTAGTGACTTTGATATTCTGCCTGTGGCACCCACCTTTACGATCGAACACCGAATCCCAACACTTTCACTTCCGCCTCGGATCGCTAAATGGAGACGAGAAATCCCTTCTGATTCTCATTCTCGTTTGTGATCTGTGAACCTCATTGTAATTTGCGAACAGAGGGCCCAGGCCTGGCAGGCCATCTTTCCTGAAACGATCCATCTCTGTCTATAATATAACTCTATTTTGTATTTGAATAACTGTAAACACAATCTTTAACTTATCCCTCCAATGGCCTAATAAAAAAAAACTTGAAAAACTTCGAAACGCAATAATGCCTCCCCTTGCACTCCCGCCACCAAACAAAGCTTCTACACCACTACGGCGGCCAACACTAGAACCGACTCTGCGAGAACAAAATCATCCGAAAATTGAAATACCAGCCGGGAAAGAAGCAATCGATTTCTCTGATTTGAAACCTGTTCAAATCATTACTTCTGCTATCAGCTCAATTCCACTCGCTATTCAAACGACAGCACCTGCTGTTTCAAATAACGCGGATACATTGCCGCCAGGAGCCGATATCGATGCTGTGATTCGGCAGATTGGAGGGCAGCATAAACACATTGATGGGGCTACGCCGCTAGACCTCTGGGGAATCCTGGAATTTATCTTGATTCTCCATGTATTCCCTGTCATTTACTGTCTGGTCATGCTGTACAGGAATCGAAGGAGCAAAGATCAAGAGTTGAGTATTCTGTGACTCATTACGAATTCCTTAAACTGACTTGCTTGAAAAACGAAAAAAAAAACTGCCACAGAATCCTGAAAAAGACGGACTATAAAAGCATAAGGGAACTGAAACGGTTGATGAAGACGTGAAAAAGATCGGGGTTCTCCTTTGTTAAACGAATTTTTTTCCGTCATTGTACATACAACTTCATTAAGAATAAAACCAACTGGTTGGAGCAGAGATAAACTTGATTTAAGTTTTATTTTTCGCGAAAACCCTACGGACGGATGTTCAAACTTTCCGATATTAGATGTCAAGCCATCCAGATCTGCGCCCTTCCTCAAATTCTTGTCGCTTCAGCAATGGAGTATAGCCTATATATCTTGTTTATCTCGCCGCAGCCTTTCAGACGTTCGGTGCTGTCATGCATTCATGTTTTGAAAAAATGCCAAGCCAATCCAATCTTTCAAATCAATATCTTCGATCTGCCGAAGCGGTTATGGACGGTGCCTTTTTTTAATTCTGTTCAACAATAAAAAGATAACTTGAGCTATAAATCTGTAAATGCGAACCAGCTATTCGATTAGTCGTCTTTTTTATTATTATTTTTAATGTTGAAGTTTCGCATCTCTTCAAATCCAATTCTGACAAAAATCAATAATCGGATCAGGTACAGGAACCTTCTCGAAATAGAGACCACTATGAATAAATGGACGAAGCATAAGCGGACTTAGAGTGATCAGCGTCCCAAGCGTCAAGAACCAATTCAAACACTTCCAAAACGGTCCTACTCCCCAATTAACGCCATATCCAGTTACACGCTGAAATGCAGCTTCAAGAATGCAAAACATGCCATTCAATAAAAAGAAGGCAACTGTGGTTCCCAGTGGCTGCTCTGGCATCAAGTGAACAACACAAAGTTCGTGTTGGAGACCTGAAACCAGAAAAGTAACCATTGTGGCTGTTGCCACTGAGAGAAAAGAATATCTTGGAGGCTGTTTGTCTTCTATTTTGGGGTTCTTTTCGAGAAGCTTGAGGGTTGGTATGTATATTCCGCGTTCCAGAGAAGCTTGTGCTACAAGATTCCAACGATTAGCCCACTGTAAGTAGCGTCAAAGCATTGGTCAAAGCACTTATTGTACAAAAAAAAAAACTTCATCGACTCACTAAATCCCGCATTGATTTAGCTGCGTAAGGAGCTTTGTAAAGTACTGGAATAGGTTCACCAAATGCAATCAATGGCAAAAATCGCCAAAAATGAACTGCATACAAACCATGAGAAATGAATTGAAGAACGAAAAAAGATAAGTCTTAACTGGCCCGCATTCCGCTGTAGAGTAACGCGCCGATAAGAGTGTAGTCAACCACTTGCTTAACATCCAGAATATTGACAAGATACACGTCATGTCGGAACCCGTACTTTCTAAAGTAGGCGATAATCAACCATTGCGTGGCATGAAAAAACAGACAGTCACTGATCAGATGGAAATATGTCCAAACAGTGTTTTTGAACAGTCGATGAGGACGGTTGCTTGGTTGCCCAATTACAATGATTTGAAAGACGTCTTTGAATGACCATTTCTGTTGAGTTTCCCTGGACAGCAAATGCATTAAGCACGCCATGAATCAGCTCAAGCAACGCTCATTTAATTACCGTGGAATTGAAGCGACTTCAAACACTCTGATACCCCAAAGAGTTGTCCACACACCCAACGATCCTCCTAGCAAAGGATCCTCGCATTGTAAAAAAAAGCATGGAAGTAGAATGAGAGGGAGTCCGATCGAAAAGATCTGGGTGTTGGAAAGTCTCTTGTTTTGCAGCAAACGATGGAAAAGCCAAACCGGAGCAAATAGCACAGCCTGCCAGTCGTTAGGAGAAATGGGCTGATATTTTTCTTTTTCTACTCACTGGAAATAAGGAGGTGGGGATGGTTGCAATTATGATCATTTTTTTTTGTTGCCTTGGCATCAACCAAATAGATCAAATTACTGGAATCAGAATTGGAATCCCCAAACTGATCCCGAAAATGAACATTGGCGGTATTTATATTTAATACTTTCGCTAATTCTTAAAAAAAACTTAGTGTGCATTATTCTTTGTACTCAAATCTCAGATGAATCCACATGATTGTATTGAATCAATCATGCAACCCAACTAAAGTTGCAGACAAGCGCCGAAACTCCATCCCCACTTGACGCACACCCAATAAACGGAAAATTTGTTGGAAACCCCACAATATTCTGCCAATGCCCACCCTGGTATGCAGCTTCCTCCGTCACCCACCCATGGAACGCCTGTTGGCAGCTTTGAACACCACAAAACAGATTCTGTGCGATTCCAGTCATTCCACCAGACAAAATGTGACAACTCGCGTCGCAGCAGTTTGAGCCCGCATTGAAGGCCACGCTTTGCTGTGCAATACTTGCGAGTCGGTCGCTCCAAATCAGGCCGCCGATGCTTGGATTGTATTGGGCTCGGGCCGAGTTGAAGAGCGAGAGACATTCGTTGGCGTCAATGGAGATGGAAGAAACCCGCTGTTGTTCTTGTTGTGGTTGTTGGGGCTCCGGTTGCTGCTCGATAGGGGCGAATTGGGGCTCGGCTGGTGCTTCGGGTTGTTGTGGCTGTTGGACTTCAGGAAATGCAGGAGGGGGTTGAATTGCGACGGGAGCGACTGGCAATGGAGACGGCAAAGAAGCTAGCAATGGTGCCGGTGATGGTGACGGAGAAGAAGGTATTAAAGAAGATAACGTTGTGCTGGTGGTACGAGTGAAGCTTGTTGCCACAGAACTGATCACAGCTTTATCAGTTACAATCACATTGTCTGATGAAACGTTTCCATCCGGGACGCTCTTTTGCTTGGTTGAAGACTCCGAAGGTACGCATACGATCGTGAATTCAGACAGCAGCTTGCCGCAATCAAGCCATGGATTCAGCTTTTGAAACACTTGCAACGGCTATTTTTCAGAGTCAACAACCAATCCTCAACCCGGAAAGAGCCGCAAAAGTTCCATACCATCGCATTTAAATCTGCTACTTGCTGGCATGTTGCGGATCCTTGAACTTCGAATGTGTATTCGCAATTGGCTGTTTCAACACGCATTCCAGCTGTCCAGTGCCCCAACGCAAGGCCCCCGAGCTTCTTTCCCTCGACACACGCTGCAAGTACAACGAGCAATCCGGTCAAGAGCATTTGCAAGCTTCTATTCTCTTTCTAAAATCTATTTTCACTGTTGAGAGTCCATCAAAGCGCAAATGAAATTTCAAACATTCATGAAGGACGAAAAGAAAATACTCCCCGCAGAGGTATAAACCGCAAGTATCGATGAATGCTGAAATAACTCGTTCTTATTTCTCCTCCGAAACGAAACGCAGAAAATGGCGGCCGCCTCTCTTCTGCGCCTCGCCGAGCGCCTGACTGACTCGCGCGCAAACCTCGCCGCCAACGCGCGCATCGCCAACGCGTCGCGTCTCTCGGCGCTGATGAAAGCCGAAGCCGCGTTTCTCGCCGCCGCCGCCGCAACACTCGGCGCTGAAAAACAACAAGTGGCGCTGGCGTCGACGAATGCGCCGTTCTTTGAAAGCGTCGGCGATGCGGCGCAGAAACTATCCGCAACAACCGGCGCAGCAGCGGTGCTGAAGAAAGTGGGTCGCCTGGTGGTCGACGTTGCTGTGGGCGGAAACAACGTCAAGCCAGTGTGGATCAAGATCAGGGCTGGAACTGTTAAGAGTGCGCGGCTGGAGGGTGACTACTCTGCTGGAGAGGATGATGATGCGTCGTATGACGGTGATGATTCAGAGCCTGATGACATGGTCATCCAACAAGTGGACCCACAGCCCACAACCCCACTCGATGTTTCAAACTTAAGAATTATAAGTCAAGCACGTGATTGGATTGCTGCCGCGAAAGGAAATCCATTGCACTTTATCATACCGCAAGTTGTGTTTTGCTTCACTACAGCATGCGTATCCAGTCTGGATGAGATGGATCACATCTTGGTCAATGCACTGGCAGATACGGGTGCTATTGTATTGTTTGGAAGTGGAATCTCTTGTTGATTGGGATCACGAAAAACGCTCTAGTTGCATCGCCAAACATGTCGGATCCTCCAAACACCACCAGCCTCTTGACTCAAGTGTTAAATCTTGATTTGACCACCCTGATATCTCTTGTTTCCGATACCTGTCATCGGTTTGAACGCATCCCAAAGCATGTTTTCGATGTTGACGCACTGGTCCAACAAGAAGCTTCTGAAGCACAGTCTCCTTTGCTAAAGGTAATATAATTAATTTCAGCGAAGAAAAGTCTCTTTTCCGCCGTTTCTTATGTAAAATTTAAAATCATCAGGAGCTATACCCCATTTTCGAACACGTACACTTGTAACAACACGTTCAGCATTCCTGAAATTCATTCCGATCGCTTCTAAAATCGCCGGCCCATTTGAAAAGCATCGGATACGGCTTCTCTTCGATCGTTCACGAATGGATCAAGACCTGATATCTCTCTTGGATGAAGCGACATCCATGTCATGTGAAGCAACAGTATCGGAATCCGAAGTGCTTGCGTGGACCAGTGCTGGAATCTTGAAGGAGAAAGTCGGTGTTGTTGCAGATGATCCATCTGATCGGTTTCTGCGTCTTTTATCACCGCCATCATCATCAAGTCTTCAGTCCCTGAAGTCTGGTGACAAAACATTGCAGAAAATAGGAAAAGGACCGCATCAACCGTTTAAGCGGCTTAAAATCTCAGAATCCAATGTGATGATATTTGGGACAGGCCGATAGATATTCTTGGACCGACATTAACAGGAAACATGTCTCTTGTGAGATCATTTGAACAAAATTTAGCCGGAGATCAGAGCTCAGTTGAAGAAAAAGATGGTGATGACAATGGCATGGGGGGCGTTAGTCTTGTTTTGGCACGCACCGCGAAGTTTGATTGAGTCAAGAAAGGGTGGATTCTAGTAAACGACAACGATGAAGTAACAATGAAATGTCTATTACAATGACCCGTCTTATTTGTCATATTCCAAAAAGAGCAAAACGAAAACAAAACTGAAAGAGTTTTAACGGGGAAAAAGTTCCACAGGGGATAACAACAAATTGGGGCAAACAGAACACGACTACAAAAGAACATAGGAAATTTCATCATACTCTCTACCCGCATGAGCCACAAGAATCGACAAGAGCTCTTTAGTAAACTCCTCCAACAAGACAACATTCTTGTAAAATTCTTCTTCAAAGTTGAGTCCGAATTGGGTGCGCTCAGCTTTCCTGCGTTGTTCAAAGAGCTCTTCACGGAGGAGTTGGAGCTCATTGTTGAACGCTGGGCCGACAGATGTTCGGCGGTCTTCTACTTCCCTTCGAAGGCGGAGAAGGATGGTATATATTGATTTCGTTGGGAGGAGTTGGTTTATGGCGTTTTGGGGACCTAACATCACGTCTGCAGAGAACAGGTAGTGATATAAGATCGGAATTGGAGCGGACACAAGCTGACTCAATAGTCCAGTTAGGGCCTGTTAAAACATATCAATGTTAGAAGACAAATATGCCTGAATCCACGAAACGCAAAACATGCAACTCACCAAATTAATGTCATATGTATGCGAAAAAAACTGCTCAAACTTTTCAAAAAGCTTCTTCAAAGTCCCATCCTTGACCAACTCCAACATCATATTGCGTTCCACGCTGCCCCGTTTCAAAACTCCACCCACATCATCCCCAGAAACATCCACAAGCGACGCCCATCCCGTCTTTCTACCCCGCTTCTTCTTTTTTCGTCTTTGGACATCGTTTCCTTTGCTTCCTCCAGACTCTCCCAAGAGAAGCAATTCTTCCAAATCGATTCCTTTCGCTCTTGGTTTTTGAAGACCTGATTCTACGGTAGAACCGGAAGAAGATGACGAGGTGCCGCTACTTGTTTTTCCTTGATTCTTCTCAGCTTCCCCAACATAACTGCTTAAACTCGTTTCCAAAGGGACAAGCACGTTATTAGGGCCCTGAACCATAACTCCACCGCCTCTTGCCACAGTTTCGCCGCCACTGACAAAAGAGTCCATCAAACTATTGAATAAATCAAGCGGCTGTTGTGGGCCTGATTTGGGTGCTAAATGAATAGGACGAGGTGGGGTTGGGGATTCAGCGGGCACAAGCGCAAAGTATCGAGAGACAAGCCATAAATGAGTGTCGGCGCTGATAGGTACTGGTTGAGTTGACTGTGGTTTTTCTGGAATCAATGCAGGTTCGGCCGCTGTTGTTGCATTCGTTGTTGCAGTTGCTGTTGTGGATTCATCATCGTTTTGCTGGTCTGCGGCTCCGGTTGAGGGTTCCGGTTGTGGAAGCCTTTCAATTAAAAAGTGAATAGCGCGGACTGGGTGCAGCGTGATTGCCGTGCGCAAGAGGTTAAGGGTTGCAATAACGACTTCTTCAGCAACAGATGCAAGCTTGGACATGAGAATATCACGTACACGCAACTTGAGATCTTGTTGTTTGGCTTCCGTAGGAGTGGGAATCGACATTCGATGAGCGTTTGTCATCATAATGGAAGATGGGCGAACCGATCTACGATGCATTGATTTACGCAGAGCCTTCTTTTTCGCTTCATCTTCCTCGTCTTCATCGTCAACAGCGTCGCTACTCAACAGAAATTGAAGCATCATAACGGCCATGCATTCTTCGTTCACAGTTTCCAACATTTTTTGAATGTAGAATAGAGTAGAAGCGGTTGATCCGTCAAAGTCACTGGCACCGCTCAAACTACCAGCAACAATATTATCCAGAAAAGTTCCTTGGAAATCCTCCAGAATGGAAGTTGCAATGTCGGCGTTGGGGCATCGAAGGACGACTCCTTGAACAAACTCAAAAACTCGCACCAAACACTCGACATCATTTCTGAATACTTCCAAAGGTTTGCGCACATGAAGGGTCTTTTCTTTTGTCGTATCGCCAATTGAGTGTCCTTTAAATCGTTCGGTCCACTTGACGCCGTTGGGAATTCTTGGTGGTAATTGGGAAAAGACGCCACCAAGGCCTGCTATAGACACGGCACTGAAATCTGACGTATTGATGTAGACAGCCAAATCTCCTGCGGCCAGTTCCACCAAAAAGAGCGCACTTCTCCGTGCAAAGTCTCCAGACACACCATCGTCGTGAAGGTATCTCAAAATGTGATCAAAAATAAAAAAGTCGTGACCAGTCACCAACGAAGGACTGGTGGCTTCAAACGCAACGGACTTGTCCTGTTTGCCAGGAGCAGACTTGCTAAAGAAGATGTACAACAGGGAAGGGTGATCGTAAATCTTTCCGCAAATATCCAGCTCAAGTTGAAGCAGTTCGCGGTCATATGTTGCATCTGCATTGGGTAAGCAGGACTCTATGATGTTGAGGATGGGTCGGTGGATGGCATTGTGAACAAGGATCTTTGGGTCCAGAACCAATAAAAGGTTGGTGACAAAGGCAATCACATAGCCGCGGAAGCCATTGGGAACATCTGCGTCGCTGAAAGCAACGAGTTTAGTGAGCATATCCTCGCCCAAGAACTTTTCGGTGCAACCGCCTGATTGGACGCCACCTGTTACAATGAGAGAGTCAACAACACAGACAGGCAGGCAGACAGACAGCCAGCCAGAACAATTTACCGTCGACAACCCCGTGTTCCTTGACCAGGATATCGACAATTACATCGAGGTTGCGTGGAATGTCTGTGTCTCTGATGTTCTTTGTCCAGTTGGACTCGGTCTCCCAGTCAACGACAATGTTGTCCCAGGCGCGCTGGAACTGTTTGTGTTTATGTTTTAGTTTTAGTTTAAGTTTGCCTCGCCTCCAAACCTTGTACAGCAGCGCGCCTGGCTGCACCAACAGCACCGACGACATCCGCTTGTTCGAGGAAAGACCGAGGCCAACGGAAGTTGGGCTCAGCGGATTCGCGCTTGGCTTCAGGAAAGAGCTGAAGAAGCTGAGCGCAGACATTGTTGGTGTCTTTGTTCAGAGTCGTAATTTGTCTTCTTTTGTTTTCTCTTCTGCAATCATGAATACACAGATGCGCTTGAAGACAATCGTTGACATTAGAGAGGCAACGCAATACCAACTCGAGCTGCGAGTCGATCCTTCCTTTGTTTTTCGATATCCATCCGGACTGGGCTCAGCACTCTTGGCCTCTTGGCAGAATGACTTAGTTTTCCATCACAAACCTCAAAACCAAGGGAAATTGGAAAACAGTTGAAGATGAGTGATTTCCCCACATGCTTAGCAGTGAGTCACTGGTGAGAATTTCTCAGGGCTAGTATTTATTAACAATATTGTCATAAGACAGAGGAAGGAAGAGAAACTAGTCAGTTTCATGTTTTCGGTTCATTTGGATCTCTCCAAAATCCATGCAGTATAATCACGAATAATTCTGTCGCGAACACTCGGCTCGTTGTGAATCTCGTGTTCGACTCTGTCATCAGGGAATCCAAAGAATCTCTTGTCCTTGCTTCCACACGCAATCACCCAGTCCTCAGATGCATCTGCGCGTGTGTATTGGTCTCGTGCACTGTGGTATACAATTACTGGCGTTGAAAATTGCCTTGCTAAACGTTTCAGTATTTCTGAATGTACCAGCATGTCTTTCGCTAATCTAAGAAGAAGTCGCGTATTTAGGACAGAAAAACTCTTCAGAAAATGATAAACCTTAGGCTGATCCTTGCGTGAACGAGCGGGTCTCTCAAGTATTGCCGAACCACTGGTTCATAACTGCAAAGCCCATCTAGAGCCAAATTATTGGCTTGTGTGAACCTACCGAACCAAGTGCCGCCGATCCATTTCACAATAAGTTGAAGCCACCAAGGGACAGGGGTTCCTGGAGACAAGGCAGGTGCTTGAGCAATAACTCCACGGAGTTGAGGAATCTGCAGCTTGTAGTGATGGACAAACGAGAGCGCCAAGAGTCCTCCCATGGAGTGACCTGCAACAAAGGTTGGGATTCCTGGACGCATGCCGGGTACTTCGATTGCAAGGAGTTGGAGCATATCTGCGAAAACTTGGTCAAATGACTCGTGGAATCCTGTCGAGGGGTATGTTTGTAAATATCATGGCCACCTTGAGGAGACATTGGTACCGTATGGTACGTGTACCTTTCACGCCATTTGAATTGCGAAAGACTGTTCTTCCGTGGCCTCGCCAGTCCATGCCCTTCACAAGAATCCCCGTTAAAGAGAGCTTCGAAAATATCTCCTAGCAGACACAGCCGAGGAGTGGTTAAAGAAGTAGTATCGGTTGGAGTCAACGATGGACCGCCTTACATCATAACGCTTAACGTGTTCGCCTAAGCCGTGAAAAAATAAAACTTGCGCTTTGATTGTACCGTTGGGCTGTGCGTGGTTGTTTCAGTCGAGACTTTTACAAGCCTTTGTTGACAGGCGAGTGGGATTGCTTACCTTCCAGATAGTTGTAGAATATTCTGTGCCCGTCATTGACTGCAGAAAAATAAGAACCAGGAGCGGAGTCTGCGCCAATGTCAAAAGGGGTCCTTCGGATTCCGGCACGCTCTGTTGCGATTTTGGAGTTTGGCATTCTTTTCTTCAAAACCATTGTCACTTGTCTCCAAACCTGCTTTCCGCAGTATATAGAATCTATTTGTCTTTCTGAGACTTTGATTCTTTCACAGCCAATCAGCTTTAACCTGCTGGTGCCCTTGCACCTCTTCAGACCTCGCAGTTTTGCACCCTGTTGTTTCAGCACCATGAAAGGAATCCAGCAGCAGCAAGCCAGGCAGTTAAACAGTGACTCCCCGATAGTAGCTGTTGTATCATACTGTGTATCCTCGAACGTGAGCCCTTGTTTTAAGCCCCTTGTTTATTATCTCAATTTGTGATAACACGTCAACCATCTGTTTACTTGCTTCGGGACAGTTGATGGTCATCGCCAACAAAGCAATCATGTCCACTTTTGGTTTCAAATATGCATTCTTTGTCCTCGCACTACAAACACTTCTCACGTGGATTCTATTGCATATCTGTTCTATCGCTGGTCTACTGTCGTACCGCAAATTCAATGTTTCGGATGGATTCAAATGGCTCCCTGTTTCCATCAGTCTTGTTCTCATGATATATACTGGGGCAACAACGCTTCAGCATATGAGCATCGATCTTTTCAATGTCTTCAAGAATATGACCTTGATTCTGATGGCATATGGCGAACAGATCTTTTTCCGTGGACCGAAAGTTACGGGGCTGGTTTTGTTGAGTTTTGGATTCATGATTGGAAGCGCTGTCTTGGCTGGTAAAGACAAAAAGAACACCATCTTTACATATGTTTCGTTTTGACAAAATACTCCCGACTTCAAGGCTGGGACAATGTCAAAATGCTTCTCCAACAACCAACCAAACGGATCTCACAGTCTCCTATTTTTGGATGTTTGCAAATTGCGTTACAACAGCATTGTTTTCATTGGCAATGAAGGCTCGAATCACGGGAATCGGATTCAAGGATTTCGATACAGTTTATTTCAATCAAGTTCTGGGGTTTCCTATTCTATTTGTGTGCTCTTTGATTTTTGAGTGGAATGCGTTTGGCGATTTGATTCAACGTTTCAATTCTGCTGCAACAGTTAATGGGATTTTGGATTCTGGCGACGGAAGTCGATTGCTGTTTGCCATTTTCATGAGTGGAATTACACAATTTGGTATTGCATATTGTTCTGCATGGTGTTTGAGAGTTACTTCGTCGACAACCTTGAGGTGAGCAAACCTGAAGGTACAGCCAACCGGAAAATGATATAAACCTCACCAACAGTATGGTCGGGACTCTCAACAAACTACCTCTTTCTATCATTGGCATGCTCATGTTTCAAGATTCCATGACGGCACATCGATTGGAAGGCGCTATCCTGGCGGTCATTGGCGGGATTTTGTACAGTGTTGCGAGGAAATCGCAGTATCGAGATAAACATGTTCTTCCAGTCGCATCAGAAGACCATAAACAGATGCTGTTGAGTGATCGTATTGGAAAAGTGTTAAAGGAGCAGTAGAATTGTTTTGACATGGAGGTTTCAATTGCAAAAGTATTGTACTATATGATCTCTTTGAAAGATCTTGATCTTGATTGAAGATTCCAACGAACATCTGCAAGATTTCAATAAAACAATATGCATTGACTGATTTTTTTCTTATTATTGATTTTCAATCCATTCTACGCGTTCCAAACGACGGCACTGAATGGCTCACTTTCGAACGACACCTTCCTCTCGTGTGCGAGAAACAAGTGCTATCAGCGGAGGTGGTTCCTCAGAACCCAAGTCTCAAAAAACACGAAGGTTGCCCGCCCGAAAGAATGCGGAATCTGGAAATCTCTCCACTATGAACCATAAAGCCACTTATTCCTTTTACAGTCTCGTTTGGTCATCAGTGCTTGGCTTCAACAGAGTACATATAAATAATTACGTATTTGATGCCTTCGCAATTCGATTCTCCGGATACTAATGCCGAAAAAAACTTAAATCCCAGCTTTCTGATTCGGAAAAAGTTCCATCGAAATCCTTTTCCCCTGTTGTCGACGCTGGTGCAACATCTGAATTCAATGGTTGTCTGCTATGGACCATGCATTTTATCCTCGTGATTCCAGTCATTTATTATTACGCGTCGAGATTCTCTGAAATTCAATGGACGGGATTAGATTGGTTATTGATGGTGGGAATAGCGCGACAAGGTCTGATGGATCAGCGGAAGTGATTCCCTATCTTATCTTATGGGACGAAATCTTCAGAAATGCAAGGCAGTATAAAAGCAAAAGTTTTTCTCTTTTAAAACGTTCAACAGTGATATTGACTTTGAAAGAATTGTAAAACACGTTTCGAAAATAGTGAGATCCATAAAATCACAATAGCAAACAAAACAGCACGCGTGGCAACCAGAGTCTTTGGAAACTTGAGCAATACGGCAAGCAGCGCGAATGCACCAACAAAAGTAAGCGCTAAACTCAATGCGTAATCTTTGGCGCATTCAAGCCGAGATGCGAAAATTTCCGCAGGCCCCCATAATCGCTGCAAAGGCGGCGTCAAAAACACACCCACAACCACGCCCCACGAATAGTAAACAGAAAGCATACGATGTGGCTCAATGTTATGGCTCACAATGCTTTTAGCCAGCTTGCGATCCGAGAAGGTTTCTGCATTCAAAACCGAAACTAGATTGTCACTCCAATATTGAATTCGTTTCAAGTGCACTGCATCCCTATGGATGCGTTGGTACAACGAAATGTATACCAATGCCAAGGCAAGGGACAATGCAATAACGATTGCCAAGACATATTGGGGATGCTCTGCGACAAGTATCAAGAAGTTTACGTCGGCGTTTGTCAAAATCCACGCTGCAGAGGTAAAAATTCCCATCAGAAACCCAGCCGCGACGTCCGAGACGAAGTGCATTCCCGTGAAGCACCGTGAAACGCCCGTTATGACGGCTACGAGAAACGAAATGTAGACAGCAGGAACAAAGTATACATCTGGAAATGGAACCCCTTTGAAAGAATACAAGTGGAGCAAAATGGCGCTGAAAACAGACGCAACCATCCCAGAATGCCCTGAAGGAAAACTATAATCGTGTTCCCAAACAAGCCTTGTAATTCTCAAGCCATGAGGGTCAATCCAGACAGGTCTTGGCACGTGGAACCAGTACTTGACCACGGAAATAAGAACATGACTCAGTGCCACACTTCCAGCCAATGCCCATAGGAGGCCAGGATCGTAGTCCAATGCAAGAAGAATCGCATAAAAGAAAATCAAGATGTATACTTGAAAAATGTAGTGTAGAACGGAGAAAGGGTAGTAGAGCACGTTAAACAGTGTGCTATTGCTTTGGAGCTGTCGGATCCATTTGAGTTCCAAGAAATGGCCATCTCTCATGCGGTGTTCGTAAGCAAACTTCTCGTAAACTGGGATTTGAAGGTATGGCTTATTGAAGCCGCTTGCGATTTGATTTCCAATCACGCTGGCAGCTTCGTTTGAACAGGCGAATTCGGATCTTGTTCTTGCGGGCCAGATGATTAACTCGTCGTTCCAATTTGGTGTCCCCATCAATAAGAAGTAGTCAACAAACAAATTGCCACTCGTCGTTCCAATTTGGTGTCCCCATCAATAAGAAGTAGTCAACAAACAAATTGCCATTCAAACACCGCATATTGAGAGGAATTGGAATCGACAGCTTCTTGCTCACAGGGACAATAACTGCATCTGGATCCATGGCTTCGAACATGGGGTCCATAAACATCGTCACAACATTTTCATCACAACTAGAGCCTTGTGGGAAAACGATAAGAGCATCATTTGGGTTCTTGCTTCTCCATACTCGATATGTTTCCTCAAGTTTAACACCTTTTGGTTTTACGAGTGTTTTCAACCAAGGAACATATTTTGTAAAGGACGAAACTTTTGCACCAATGACACATGTAGCATCCGAATTCAATTGAAACAAAGGTAACAAGTCATGGATACCGTGGTGCTCCATGATGATGTGGCTATTGGGGGGTAAGCCTTTAAAATCCACCATTGACGACAGTTTGGATATCGTGAAGGAGTATCCGATCCATCCAAAAACCTCCGCCAAAGAAATAACTTGCTTTTTGGATACGATGTTGATGAAGTGGCACATGTAAAGAATCAGCAGTCGCGAGATAGCTAAAAGTAGCCCAATTGGAACATACAAGATCCAAAGGGCGTGGTACCAGCGAATCCTGTCCCAGCAGATTCGAGTTGAGGGGTAAGCCAATTCCAAATCGAATGCTGGCTGATTATCGCTTCTGTCCGTGTTGGGCAAGGAATCTGTCATGGCTTATCACAAGTTCAATAAAAAGTGCAAAAGCTGCAAAAGTTTGTCACAAGTCCTAGTTCAGCCTCATTTTCTGAGGCTGGATTTGAACACCTTTCACAAACACGCAACCACCGCCGAATCGGTGCCCAATGTCGAATCATCTTAACAAGGCCGTTACGGGTCAGAGGGCTTCGGCTGGTGGAAATCTATTCAAAAGTAACCGTCGCATCAACGCCAAACAATACTTGTAACCCTGGTGAAGTTTATCCATCAAATTGAAGCTTATTCGTTCATGCAAACACACTTACAAAGTCATAGCAATAACAGATGTCCACTCTTTGTGGTCTCCAATTCAGCTCTTCGCCTTTCAGAACTCTTGTCCAAACGCATCCATCGGCGATTGTCTCGTAAGACTTCAGCTGCTGCAATCGCATAGGTCAAGGCCATCCTCTTAGCTTTCGTGTGTTGGAACACTATTCTTAAATTTGGAAAAAAAAAAAATGAAAAAGGCGCGCTCCTTTTGTTTGAACTATCTCACACTTATAACCACGCTAGTAATCGCGCGTAAGATATCATTTAAATCCTTCTCAGATTCATGCAGCTCAAACTTTTGCTTGAATAGACCTGTACTTCTTCTCAGGACGAAATCTCCTGTCAAAACTGGGACATGCAGTTAAAAACACCCAAACCAACAAAGGCATGAACTATGCAGCTAGTTCATGCGCGTGGCTAAATGATTCTGCCTCGGGTTTAACTGATTTCCTGAAAACCGCCCGCCAACAGTCACCAGAATCTCAATCAACCAACGTCGAAAGTCTTGTTCAAAACAATACCATTCCACTAAATTCACTTGACGAATTAATTTTCAATCATCCTACAACAACTTTTCTCCATCAAACATGGAAATCAACTTGTATACCAACCGTGAGACGAAAAGAAATGCTCTCTTGGCATCAGCTACCCACTGAAGAATTTATAACGATTTTTTACGACGATGCCGCCGTGGATCTGTGGGTTCGACAGCGTTTCACTGGGACAAAAGTATCGATTGTGTGGGATTGGCTCGCGGATGATACGGAGTATACGCTTCCTGCTGTTCGAAGTAGCAGACTGGTACATCCTGGTGTAAAAAGGTCCGATTTGTTCCGACTCATGCTCATGTGGTATTACGGAGGCTTGTACATGGATGTGGATGTACGCTTCCTTCAATCGTGGAAACCACTTTTGGTGAACAATACAGCATTCATCGCGTGGGAGCCCAGCGAAAAGTTGGATCACGCGGTGGCAGGAGTGCTGGCAGCTGATGGAGCTGGGCATCCCTTCTTTTCCTTCATGCTCGAGCATATCATTGATGATTTACTTCGCAGAGGGCGAGTAGACGCGAGAGGGTGTCACCCTGTCGACTGCTCAGGCCCGCAAGCCATTGCACGCGCTTATCATAAATATGCCAGCATATGCTCAGTTAAGGGAAGCTTTCCTGTTGTGGCGCTGCCGAACATATTGGTTGATGGCCACGGAGGAGATGAGTGTCCTGGCTGTATTGTTAATCATGTTGGTACTTGTTCGTGGTGTAGTCAAACGCACCATGGCGTGGATATCAACAACTGCACAGAAGTGGCTGACTTTATGCCAAAAGGAAAATACTTTTTAGTGACGCAATAAATAGCCATGATTATTGGGTCATCTATTTCTCACTCAAAACAGAACAAACCCCTCCGACCACAAGCAAAGCAGGACTGATTACAGCAGCTGTCACGATCTTCTCATGAATATCACTTAAAGTTCCTTTAATAACGCGTTGATCTTGGCAAGTCCCCTTTTCAATAACAGCAGCTGGTAAATCTGATGGGTAACCGCGACTTATCTGAAATGGAAGTGTTCAAACACAATGATACGACCTTCATCTAAAAACTTACCATCAGATCCGACAATCCTTTCATTCTTGCGATTGGCATGAAAATTACAGTAGTCCTCATCCCGCTTCCCCACGAAGGAACATCTGGCCAAGCCCCATTCTCTCCCCGAGCAGTAAGAACTAGCACACTGTCACTCAGACCTTTAAATGTAGCGGGAATTCCAACACTACCCAAAACTCCATTCACACTTGATACCCCAACAACCACTTCTACATGAACACCCCTCTCCCTAAAAAACAGCAATTCTTCTCCTCCACGGCCAAACAAGAACGGATCTCCACCTTTCAATCTCACAACGCGTTTTCGATTCTGCTGAGTAATTGCAGTCATACACATTTCGTTTGCAAGGTCTTGCACGGCATCACTTTTTCCCTTTTCCTTTTTTGGGACATAAACAATGGGAATATGTTTAGGAATAAGGGAGAGGATCTGTGGGGATACGAGAGTGTCTGTCACTATTGTGTCTGCCGCGTGGATTTGTTTCAAGGCAGCCAAAGTCAGAAGGTTGGGGTTTCCAGGTCCAGCACCAACAAGTACCACGACAGGCGTCGAGCCGGATGAAATCAAATCGATTTCTAGTTTGGGAATTTGGATTGCCTCTACCGCGTCTTTTTTTGGAAGGTTTGGGGAAATGGCGGGAGGGGTCCAAGTCTTTAAGCCGGGAAAAGCGGCTGACAGAAGCGAGAAAGAAACTCGCACTGGATAAAGAAGAATATTGAACCACAGCGACCCAAAGAACCAGACTGTGGACACAGAAACTCCGACGGGATCTTTGATGATTTGCTGTATAGTCGGAACCTTACGCCAAACGAACGACAGGAGGTTGTTGCTCTCCGCGTTCATACGCTCCAATCAGCCTCAACACATCTTCTTCTTCCATTTCAGCCATTTGTTCAAATGTCCAAGCATCACAAAGACGGCTCATCCATTGCATTCTCTTCTTTACTAGAGAGACGATGCTGACTCCAGGAGGGGCAGGGGCGGTTTTTATCCTTGTCCTCAGATGTGCGATTTTGGCAACCGCTTCACCCGTTCGTGCCGGAAGTGTATCTTTGATGTGAGTTCTGAGCCTCGCAGCAAGTCTTGGACCACCACCATTCGTGCTGACTCCGACCTAAACGTGAGGAAGTTAACCGCGTTTCTGGTTGCACTATTGAAGAAAAATGACAAACAAAACCTGAACTAAGCCTTCCTTGAAGACGGCAACAAAATAGAAATCACACAGGTCAGGAACATCGGCGCAATTGACTGGAATTCGCAGTGCACGAGAACATTCGGCGATTCGTAAACTGTCGGCATGTTCATCAAGGCAACCAAGGACGCAGTGATAAGTGCTAGCAAACAAAAGATTCATAAGAATAAAGGGAGGAGGAATCAAAGCTTCTACTTACCGTGGGTTGTCGTTCTCATCCAACTCGTCCATGTCCATATAAAGATCCTCGACACCCTCAAAAGCCGCATCAATGTGCTTTACAAGACCAGGACCCACATACTTTTCTCTTAAACCTTTGAATCAAGTTACAAACTCATTCAGGTATAGCAAAAATATTACCATCGCAGAGGGTGTTGGATGGAGCAAGGACAGTGACTATCGCAGCTGCATCGAAAGCATGTCCAACACGAGACAAGGCTTCTTTGTTTCCGCCAATTACAAGGACATGTTTTCCACTCAAGCGAAGGGAGACGAGAAGTCCGGGCGAAGTTGTGTTTGTGTTTTCCATTTTTACTGAATAAAGATCAAGAACAGGTCTGGATCGCATTCGCCAGCATTATCAATACTTCAAAAGTAATCTGCCGATATTCAAATGCAAGAATGAATAGATTATATCTCGAGGGAGTCATTCTTTTTCTATTCAATGAGTGCGGTCTTAAAGTGACTCGATTCGTGACGGCACAATTAGTAGTGAAAGAGCAAAGGCTAAAGCGCAGTGTAAATTGTTGTCCCAGATGATTGTCCCTTTGCGAATCTCCGAAAGTGTGGCTGGCTGCCAAGTTCCAACAAAAATGAAATGCCAAGCTATTTGCAAGTCCCTCAAAGTTCTTATCCACAAATGGCAATCATAACAACACCCGCCTGGATGACTCCAGTTCGTAATAGGAATGATAATTACCCACCAATGTTTAATTCCTATCCCCCAGGTCGTTGTCTTCAGCCCCATTTGGATTTTCTATCATGTCCTACAATCGAAGGGTCTTTCCAACACACAAATTGTTTGGATCGGAGTACCTCTGATGCTCTTGCCTTTGCTGCTGTTTCCTAGTGCTGATCCTTTGACGGGCGGCTCTATGGGTGTCTGGACAACCATGTTTGCCATCCGAGTTTTTGAAGTTGCGACCCTTCCTCGGTAAGAAGAATCATGCCGGTGTGACTGTAGTTTAATTGATTCAATACAGCAAAACGCAACAACAATGGACGGTGACAGATGTTTACAAGATTGTGATTGTTGGATGGCCAAGAAGTCAAAGACGAAAGCCAGTGAAGAACACCATTTGGACTCACCTTTCAATGGTCGGCGACTTTCTGTTTTTCCATATCGTTCAATGGCTAGTTGTAGCCTATTTTAGAAAATATGGTTTCCAGCATAACGTGTACCTTGTTGATATTACAAATATTCGTCAAGCTGTTGATCATATTCTTGTTGCTGTGGTGCTCTACAGCACGATGAGAGCCAGTTGAGTATACACTCCAATCCATAATTTAATATGCTTACACAAGAATCTAGTGCATATTTGGCGGCTTATGCCCATGATTCTGTATGGGGAGCCTGTTCCAGCCCTTTTCGACTATCCTTTCCGAGCGCATTCTATGCGCGATTTGGTAAGATAATCGCCGTGGTTGATTATATTTTTTCTTTGTTTAACTTAACCATCAGTGGGCCAACCGATGGAATCTTCCCGTTCAAGCCTCTTTGGAGCGGGGAATATACAGACCAATTCTCAAATGGCTCGCAGGAAACAAAGTAAAAGGAGACATTACTTCCACAAACCGTAATCCAATCGCTCCAGCAATCGCTACAATGGCAACGTTTTTGGTTTCTGGGCTACAACATGAAATGTTCAACCTGCACCTCGCGCCAGACCAATCTTTTGGACCTAACTTGATATTTTTTCTATCAGCTGGCGTTTTTTGCGTGTTGGAGGGATTGCTCCAAAGAGTGACCGGCTATGGAGTGTCTTGGGGAACAGGAATTGGTTGGATTTGGTTGAATTGGATCATGACAATGTCCACTCTTATCATTCTCAGTCCCCTATTTCTTCGCCCTTATATATTTAGCGGTCTTTATTTTTATCAGATCCCTGCACCTGAACCCATCATTGAGTTTTATCAGCATTGGATTTGAATCTTTCAAGTTTTTTTCAATAAAAGAAGGGACGTTTATTTTTTTACGATTTGAACGCAATCAAACCTTCTTTTTCTACATCTCCGAGATCGAATGGCAAAACTATTGCTATTCGCTTCTGTTTTCGTGCTTGTGTCGTTCTTGCTTGTCCGTACAATACTCCGCCAAGGATCGCCAGGAATACGCCTTCTAACCGATATATTGTAATATTGTCTTGAAAAATTAGCATGCTGACGATCGAGAGCGGGAGTTTGTTTAAAGTTCCAACCATACTGTGCAATGCAAATGTAAATACGACTGCAATCCAAATACAATCCCATACAACAAAAGAAGAGCATACCTCAACGTCGTGGAAGAAGTAACCCTCAAACACCATGCAGAGCAATAAGCGATTCCGAATTGCGTTATACCACTCACGAAAATCGCGGTCGCCAAGCCATTCCAATCAGACCCTTCCCCAGCCCTTCCCAAAAACCGAGAAATCAATTCTACAAACGCGTCCCGCTCAAACAGCAAGGAACAGATTAACAGAATCGGGAATCCCAAGACTTGATTATAGTACACTGTGTCAAAGTCCTTGAATCCGATTCCACTGATTTGACTCTTCATAATTAGACTGAATGAGGCTGTGAGGACGCAGTTTGCAAATATCCAGATATAAGAAGTGATAATATCGGCCTTGTCTTTTGCAGAGGCATGCACGACTTCATCCCAACCTGCAAGATACAAAAAAAAAAAAAAATGTAAATCACGCGATTCCAATTACTTCCAAAAATCTTACCAGCTAATACAGCACTTAAAACCATAAACACGAAACTCAAAAGAATCATTGGTGTCACAACAGGCCCCTTTAACAGCAATCTTTCTCCATACGCAGTCATAATCAAAGTCATATTCTTATAAATATTGAATAAAGCAATGCTTGTGTATTGCAGTGCCATTGCTCCCGTGTAAATCATCAGAACCAGGGTAATTGTCACAGGTAACCATTTCAAAGCGTCTTTGGAATTCAATTGCCGGTAGGATATAAGACCTGCTCTTGAGCATACAATCAATATTGTGGCAGTAATAAACGTTTGGAACGAAAGGATCAAGAAAGCGTGTTTGAAGTTGAATGTCGACATTATGACTTTGTTGGCAAGGACCATAAGCTTCAAAAAGAGCAATAATGCAACACATTAAATGAAAAAAGGAAATCAAAGATATATTGGAAATCTCACATTTGAAGAAATGCAGTAAGAGAGCATTGCTACAGCTGGAGATTCTGAGGAGAATGAAGGGTTTCCGATTTTACGCGGTTGAATCGGCGAAACTAGACCAGTCATTTCGATTGCAATAGTCAATCGATTGAACGCAGAGGGTTTGTTTTTCTGGAAGTTTGTAAAGTCTGACCGAGTGTTACTAAAAATAGAATGCAATTATCAAACTAACGCAATTGATGCTTTCGATTATTTGAAAGATGCCGTGAGAATCGTAACTTCTTTATTATCGAAACGAGATGGGTGTTATTTCAATTAATAACTGAATTGTGTCACATTCAACCCAATAGGTTGCACACGTTGGCTTCAAATTCAATTCAGATACTGTATTCTCTTTTGAATTTCTTCCAGCACAAATGCTGGAAGGCTTGTTTCGAAATCAAGGATTCCGAATCTTGGCCAAACGCAGATTTCGAATCGACCAAAAAACCACGCTACTACAAAAACCCAAACAAGAGCCACAGATTTGAGCCATAAAAAAAATACAACAACAAGAGCAACAAGAAATTGAAAAATATGCCTGCCACTTTATACTACGCGGTCCTCTCTTCCGGATCAGCCAATGTTATCGCCGCCTACCGCGCTGGAATCCTGGGTTCCAAGCTAACTGCCCAACAAGTCGATATTACAACCAAAACAATTCTCAGTGGACCTGACGCTGGCAAAGACTACTTTGCCGTTAACTCAAGAGGAAACGTTCCAGCAATTGTCCTTGAAAATGGAGACTGCTTGACCGAAAATTCCGCCACGCTCCAGTGGATTGTCGATAACGCAGTAACATCGGTCGGGCCAAAGATTGGAACACAGGAGAGGTGTGTATTTTACTATTGCTTTTTGTTTTTTTTTCCCCCATCAGAAGAGAACGGTTGCTGACCTAACCCTTATCAACTTGAGACTTGCACTCCAAACCAAGCTCAGCTACATCTCTTCTGAACTGCACGGAGTAATCCACGACCTGTTCAACCCAGCTACAACAGACCCAGTCCGCAAATACCTCACCGACAAACTGAAACTCAAGCTCCAATACGTCAACGACCAAGAACTCGCAGATGGACGCGCCTATTGGATCGGAAACGAATACACTGTCGCTGATTCCTACCTCTACTTTGTTTTGGCTTTTTATCGGATTCATTGGAATCGAAATCTCCCAGTTCCCGATCCTCAAGACTTACCTGGACGGCTTGAACGCTTTACCTTCATCAAGGAAGCCCACTCCCTGATGGAAGCACAAACGAATCCGGAAACTGTTACGCTGTACTATAACCCACTCAGCAGTGGAATCGCCAACGTGATTGCGGCTCAACGAGTTGGTCTTCTTGGAAACGCGTGTTGTTGCCCAACAGGTAGACTTGGCGAGCAAAAGAGTCCTCACGGGTCCACTCAAGGGAAGCGATTACTTGCCAATCAACCCGAAAGGAAACGTTCCAGCGCTCGTCTTTAGCGATGGAACTGTTGTTAACCAGAATGCTGCCACCTTGCAATGGATTCTGGACAATGCCCAAGGGCAATGCCTTGGCCCTGCAAACGGAATAGAGGAGAGATATGTGCTTCAATCAAAGTTGAGTTACACTTCTTCCGAGTTGCACGGAGTACTTCATGATTTGTTCAGTCCTGCGACAAGTGTCGAGGCGAAAGCGTATCTGTTGGCCAAGCTGAAGGTGAAGCTGCAGTTTTTGAATGATGTGGAGTTTAGGGATGGAAGAAAGTACTGGGTCGGGATGGAATTCTCTGTTGCTGACGCGTACTTGTATTTTATCTTGTTTGCAATTGGGTTGGTTGGACTTGAGTTGGCGGAATTCAAGAATTTGAAAGTTTATTTCGAGGCGTTGAATGATTTGGATTTTGTTCAGGAAGCTCTTGCGTTTGTTGCTCAACATAAGGCTTGAACAAAGTTGTATGGTTCTTTTCTTTATTTCTTTTATTTGTTGGTTTAAAACTGATAGTGAATACAAACACCATTAAAAACCCCCATCAAATGAATATGAATCAACGATATTTACTTTCATGTTTTCCTTGAATAGTGATATTGAGTCAAAACAAACAAAAAAACTTATATCAAATGTGCATGAGTTAAAACAAAAAGCAAAGGATTATCTGTAACCAACACCATTGCATAGAATTCCAAGCAGGAAAGTAAATGCTCAAAATTAGAATTTTTATTTGGATCTGTTTACGGCTCCTTTTGCATTTCCTTCATTTCCATCAAGTGTTGCTTTTCCAATTCATCTGATTTCGGCGTAGGAGCAGCAGCAGCAACAGACGGCACAGATTCCTTCTTTTGTTGCGCCTTTGCGTAACAATACAAGACACCACCAAGAACAGCCAAGAATACTCCTTCCAGCCGATGCGCTGTGATGGCGTCTTGGAACATGAACATACCAACGATTGAGAGTGGGAGCTTGTTGAGTGTTCCAGCCATGCTATTTTCATCGGGAAAGATATTCAGGACCCCTGCCCCTAGTCATACCCAAGAGCCGAAAAAAGTAACAAAAAAAAAACTCACCTCAATGTAGTCGACGAAGTAACCCGCAAACACCACGCCGAGCAATACGCAATTCCAAACTGCGTGACACCACTCACGAAAATCGCCAACACCAGCCCATTCCATTCCCCTTCCTCCGTCGTTCCCAGATACCGAGAATACAAATCACTGAATGCAGCGCGCTCAAAGATCAAGGAACAAGCCAATAGAATCGGGAATCCAATCACTTGGTTGAAATAGACTGTATCGAAATCCTTGAATCCGATTCCACTGATTTTGCTCTTCATTGTCAATGAGAATACTGTGGTTGCTATAATGTTGGCGGTCATCCAGAAGTAGGATGCTGCGAGGTTGGTTTGCTCCTTTGGGGTCGCATGCATTACATCATCCCAACCTGTATTTCAAGAAAAAAAGAAAGAATTCAATGCGGTGTCAGCCCCTCTCCAAATATCTAATATAGTTGGTACCTGCAATGACGGCACTTGCAACAATCAACGCAAAACTGAGTAAAATGAGCCTCGTCACAGGAGACCCATTGAAAAACAGCCATTCACAGTACGCCATCATGATCAAGCCCATATTCTTGAAGATATTCAGGAGGGCAATGCTCATGAAGCGGAGCGCTGTTGCGCCAGTGTAGATCATCAAGACGAGACTGATTGTAACGGGTAGCCATTTTTTGGCATCTTCAAAGTTGAATTGACGGTGTTTGATGAAGCCAGCATATGCGAATGTGACAAAGATGAGGAGGGTTATAAGTGTTTGGAAGGCGAGCACGAGGAAGGCATGTTTGAAACCGAATGTGGACATGATGACCTTGTTTGCGAGGACCATCAGCTGAATTCAGTTTACAACAGATTCAGGAGTGGTGGGAAGTCGGCGGAGCATTCAGCAAAGGGAAGGTTACAGAAGTTAGATTTGCAGCAACTCCAATACATGACTAGTAGTGCCTTACGTTTGAAGACAGGCAATAGGCCAAGATGGCAATCACTGGCGATTCGGTGACATCAACTTCTGGCATTTAGCTTGTATGTTGGAGTTGGTGGCGGATCGTGAGTGACTTGAACCAATCAAAGGTAAAATCTTGAAATCGAAAACGTTTCAGCTTTTGCCAACCTACTAGTAGAGAGTGCTTCTCTTTCTGGTTAAAGAGGATTATAAATGTCATGGTGAAATAACAGTGTCGTTTTTTAGTTGTTCCTTTTCAATCAATAAGATGCAATGTGAAAGTAGACATTGACCACACGATAGACTCTGCATGCACGATGTGCTTTATTCTCTGCGCCAAACTGTTGTCGAAACGGTGTTGTGCATGCTTGACTTGATCGCAATAATTTTTTCGCTCAAGAATCTTATCTGACACCTATAACAGAGTCCAGCAAATGTCGCTCCTCTCCGCGCAGCTCTCAGCTCTCTGACCGCCGCTCTCTGCCGCGGGCGGCGTCCGCGCAGACGCTGCACCTCGCGTCGCCGCCGGCGTCGGCGCTGTCGCTTTCGCGCTTCGTCGTCGCCAAGCGGCGGCCGTCCGACGCGCGCGCGCAGCCAATAGAAATCCCGGGCGAAAATCCCGCAGCGCACGCGTCGCCCGCCGCCTCGTTCCTGTCGCTGCACTCGAACGCCTCCTCGACTGTCCTGGCGGAACACATCAGCCACGCTGTACGAGGAGGGCGACCAGTTCGACGAATACACGCTGATGCGCGAAATCGGTACACGGCGCCTTCTCAAGGGTCTTTGAGGCCACAAACACATGCGATCCGGGTGGCGAAGCAACAGTTCGCAATCAAAATAATCAGGAAAGCCAAACTTGTCTCCCCCGCCGAGTCCAGTGCTCAACTCCCTGTCTCACTCCATGGAGAGTCTGCACATTCAACGCCACATTTCTATTCCCAGTCTGACTCTGTTGCAGCGACACATGGAGGCGAATGATAGCTTGCCGAATTCTCCTGCACACAAATCACTGCGAAATACAGTCAGCTCTAGTCCTGCAGTTCTCGGCCTATTTTCACCAGCAATCTGTTAAACTCAGGAAGCGCTCAGAAACTAATGGACAAGGAAACCCGAATCTGGGCAGTCCCTCTCCCACCAAAACATTCTTCAAATCTACGACGTGATGGAAGTAGACGACGCGCTTTGCATTGTCTCGGAACTTGCCAAAGGAGGCAATCTGTTGGACTTTTTGACCTACTCGCGGCCGCATTGTGGATTTGGATGGGGTTGCCAAACCAATGTTTCGACAGCTTGTGGAAGCAGTCGATTATATGCATTCTACGGCGGGTAATCGTGCATCGCGACTTGAAGTTGGAGAATATCATGGTGCTTGGAGGATTGGAAAAAGGCTGCAGGCGGCGCTCAGACTCTTGGCGAACAACAAATTTTATACCCACACTCAAGATTTGCGATTTTGGGTTATCGGATTTCATTCATGGCGATTTGCATGAAGTGGATGAAAAGAAGAAGGAGAGGAAGATGCAGTGAGTCCATGTTCACCATGTAGCAGTAATGCATCGTTTGGTGTTGGATCGCTTCATTACTGCTCTCCTGAAGACTTGCGTGGAACAGTGACTCCTCAAAACGGTGCCCCCTCGGATATCTGGGCTCTTGCTTGCATACTCTATGCGATCGTGACGGGTGGCTTGCCATTTAATGACTGTTTCTTGCCTCGACTACAAATGAGCATCTTGAATGGATTCCTTTGACGAAGAGAGGTTGGACAGAATACTCTCGGGCGGACAGCAAGGACAAGAACCCTCTGTACATTCTTTTGAAGGGAATGTTTGACGTGAACGTTACAAAGAGGCTGACTCTTTCACAAATCTTGGAGAGTGAATGGCTTGAAACAGTGAATGATCATCATCTCCTACCCTGCTAAATTCTTTTCAGTTTTCTGTACCATATATATAATAAAATGAAGTGTAAATGTTTTTTATTATGTAATAGTGGATAAACTTTTTTCGAAAAGCAATCATGGTAACCATCGGGAACCAGGTGGTGGTGGCCAGCCGGTGGCGGTTGTTGTTGAAATGGTTCCACACCTGCAACATCCTGCAAATCCAAAGAATTTCCAAAAGTCCGCTGTTGCTGCGGTGGTTGCTGCTGGTCTCCTCGAAACAATGAATGTAAGTTCGCAGTCGATTGGTATCCATGTATCTGAAAGTTATGGATCCCTCGCCTGACGGCTGACACAATCTTGGAAAAAGTATCAGGCGAAATACTTTCTGTGGCTGGACCTTGTGTATCAATGTACTTTTTTTTTGTTTGTTTTGAGTTAAAAAATGATGGATGGATTTGCCAAGGACTCATGTTTACCAAAGAATCACTCGCCATAAATCCAACAACCGTGGTAGACCAATCGTGATCTTCTCTTTTAGGGCCAACTACGACAATGATTTTTGGTATCTTGATTTTCCGGATAAATTTGAATTCGTCAGTGCTTGGTAATAAAAGATGTCGTTATTTTTTTTTTTTTTGAATTTAAGTGTTCATCCATGACATTGAACTTGTTGGAGTCCGTACCAATTCTCTGAAGCATCGTATTCCGAAGATACACAGATAACAGCGAATTTGGCTTTTGTTTTTTTGAGTAATGGAGCGTTAGAATCATATCCCGGTTTGACAATTAGGAGGGTGTGGCTGGTACTCACAAGGCTTAATTGCACCCACAAGGTGCTCATACAAGCGCTCCCCACCCTCCAAACGATCCACGTCCAACCAACAGGGGAAACCAGCCGCCGTCAGTTGTCGAGCTAAATCTCTTGGATCACAAGACTATAACCAAAAAAAAAAGCATGATTATCAGCGTTCTGCATGAGGTGAATAGTCGCCTAGTAACGTTTTTGAATTAGAAAGTTCCAACTTACACCACATGCATCGTTTGACCCAATTTGACCCAATTCATATGCGGACTTGCTATTTTTCCAACAATATGACATGAATACGGACCAATCGGGAGATCCACTGGTATCAGGATCCTGCGCAACCGCCGGCGTTCCACTGGGACTTGCGGTAGCGGTAGGAGGTGTGCCAGTAATGCCAGACGTAAGAGACACAGTGTTTGAGTTGTTCCTGCTTGGTGGACCGACGGCAAGAGATTGCGATCCTAGTGATGAAGCGGAGAGCGAAGCAGAGACAGGCGGCGGTAGTCTCTCTTTTGCTTCTTGTGCCTTGATTTGAAGGACTAATTTGTTGTATTCGGCTTCAACGATTCTCAGTTGGGTTTCGAGACTGGAAAGTTGGGACATGTCTGTGCTTTCGTTGAAGAGAGTTTCGATTTGGATGCATTCGTTGCGTTTTGTGAGGGCTTTTTGGCGTAGAGTTGCGAGGGTTTCTTCGGGCTGTTGTGATGATGTTGGCATTCTTTTTCAGAAAATAACCTATCATGCAGTATCGTGGACCACACACCATGATTCCAGCAGACGTCTTGAAGACCGCAAGGTATACCAAATAACTCCTCAAGAGTCTTATTTACTTGGGAAGGTTCTCAACACACACACACACACACACACACACACACACACACACACACACACACACACACACACACATACACTCACACACTGCATCAATAGACTCACGCTAAGGCCTCTTGAAATAAGCGACCCGGCAACTCCCTCCATCTTTGCCAAACTCTTTGCCTCTCTATCCCACGAAAAATCCAAAGACTTGTTCCAATACATGACTCTCGGCCCTTTCGACTCTGCCAAAGCCCTTGAAACCCACTACCAAAACCTATACAACCAACCCGACTGTCTCGTATACATTGTATTCCTCAACGACCCAGAAGAAGAAACGCCAATCGGATCATTCAGTTTCTTTCATTGCAGTCCATCGGATCGACGAGTTGAAATCGGGGTCGTTTGGATAGCGGGGGAGTTCCATGGCCGTGGGTATGCACTGGACGTCTCGTATTTGATGCTTCAGCATGCGTTTGAGCATTCTGGGTCTACGATCCAGAGAGTTGAGTGGTCGGCGCATCATTTAAATGTGGCTAGTCAAAAGACTGCTGTCAAGGTTGGGTTTAGGTTTGAAGGGATCTTGAGGAAACATCGGTTTTATAAAGGTTGTGTAAGGGATTCGTTCATGTATTCGATTGTGGATGATGAATGGGCGGAGAAGAAGGAGGTGCTCGTCAAGAGAATGGTGGAGCGTTTACAGGGTTGATGTTGTGTAATTTATATTAATAGCTGCGCGTTATGTGGGGGCATATTAAATGGGGAGGCCCGGATTATTCGCGTCGTCATTGCAGTCTTTTTTAGGAATTGTCATAGTTAGAAATGAAGCCAAACAACCCTCTCTATGTTATCCTTACCATCTATGCATATCTTCACGGTGTCCTCGGCGCAAAAGATCCGCGTCATGTGATTAATATAGGAGTAATCTTGCCTCTCAGTATGCCTCCAGATGACCACAACCCAATACAAACCATGAGGCAGTTGGCTGCAGTTAAGCACCCCCCATGTTTTTTCATCTATCGTTATTTTCTTCACATATTCAAAACGGATTCAAATCACTCAGCTCGCTGCCTATGAAGTCAACAAGAATGACGCTATTCTGCCTGATGTTCTGGTCAACATTGTTGAAATCGATTCCTGGAACACGAATCACACCGCATATCCTGCCAAGGCCCTTCCGAAAATTCATCAGTCGCGTCAATATTTTTCAGCTGGATTGGCTGCTACGAGATCGATGGAAGCTGTACAGCAGTATCCAAACATGGTTGCAGTGTACGGGGGATATTTCAGCACTGCATCAATGTAAAGCCCGAAAAAAGCGGCAAAAGCTGTCCCTTAATTGTTCCATTCTCATTCGTTAATTTTTTTGTGTGTTCAGGGCGAGCGCGAGTGTATTCTCTCAATATCAGATTCCAATGTGTGGAGACTTGGCTGGAAGCCCCAGCCTCTCAAACAAACACAACTATCCATACTATTTCAGAATCTATCCGGGACGCGGCATCGGGAAGCACATTCTCTTGCTTTTAAGGAGTTGGAATGTGGGTCGCGTTGCTGTTCTTGTAGGGCCTGATGAAATGGATCAGCGCTCAGCCGCCGATACGATCGCGATATTGCGGGTTAATGACGTGGATGTGTTGGCAGTTATTAATGTGGATTCTGCGGGTGGGAATTTATCGGCGATTGTAGATCAGTTGAAGGTTGTGGATGCGCGATATATTGTTACGTTTGTGGCGACTGCGAAATTGAAGTCGGTCTATTTTCATTGCAAGTATGTGGACTTTCCTCTCTTTTGAGTTTCGGTTGGGAGTCTGTCTTTTTTTAATTGACTTACGGTAGAGACTTGATTGGCTCAAAGTTTGTGTGGATGGGTGTCCAGCCGCCAACAACCTCTTATACTGATATCTCGGTGGAAGACAAGGCGCGATTGAATGGCTTCATTCTAGTGACACCCAAAAATGAAGCGACAACAGATCCAGAGTTTTGGACATTGAACAAGACGTGGGTTGGACTTCATAATGAGAATCCTGATTTGTAAGCTTCCAAGGATGTGACGAAATTAAGAAATATTGATTCCCTATTTAGTTTTTCGGCGCCAAGTCTGGATCTGTCGTCTCCTGTTGGGGCTTATGATTGTGTGAAAACGTTGTTGATTGGCATAGATCAGGTGTGAATAGACGAATACTTCAAAAAAATTGTATTCACTCTATTTTGTTAGTTCCTTCAACGCAATCCTCAATATTCTGCTGAAATGCTTTCGTGCAAGAAAGTTGCAGCAATACCTGACTTCATCCGCCTTCAGCAATACAGGTAAAATCATTTCTCTGAATAATCTTTTATTTCTTGGATCATGTACTGAACTGCAGTTTGTACAGGCTATCATGGGGCGTATGCCAGTCCTATAGTTTTAAACCCAAATACAGGAGATCTCCTAATGTAAGGAAACTGAAATCCGGCTGAAAATACCTTTAATGATTTTGAAGTGCATACAAGTTTCGAGATCTTGTCAACAATGTTGACTTTGCCTTCACGGACATCAATGCAACTCAAATATCTTTTTACCCCCGAAATTACATTGAAATTCAATAATGGTGAGTTTGAATAGAGTAAGTACTTGAAGTCTAACTCTCTTTATAAATTAGGATCAACGATTCGCCCCGTCAGATAGGTCCCCACCAGTTTCGGCTGTGATTGAAGCGAATAGCGCAGAGGGGACGGCTACTGCAATTTCTTACTGCTACTGGAATCATAATATGCTTCATTTGCTCCGTCCTCCTCTACACGTACTGCCAGAACAAAATCTTTGTAAAAGCAGCCCCCCTCTTTTCAGGAATCATGATAACATGGAGCGGCAGCAGCATATATATCGATGCAGTTTTCATGATTGGAAAACCATCCGACGCTACCTGCCATGCGCGGCTTTGGTTTCAATTGATGGGATTCGTAGTGGCACTAGGGGCGTTTTTGGTTAAAAATTATCGGATTCACATTATCTTCTCCAGTCGAACCATTATTCCAAAAAGCAAATTGTCAAATATGAGGTTTGGGAGGTTTTTCGCGATTTTCGTTTTGCTGGAGATTGTTAGTGATTCCTTTTTTTTCTTGCAATCGCCCAATTGAAGATCTAACCATGGTTCCATCGCATAGATTCTGTTGACATTTTGGTCCATTCTTTCGAACCCAAAACCTTCACGTCAAGACGACTACAATCAAATCAACTCGTTTCAATGCACTTCAACGTCTGCCAAAATTCCCAGCATGATTGCCATTGATCTCTTGTACGCCTACAACGCCATTCTCTTGGGCCTCGCTGCTCTCCTTTCCTATTTAACGCGTGGCGTCAACAGCGACTACAACGAATCCCTATTCATGTTCTTTTTCGTGATTGCAGCAGTTCTTACGTCTGGAACCACAGTCAATGTTCTGGAAACGGAGGTCGGAACAAGACCTCTTGTGATTCGAAGCGTTGCTACGTGGATGTTCACCACATTTGTTCTCTTGATTTTTTTTGTGCCGAAAACAATCAGTGTGTATTATAGTCAGCTGGATGTGAAACAAAAAACTCGGCTCAGTCAGATTATTAGTTCTGGGAAGCGATCTGCGGGTAGTGCCGCCGCCGCCGCCGCTGCAGCAGCGGTGGGAGTGGCCGGAAGTATCCCTGCTGCAAAACGCAAGCCAAGCGTTTTTATGCAAAAGGGAATCACATTTGGAGTACTTGTGAAGCAAGGTGGCTGGAAGTGGCCTCAAACGAGCCGACCGCCTAGTGATAAAACGGTGGGATTGGGCTTGCGAGGAAGCAGTAGTACTGTGGTTTTATCTTCAGGAAATCTCAAGTTAGAAAAGGTCGGACTTAGTAATGATTCAGTCAGCTCTAGTATCAAATCGAGAGGGGTTTCTGTGGCTCGGATCACAGGATCGTCTTGTGATGCCATTAATGTTCAGAATGGTGGAAATCATAGAAGATCGGTTAGCTCTATATGCCCTTTGCCATCTATAAATATGGGTGCCAGGCCAGGTAGCATTATTAGTGCTGCTTATATTCGGCGGTTCTCTTATGAAGATGAGAAATTGTCCGGGGTTCCAAAGCGGAAAGATGGGAGTATAAGCGAGTCTTTATACTCGATAACGTCGAAGTATAAATTTGATATATTGGTAAGTACAAGCTTTTATTTATAGTCATGCGGAAGCTGATATTCTGCAACAGGGCCGTTTCGATGTCACGATAAATTGGCACGTTTACAAACAATGGGGGTACTGCGAAGTAATGATTCATTCAGCTGGTACCAAAGTTTGGCTATCGGTGGAGATTAGTGATTTTGTAGACTGTTTTGTGGTGGCGAATGTTGATGTGCAGATCCTTACAGCAGGGAATAGCGTTATTGTTAAAGAAACACACGGAAAAATGGCTCTAGGACGCGTGCTGGTGATTGAATTGGAGACGGACGCGTTGGCAGTTGACCTCGTTGCCAAAATCAAGGCAAAGTAAAACAATGGATTGCAAAGTAAACAATAAACATGGATTTAAACGATCCCACGCCTACATTGGACCCTTCAAGAGATGCTTTGCCCTCGAAAGATAAAATTTCTTATAGTGACTCCACGCCGGGATCTCCAAAGCCCAACGAAGAGTTTAGGGCTTTCGCTGCAAAAATTAGGGCAGGAAAGGAAAAGGAAGGTACTACCCACTGCAACATACTGCTTGCCGAATCTTAACCACGTTTTCCATTAGCGAAATTTAAAAACATTGCGCAGATTGTTTTGAGGGGCAACAGACGTGGATCGAATGAAGACTTGGCAGAGTTGATTCCAACGCCACAAACCGGTAATAACACTCGAAACATCTTCAGCCGCTTTTTAAAGATAATAATCAACAGCAGAGCTTACAGTTAAGGAAAAGCTGGTGGCAGCTACGGAAGCTATTATTGCGGCAAACCACTTGAATGATACTGTACACAACCACCCATCGGGTCTTTCTGCAGCTCAGGCACTTACACGTCTCACGGGGCAGCTTCACGACCATGCAGAATTTATTCCCGAATTCCTGCATAATCCTTTAATATCAATTGTTGCTTTTCAAGATTCGATTGAAGCGCAACTAGAAGGACTAAAAGCCTCCCTTGAGGGAATCATTCACTGGGAGGCTGTACTAAACTCTTTGTATATTACATCTGCAATGTTCTTATCTTGGTTTGTCGGATACTGGAATTTAGGAATAGGTTGGGTTTTTGTGTGGATGTTCTTTGTTAATGGGGCTTACCGACGAAACATGGAAAGGATAAAAGGAAAAATTGAAATCGAAGCTGCGCGTGTGCTGGGCTTAAGAAAAGTAAGCATCTCGAGTTGGTTGGGTTTGTTCTGGTATCTGACCAATCACAAAATAGCTCGAGAATGATGCAGAAACAGGTTGAATGGTTCAACCTGTTTCTAAATCGTTTTTGGGTTCAATACGAACCGTCTCTTTCAGAATCCCTGAAGAATACAATTAATCCCGTCCTCACTTCCTCTAAACCTGGCTTTCTTGACGATTTATCCCTTACCGTGTTTACTCTCGGCACCGTAGCTCCGCGCATTGAAACAATCAGAACGATTCTTCAGACAGCGGATGATGTTCTTCAGATGGAATGGGATTTGAGCTTTGTTCCCGTTGACGAGGATGGTGTTTCGAAACGTGAAAAGGACTTGGGAAGTGTTCGCGATTCAAGAATCGAAGTCGTTGCGAAACTTGGAAAGGGTCCAATGGCTATTCCAATCCCTATTGTTGTTGCAGAAATTGAGTTTCGTGCAAGACTACGATTGGAATTGACATTTGTCAGCAAGTATCCACATATTTCAAAAATCGACTATATGTTCACCGATACGCCTGCGATTGATTTCACCTTAAGGCCCTTGAAGGCTTTAGACATGATGGATGTGCGTCTCTCTTGTTAAATGTCTTATTGTTAACAGAAAAAATAGATGCCAGGCCTCAAGAACTCGCTCAATCAAATCATTGCGTACTCTTTATCAGGATATGTGTCCCCTCACAAGAATAGCATTGATGTGGATGGAATAATGAATGGAACTAGTTCTGGTAAACTTGCGAAAGTCCAATTGCATTAAGACACGCTTATTAAAATGGGAACCAGATTCTCCCGTCGGAGTTTTAAAAATAATCGTACACGAAGCCAAAAACTTGAAGAATATCGAACTTGCCGGAATATCGGACCCGTATGTTGCCGTACGTCTTGGGGGTAAAGTTGTAGCTATAACGGGGACAAAAGAGAATAAGTTGTGTTTCATAATTTTGTGTCGTTAACTTCGTGTTAACTGTGTTTTCTTGAACCAGCTTGAATCCGTATTGGGGACAAACTCTATTCATCCCAATCATGTCCAGCAATTTATTACCAAAAAATAATGAGACACCTCTCGATGAATTGGAATTTGAAATTTTTGACGCGAACGAGGCAGGGAGTGACAAGTCGATGGGATTGGTCAAGTCTGTCAAACTATCCCGCTGGGTAAAGATACTGGACGAAATTATTATTGCGAAACAGGAGGCAAAGAAGTCAGAAGACTTGAAGGCATCGAAAAACGACCTGTCGAATCAAGAAACAGCATCTCTACCTCCCATCCCTCTACCGTCTGTATCTTCCGGAGAACCCCTGACAACAGAAGAAAGCGAGGCCCTTGTGACAGAATGGGGTGTTCCTATTGATGAGTCAGGAAGTGACGTGTGGCATATTTTGTTTGCTCCCGAGAAAAGCTCAAAAGATAAGAAGGGTCGAGGAGAGCTGCGTTTGGAAATGACCTACATGCCGCTCAAACTGTCCGGTTCGCCATCAAATTCTCCTGCTTCTGCAACTGAAAGTGAACAAACAAATGAGGACTCCAATGTTGGTGTCTTGACGGTGAATGTCCATGCAGCAAAAGAAATACCGACGTGTAAGCAATCTTCTCTTCGATGTGACGTGGTTTTAAGCAATGTGGACTATCCGCCAAATGGGCCGAACTGGCTTATGGGGTCGACTCATGTCATCAAAAAATCTAATAATCCCGTCTGGGAATGCCCAATTCGATTTTATGTTATGAATTCAGAATCTGCGGGATGTAAGGTGTCTATCAAAGATGGATCCAAAACAGTTGGAGACGTAGACCTCAAAGTTCAAGAAATCCTAGCTAAACTGGTAGGTTAAAGTAATGTAAACTCAATATTGCTCAAACACTGCAAAAAGAATTCAAAAGATACTGGATCCGATTGGTTCAAACTGTCGTCATCTTCTGGGAAAGTGCGATTAACTTTCTCTTGGAGCAAGTTGGATCCCGCCTACAAATTAAGCGATGAATCCCAATCCACGAATAATAAGGCCAGAAGAGAGCCAAAAGCAGTACTCAAGCTGAAGATCATGAGAGCCAAAGCGCTGATGAATGTGGAAGGTCTCGGAAGAAAGTCCGATCCATATGTCAAGATTAAAATTGGGTCAATATCTGTTGGAGCAACTCTCGTGAAAGAAAATACTCTTGACCCCATCTGGAATGAAACTTTCTACACTGTTGCATATTCTAGGCAGCAATTACTGGCAATGGAGTTGTGGGACTTCAATAATCTGAAGAAAGATAAAAGCTTGGGTAATCTAGAAGTAGCGCTCATTGACTTGATGGAGTTTTCAAACTCAGAAGTGACAAAAAGCAAAGACTTCAGTCAATATGTTAAAGATGGGCTTCAAGTGGAACAGCATGGAACATCCATCCGAGTGTAAGTTCTTTTATAGCGCACCCAGCAGTTAACATGTTACCAAAAAGATCTTGTCCTGTTTATCTTCAAAAAATTACTGATGAAGAAGGGACAGATCAACCAGAACCTGAGAGCGCGAGAGATTTTGCTATGTTCAGAGAAAATACAACGCGGGAAGCGATTGCTGCAGGTCAACAGCGGGGATTTATGTTCTTTGAGCTTGAATATTTCGAGGTGACGGATTCATCGCAACACGTCACTGCACTTTTGAAAGATGATTATGAATTTATTGAACGCCAAAAACTCGCCGTAGCCAATGAAATCCATCGATTGAAAGCTTTAGAACAAGTTAAAATTTTAACACCGGAAGAAGTGATCGTGAGAACACGTGAGATTACACGGAAGGGATACCTCGGCGACATCGACGATTCAAAAGAACAACTCCTGCACCTTCCATTACCCAACGATGTCATTTCAAAGCATGGTGATTGTTATATGCAGCTGTTCAATAATTAATTCTTTTTACAGACTCTGGAATTCTTCGCTTTCATGTCAGTGATGCTCAAGGCTTCAGCAAACCAATTAATGCTTATATGGAGATAAAAGTCGATGATGAAATATGCTTTTCCACTCGTATTCAACAACAAGTCATTCGAGCAAATTGGAATGCATCCGCCGATGTGTGTATTCGCAGCTTTTCCACACAAAAACCATCTATTTTATTACGCGATTCCAAAGATGGAGTTAAAAGAAGTTCTGATGATCCTATAGTTGCAACTTGGGAAGGAAGCCTGTTAGATTTGGTTGGAAAGAAGAAACATCGCGTGGAGATGGTTGCCAAAGAAGCAGCGGACATTGCAGTGGTCATATCATTAGGCTATGTACCTATCCGGATTTCGCTGGCAGATACAACAAGAAGTAAGTTGAGCCCTTTTCATTACAATCTAACGGGTATAATTAAACTAGATAGTGGGATGCTGTATATCGACATCCAAAGTGCAATCGATCTTGAAGCTGTGGATAGTGGAGGGACTTCCGATCCATATTGTCTTGTTTACCTCAACGACGATCTCATTCACAAGACACAAGTGCACAAAAAGAATCTCAATCCAAAGTTTAACGAAAGCTTGAGTTGCCCAGTGTTCTCGCGATTGAAGAGTACTCTCAATTTCGTGCTCAAAGACCACAATACTATAGGAAAACACAAAACACTTGGAACAGTCGAGTTTGACCTTGCAGACTTAAAGCTGAGTGTACTAAGTAACATTTCTCTTCCTTTATCTGGTGCGAGAAGCGGACATCTTAGTCTCAGCGTTTTCTTCGATCACACTGTTCCCGCTGTGAAGAATGGGGACTCAAAATCAGACACAATCGATGCCACATCTGCTCGCTTACATGAATCAGAAGACAATGCGGCTTTAAAACTGACAAAGGGATTGGGTAAAGAGACAATTGGAGCTTTCAAGGATTTGGGAAAACAGATCAAAGGCGCTCCAAAACAGTCTCAAGAAACCGCCGTTTCGGCTGTAGAAATTGCATTTAAACGAGGTGTGGATATTACAGATACGTATGAGCATCATGTATCCACAAGTGGACAGATTGGTGTTTCTACGAAACCATTAATTTCATCAGGTTGGTGATGCTAGAACTTGATAAGTAATGCGTGATCTCTAATTTCCAAGTAGGAACGGTTTTACTGACTATTGAAAAAGCCGAAGATCTTAAGGCTGTTGATGATAATGGCGAGGCAGATCCCTATATAAAAGTTCATCAACTGCTCCATGGAAAAGATAGGATCCTCTACAAGACCAAAGTACTCAAAAAAACTCGTAACCCAGTATGGAATGAAAGCTTTCAGATCAAAGTACCGCCGTCTACTGTCACTTTGGTTTTAAAGGACAAGAATACCTTTGGAGCCAGCAAACCTCTTGGAGAAATTGAACTTAATTTTTCAATTCTGTTTCAGGCGACTTCTGCATTTGAGCAGTGGTTTCCAGTCAATTTGGGAGGACAGGGGAGAGTATTTGTGAAGGGGCAATTCCAGTCAGATGGTGAAAGCCGAGATCGTGCCCCAAGTGCTCAGTCTACATCCAGTGAAGCTAGCGTAGAACTAGACCTGCGAAAACGATCAGAGTCACAGCAAAGTACTAATCGGCTTGTTGGTTTGTTTCAAAAAAAGGGTCAGAGCGCTATTGCGCTTAATAAATGAATTCAAACGGATTCATTAATTACGGGTACTTCTACGCATCATATAATATTCCATGCACAAGTCTTGCAGCCAATAAGGTAATAATAACAGCAATTATGGCAACCCCAAAACACGCCACTGCCAGTGAAGAAATCATAACTTTGTGTGCGGCGCTATTCCATCATTCGGGGTTCCCTTGATCGTAGAGTCTGCATTTGAGGAAGTTCTCGACCCTGATTCAACGATACCGTTACCAAGCAATAAACAACAAAACAAAGGGGGCAAAAAGTTTCGATACGGTGCACTTTTGATGAAACTCAATCGTGGTAGATTCTGCGAATCCAAAAGACTACTGGGAATACCACGTCGAAAAAACAATCCGAACATCAGCACAAGTCATACCAAGAAGCCCCAATAGCCACCAGTTATACATGTGAAAGCTACAGGGTATATGGTGAAAATAAACGCGTGGATAGAGATGGCCTGCAAGAGAAGCATATGATTACCCCAGATTTTTTTAGCCTATAAAGGCTTTATTGTCATCAATTTGCCACAAAAACCAAGCTTACGAACTCAAATGCGACTTCTTTAAACTCAGCGCGAGCTTTCCGAACTGGCTTCGTGGACTTTTTGATCCTTCGCGACTGTGTGTGCTCACTTCATCAATGCTCAACGAATCCTCTGCCACTGCCAGCATGTTTAAGGACCGTGGTGGTTCTAAATCTCGTTGTAGCTGCCCTTTGATATGCAATTCACCCATCCCTCCCAAACCAACAGGAACCCAAACATCAAAAGTATTCTGCTTGGCAAACAAAGCATCGAAGTTCAGTTCCAGTTCACCTAAAGGTTTGCTAGCCCCAAACATGTTGAAGTCCTTGATAACGAGGGTGATTGAAGAAGGTGGAATTTTGAATTGGGTGGTATCGTGCCATTCTGGATTTCTGTTTTTCTTCACGACTTTTGTCTTGTAGATTACTTTGTCTTTTCCGTGAAGCAGTTGGTGAACCTTGACGTAAGGATCACATTCTCCATTTTCATCAACAGCTTTCAAATCTCGAGCAGCTTCAATTGTGAGAACTATGGTACCTATTTGACAGTTTATTGGAGGAGATCATGAGAATTAAAAACACAGACTCTACCTGAGACGGTCTGTGATATTTTCGAGAACGAGCTTCCAACAGCGCTTCCACCAAAACTTTCAACAACAAGACTTTGGAACCGATTTGGTCAAATCTCTAACTTCAGCTCCAAGCGTCGTTGCGCGTTCAACGGCGCTAAAAGTCTGATTCTGCGACTGTTTTGGGGGCGCCTTAAATTGCTTTCCAATCTCCTTAATGGTTCCCACAGCGCCATGTCCCAAACCTTTCGTCAACTTCAAGGCTGCATTATCTTCTCTCTTATCGAGCCTCGCTGATGCATCCACTGTATTCGTCACGATTCGGCCCAAAGACCCACCAGCTCCACCAGTGTGATAATCAAAGAACAAGCTTAAATTCAATTGACCACTTCTTGCCCCCTTCAATGGCACCGCAATTTTCAGCAATTCTCCGCTCTTGATTTCCATTAAATCAAACTCTGCAGTTCCCATTGTCGTGTGCTTTCCAATGGCGTTGTAATCTTTGAGGATGAAATTGATTGTACTCTTGAGACGCGACTTGATAGGAATGTTGATACTTTCATTAAAAATCGGGTTGAGATTCTTCTTGTGAATGTGAGTTTTGTGGACAAGATCGTCGTTGATGTGGACAAGACAGTATGGATCAGATGTTCCACCATTGTCAACGGCTTCAAGATTTGTAGCACTATGGAGATCAATGTACAGCATTCCAGAATCTTCAAAAAATAGTTTTAAAGTTAAAATTCTGTTATAGTGGTCTGTGGGTATCAAGGAGTACGTACTGTGAATTGTGTCTGATAGGGGTGTGTTAATGGGTAAATATCCCAATGAGACATTCAACTTGACTTCCGCTCCATACTCCGATGACTCTGAAAACAAGGCAATCCATTTCTTCTTGTGTCCCAAAAGCGAAGTCAAGAATCCGTTCCAAACTCCAATTTCCTGATCGGCTGGACTCTTATTTTCTCCATCTTTAGAATCCAGCAGATGAATCGTCACAACTTGATTTTCGATACTACGGATGCAGATGTCCGCAGTGGTATTCCACGAGAGATCCCTGACTTGCTTGTGTATCCGAGTTGAAAAACAAGTTTCGCCATCCAATCGAATGTCAACATATCCGTTAATATGTTTCGCAATTCCTTGAGTTGCATACACGTGAAACCTCAGGATTCCGGAGTCTGTATCAGGAAACAAGATAGGCACATTATTAAGAAAAAAAGAAAACTTGAAATTTAAAGAAAACAGGTTAGCTTCATACCATGTGCTTGCATCACATTCGAAGGCTGTGGAAGACTTAAAAGTTCTATCCGATCTGCATCCATATCTCCAACATATCCTTTCTTAGTAACTTCGTCAATTCTTGAAGCAGCCTCTTCCAGTGATAAAACTTTAACTTCCGCCAATTTACGCAACCGGCTGATTTCCTTTACAACAGACGACTTCATTCGATCAATGAATTCATACTGCTCTGCTTCCAGTGGCATCACATGAGCGTCACGACCCAGAACTTCATAGTATTCGAAATCAAAGTATAAAAACCCGCGTTGAAGAAGAGCCGCGCGAATGTTTTTGGAATCCCGAGGAACGGTTTCAGTTGTGGGAGAAATCACGTCCGATGATTTTGCCTTTTCCTTCAGAGCCTCCTTCTCACTCTTTTCGTTTTCGAGGTCGACTTTTTGTAAATAGACTGGCGCCAGCCTGAAGTGGAAAAAAAGTCAGCCAGCTGGCCACATATCTTTTGAAAACTTACACTCTTATCGTTGTTCCCGAGAATTCAACCTTCAATCCATCATTGATATATTTTTGCATATCCTTGCTTTGCGTCTCGACTGGTTCGTTGAACTTCAAAATATCCTCAAACTTGAGTTCTACAAATCCCAAACTCTGATCTTTTTTCATGTTGTTGTAGTCCCAGAGTTCAATCAGTAGAGACTGAGTCTTTGAGTAGACCACTCCGAAAAAGGTTTCGTTCCAAACAGGGTCGAGTGTATTATCCTTAACGAGAGTGGCGCCCAGAGTGGAATGACCAATATGGATTTTGGCGTATGGGTCGGATTTGCGACCCATAATTTCAACGTTGACGAGAGACTTGGCCTTGACAAGTTTAAATTTAATAATCCCTTTCGGCTGACGCGCGGAGCTCATCGACTTGTCCCCAAGGTAGGTTGGGTCGATGGGGTGCCATTGGAATGTTAACCGTATTTTTCCAGTATCGCCAGTGACTTTGTACCAATCAACGGCTGTAGTTTCCTTGGAGATCTTGGGAAAAACGAGGTCAATATTGACAACAGAGATGCCGCCATCAGACAGCCACAACCCATGATTAAAAGAAACTCACAAGACTGGCAACAATTCCACTAACTTCCATCTGGATGTCGCCAAACTCCCTCGTACCATCTTTCACAGATATTTTTATGGAAGATGTTTCAGTATTAGCAATGTAGAAGCGAACGGGGGTATCCCACGTAGGATTATTCGACTTTTTAACAGCCGGCGTCGATCCACATAATACCCAAGGGTGCTGAAGATCATTCATCAAGACATCGCATTTCAGTGAATTTACTTTGGAACCATTGAACTCCTTGCCAGAATGAACCGTGACTGTCAGGATACCATTGGAGGCTTTTGGCTGCTGCTGGAAGAGTGTATCAGTCGACGCACGGCTCGTGAGATCTGGAGTAGGAGGTTTATCTGAAGTAGGAGTGGAAGCACTGGGGGGCTGGGAAGAAGATGGTTGTGTGGTTGTCGATTTTGCCTGCAATGCCTCCAGAGTGGTAACAGGCAAGAAGGCCATCTCCAAGCGAAGGGATCCCATGTCCAACTTCTTATCTTTAGAAGAAATGGCTTCTCGTGTGGTCAATCTGTGCCATACGTCACTTCCAGAGTCGTCAGTGGGCGGGCCCCATTCGGTAATAAGCGTTTCACTCTCTTCAGCCGTCAAGTCTTCGCCACAAGATAAAGACTTCGGTGTTTCGGTGATCGATACAGGCACTGGCTCCGGAGTTGGAGTCGTTGAAGAGGAGCTCGCCAACTTCTCAGCGGCAGGAGCCACTTCATCAATCTTTTCCGCAGGCTTTCGGTCCAACAGTTTGACCCAACGAGAGAGTTGAACCGAAGAAGCAACTCCCATGGATTTGTCACTCTGGGCATCATTGTCATCAAACACTTCAAACTCCAATACATCCATTGGGGAATCATGAGAAAAGTTCAAATGAGTGCTGAAAACAGGTACGAACAACGTTTGTCCCCAATAAGGATTGAGGCTGTTTCCAATGGTTTTTGTTCGCGCCACTTCCTTTCCACCAAGTCGAATCAGGACGTAGGGGTCAGAGATACCAGCAAGTTCTCGGTTTTTGAGGCCTTTAGCTTCGTGGAAAGTTACTTTAAGTACTCCGACGGGGACCTCTGTTTTTTTGAAGTTTCCGTTAAACCCACAAAAAGTCATCAAAAATCAAATTCAGCCATACCAGCTCCAGTTCCATTGAACATAGCATCCAAATCAATATAATTCTTGAACGGCGACACATATCCAGACAAAGCATAGGACAGGATTTGATTCAACGAGTTTTTGAGGCCTGGCAACTATTGTAACCGTTAAATGTTGCACTTCAACGAAGTCACTTTGACACTTACATCCATCATATCTAATCCCTTCAACGGTCTTAATGTAAAATCAACCACGGGGGTCTCGGTAAACATGTATTCAATCTTGGAAATGTGGGGATACTTGCTGACAAACTTGAATTCCAAACGCAAATTGGACCGGACTTCAATATGCTCCACAAGAATTGGAATTGGAATTGCTACTACACCCTTGCCGAGTTTTGCCATGACTTCAATCATGGAGTGACGAACATTCCCAAGCTCTTTTTGTCGTTTGGACACACCGTCTTCATCCACTGGAACAAAAAGGAGGTTCCATTCCATGACAAGGACATCATCTGAAGTAAGCATGATAGTTTTGATTTGGTCAATGCGAGGGGCTTCGGAACCAAGAGTAAAAACTGTGAGAGCCAAGTCATCGAGGAAAGCTGGTTTGGAGGAGGCAAGAATAGGGTCGATTGTGTTCTTGAGAGACGCGGAAAGAGACGGTTCATATTGAACCCAGAACTTCTTGAGGAATTGGTTGAACCACTCAACAGTTTCAGTGTCGTTCTCCAGCTGTTCGAAGAGGTTGGTGTGAGATTAAAAAATGCAGATGAGAGAATAGCCAACGGGAATTCAAAGGCCAATATGATCATGAATAACGAGCCTCTGGAACACAATTTTCTGACCATTCCGTCTCGGCTTCTCAGGGATACCATTCACGTACCTTCTTAAGACCAAGAATACGAGCAGTTTCAACGCCGACTTTTCCTTTTACTCTTTGCATATTCCGTCTGTATGCTCCATTGACAAAGAACATGATGACAAAGACCCAACCCAATCCTAGATTCCAGTATCCAACGAACCACGCACAAAAGACGGCGCATGTGATAAACAGTGAATTTACAATAGCTTCCCAATGAATGATGCCATCAAGAGATGCTTTTATCGACTCGATTGTAGCTGACACTGAATCCAGAAGAGTCACTAGATCAACCAATGGTTTATGCAGAAAGAGCGGAATCGACGGGGGAACTTGATCAAACATGATTCCCGTCAGGCGTGTTAAAGCCTGTGCAGGAGAGAGGCCATTGTCCTTGGCTGCTTCGGCAGAGTGGATGTCTTGCTGCAGCTGCTGTGTGGCAATGATGGTTTGGGTGACAGCTTTCAGTTTGTTGATGGGCGATGATTCGACGCTTGAGTTTGAGTTTGGCGTTGCGTCACTTTCGCTTGCTTCAGCTTCTTTGGCTCGATTGGCCAGGAGAGCGAGTTGGGCCACTTTCCTGAGTTTTGCTGCGTCGTGTTAGGCTTTGTTGGTTTGAATAGAGAGGGTTACCATCTCCTCCAATCCCGCTTGGTTGGGCAACAGCAGCAGCTGCGTTCTTTAGACTCGGTTTGGGTTTGGTTGGCGTTGCATCCATTTCCCACCTATGTTGTTTGTTTGTGTCTGACTTCAACAAAATCAATCTGTTTCATCTCATTCACACAAACTGTCGCACTAGCTGGTGTTTTCAACATTCATTCAGCACTTGCTTTGAGACTTGTTGGATATCGTAGCCGATTGTGCCAAAGGATTGCGAAGGTGCATTAATCTGGCTTTATTGTTCCATCAACGCGACAACGTCGCATTGAACAGAATATTTGAAGTTATCATTTTATGCTCATCATTCAGGTCTATATTTTTAAACCGTAACCCGAGATTCAACCAACCTTGGGACCAAACAAATTTCATTGTAACAAACTTAATGAAAACAAAACGGAGTAATGACTTTACCTGAAAAAGTCGCATCTTTTTTTCATTCCAACATTCATGTCTGCCGTGCCTGTCGATACAGCCTGCTCCGCTACCTTCTGCATCATCAATGGCCAAACCTTCCAAACGGGCCAAGCTGGTACATACTTCAGGCAATCATTCTATGTAAATCTAACATTCATTTCAAGGTGTCGTCTGTGACTTAATCAAGCAGTGCACTGTGAACAGCATTCCAATTCCCAACACTCTCGGAAACACTGTGACAGACAGTAGCCCCGTGGTGACTGCAAAGCCAGTTGAAACTATGACTCGATCGCGAGGGAGGCGATCAACCTCAACTAGCAGCGGACTGCTGACTACAGCTGAACCGAAATCAACAACAACCACCACTGTGATAACCTGCAGTGGAACCTTCTGCACAATCAATGGGAGAATTTTTCAAAGTGGTTTGTACTTTGTTGAGTGTATAATTGAAGGGTGAAGGTTAACAAGTATTTCAACGATAGGAACTGGTGGAGTATTATGTCTCAACAACCAGTGCATGGTCAATGGCGTCTTGATTCCAAACACAAATAGCAACTCAATTTCAGCGTCTACCACAAGCCGTATTACGACTACAACAACTTCCGTACCTCCGAATGATATCGATACTGCAACAATGACTTCTACTTTGATTCCCTCCCCAAGCCAAACACCATCAATAACATGTGATGGCACTGCATGCTCAATAAATGGACAAACTGTCGCGTCTGGAACGGGGGGCGTCCTTTGCAACAGCAATCAGTGCACTGTCAATGGAATCCTTATTCCAACGACTGCAACTTTGAATTCAAACATCAACATAAGCGCGCCAATGGGCGTTATTTGCGATGGAAAATCTTGTACAATCAATGGTCAGAATTTTCCTAGTGGCTCGGGAGGTGTTTTATGTGCCAACAAGGCATGCAGTATCAATGGACAACCCGTCCCAATCGCGACAAATAGTACTATTTCGGGAACCCCGACAATTAATGGTGCTATTTGCAATGGAATAAATCAATGCAGCATTAATGGAACTGTGGTTCCAGCGGGGCAACAAGGAGTTAACTGCTCAAATGGACAGTGTACGATTCAGGGAGTGTTGGCACCGAACTGCCAGAGCCAAGGCGGGATTTTAGGAACATCCTGCAATGGGATTAGCTGTCAAATTAATGGACAGACCATTACGAGTGGACAGAATGGTGTTTTGTGTCTCAATGGAGAGTGCACAGTGAACGGACAGAGTGTTCCTGCAACGAAAAACATCTGTCCACAATACATGTTAGCTACGAGTTCAGGGTTGCAAGTGTATGGACGCGTTATTGTTCTAGGGGTGTTCAGCGCACTTCTAACGGGAATTCGTTTGATTGGCTTCTTTTTTAAATAACTTTAGTTCGGTAACTCATCAGCATTATCTGCATTTTTCGTATAATTAAAAACCTTGCATCTGTTTTAAACGGGATTTTTATTGGGATATAAACACTTAACGGCGGCTTGGGCCCACAGTCTTCACAGCAATTTTAAAGCTTACGGCACCTTGCAAACTCTTGCAACTGTCATCAACAGCCACAGTAGCTACAGGCGTTCCGGTACAATCTCCCATCGGAGTGTAAATGCTTCCCGTTACTTCGCTGCCGTTACGTACAAACTGTGCGCTGAACCCAAGTGAGTTTGGGGAACAAAATCCAAAGGCGACAGCAGTTGCACTTTGTTTCTTTGTGCACTCCACATCGCTGAACTGTTCAACAAGGAGATATTCCGACTGCAGTCCACGGAAAAGCGCGTTCACTGTAGATGAAAGATCTGAACTCGAGCACGTCCTGTTGATGCGCAGACCGGCCAGAGAAAATTCACACGGGGGAACCACTTGAGGGCAAGACGCAGGGAAGATGTAGGAGGATTCATCATATGAGACTTGTGCGAGGGTTTGGCATGTTGCGTCGCTGTATCCCAAAGTAAGGAGGTAGTTTGGAGAAGGTTGGGCAGCCATTTTGAGATTCTTTGCTGTCAAATTCGGCTGGGCGGGCTGAAGAATTTCAATGGCCACAGTCAAAAATACAAATACACTTCGTAGAAGTTGGAACGTTCCGGCAAGACCGACGCAAGTGAATTAATTTGATGCATTTAAGTTTTAGTTTGTAGGGCTTTACCAAACATGTGGAATGCAGAAGTTTTTGTCGCCCTGAAGGATTAGAAGACTCAAATCATTTTGAATGATGAATATAAATGATAATGATGAAAAGTGATTTGGTATTGAATAAGATCTTTTTTTCTCAAATTCTGTTATTATGTGAGATCAACTGTTCTATCCGACTTGTTTTTTGTTTTTTTCTTCCATCAAACAATGAAAGTTCCCTCATCACTCCGGTAAAGCTACGAGACTAAGCCCCAAAACCATCGCCAACAAAACTTGTTTGTTTCTCTTCACAGCAAAGCAGCTCCTCGAAAGGCCCATAAGGAGCGATCCCAGCTGGCAAGCCGCCAGCACTTGGGACTCCTAGAAAAGAAGAAAGACTACATTCTCAGAGCAACAGACTTTAAGGAAAAGAAAAAGAAACTCAGGAAAATGAAGGAAAAGGCAGCTTTGAAAAACGAGGACGAATTCTACTTTGGAATGATCAACGCGAAAACGAAGAAGGGAATCATGACAAAGGAGGCGGAATCCCGGCTGAAGCAATTTTCTCACGATGAAATGGCTTTGTTGAAGACGCAGGATAAGAACTACATCAACTACCAACGATCCATCAACTTGAAGGTGGGGGGCTTTTGTTGAATCACACGGCTCTGGAAACTCAACCATCACCATTATATATCAGAAAATGGAGCGGCTTCATGCTACGAAACATATTCCAGCGATTGAAGAAAATGAAGACGATCTGGTTGAGTTCGATGATGAAGACATGGGTGAAGAAAGTGATGCTGATGAATTGCCGACGCCAAAGAAATACGACCCCAAAAAAGCAAACAAACCGAATCATGTTATTTTCGTAGATTCTGAGCAAGAGGGTATGTATTTATTCGTGTCGAAATTGTTGTGTGTCATTTGTAACACAGAAAACGTGCAGTGCAAACATTCGATCCGGCAAAGCATTTCCGAACAACCCCTGATTTATTAAAGCAAAGACACAACCGTGTACGTGTACCTGAAGGAGCTACAACTAAACCGAATACATTGGATGGATACCAACGCAAGCAATTGAAGGAGCTGACAAAGTTGAAAGAGCAGGCTCAAAGAGAATTGAAATCTCGTGAAATTCGTGAAGAAAAACTTCGGAAAGTCCACATGGAGATGGAATTGCAGCAACAGATGCGGGTTCGTAAATATCACCAATTGTTTTTTTTATTGAGATTATATTTGTGATTAGAACAACAAGGGTGCTCCGCCAATGCGGCTTGGCAGGGATGGACATGGATTAAGAACATACAAATGGAAACCGGAGCGGAAACGATGAAACTTCTCTTAGTTAAAATTTTAAGAATATTCCAACATGTCATCAAATAAAGGAACTGGTGCAAGTACATTCTTGAATAGCTGGTGGATTTGACCCTGTTAAACGAAAGCTTGCCAAATCGAAAATCGAAAGAAAAAAAGAACCTTGGGCTTTTGCGTATTATTCCTCTTTTTGGGTCTTTCGACTTTGTGGATGACTTTGTGGAGGGCTGAAGATTATTCAGTGTTTCTTTTGAAGTTCTACAATCACCTCAAAGTGTATGGCCCGCCGCCAAGAAAATATCCAGACTGTTCATGTTGAATATGTTTTGTCACTTTCACTCTATCAGAAACTGTAGAAACGTGATTAGGATCGGAAACATTGATTATGTCAGAGAATACTTCGTGCATTTGCTTCCTTCAGCCGTTGCTCTCTCCAATAATTGCTTGTATCGTAAAAATCGGTCTCAACTCTCAACGTAGGCCTCAAAGGCTTGGATTTTTTCGTATCGAGCAGCGACATTGGCTGGAGAAAAAAGGAAGTTGGTTGAAATTTGACCAATTCTAATATCAAACCAAAAACGGCCCTTGCGCCTTTTTCTCGTCCTTGATTCCGAATTCTTCCATATCGAATACAATTTCTGGCTTCACCCGGACATTCCTATAATTTGTTCCCACAGTATCCTTTATCCAGCTCTTTAATTCCTCGCTCTCCTTTAACTGCTTTTCGGGAAGCTTAGATAAAGGTGGAAGCTTCAAGATTCGATTGTCTGTAAGCATTTCTTGCGCCTTATCGTGACTGTATGGAATTTTGGTTGCAAGAGACGGCGACTTTGCTTTGGCCATTACCCCTGGAATGGCATATGTGCCGACAAGATGGTGCCTTTGACCTGCGAATTTTGACAAAAGATTTTTTTCGAATTGAGCTTGGGAAGCGAGAGCGGCAATTTGTTGCTGTTTCGCGTGTGTTTCGACTTTGACGCGCATTTCCTCCATCTATGGATTAATAAGATAATGAGATTGCCACATGTGTATTTTTTCTCTTTCACAAGCTCTTACTTTGACCACAATCTGTGCGAGGTACTGTTTTCGTGCTTCATAGTTGAATTTTGACTTTCTACTCCAATATCCCTTCCATCTGCGTAAGAGCATCAATTTTTTCTCGTCGAAAATACACTTGAAGACAAACGTACATCTTTTGAATCCGGGTTGCCATCGTATTCCAAAACGCGAGTAATTTCTCATGTTCAATTCGCTTTCGTTCTGCAATTGCACGTTGCCTGCCCTGATGCCCTCGCCAGATCCTTTGAACTGTTTCAGCGAGATGTCTATTTATGATTTGTTTTAAGTACACCATCAATCCGGTTTGTGTGTGTGTGATAACCTCATCTTCTTCAGCCTTAAACGAACCATGAAACCTCGGATACGCGCTTGAAGTTTTACATCACTTTCGTATTCTTTCTGCCGCAAAGTTTCAGCTTCCCTGAGTTTCGTTTGTGTGATGGGGGAAGCAGTATGTTGAGAACTTGAACAATGGACGAAATCACTACGAAAACAAACCAGCTGCGGCGGAAGAACTCGTCAGTTACATCAGAGCCGTGAAGCTGCCGGAGCTTGATGAAAGCTGACGCCATCTTTTCTCTTCTTTTAGTTTCGCGTTAATCGACTGTTGAGGTTTTGTTGATTCTATATGAAAATCTAAATTGTAGTTTGGAAATCTGGCAGACAGACTTAACGAGTATTTATTTTAAATTACTTAAACTATATTCTTGACGGTTCAAAATTTGACCCCGTATTAGTGTGGCAAAGGTTACCGCACTTTGATGATGGCTGATGGAAGAGTTAGTCCTACTTTTTCTGAGCAACAAATCTACTAACACTTTCGGTCATTTCGTCCACCTTTTGCGCTAGCCGTGGGAGAAATTACTGACTTCATCTTTGCTGGGGGCTCCAAGTCACTGTCCTGAAAAACAATATGGTTTGTCCACTTAAACATTGTTGTTGCTTATACTTACTCTGAACATCAGGGCAGCCATTAGCTGCGTTGAAGGTTCAGCTTCAATCATTAATGAGTAATCTATTTTCAGATTTGGCCTTGCATCCTGGGTAAAAAGAGCGTTAGAAGATGGTTCTTCGCAATGTCCTGTGAACAAAGCAAAAAAACCACCTTAAATTGCTTCTCAATAGAAGCAGCCATTCGCTCTGATTTTTGACATTTTGCTGTGATATTTTTGAGCTGCTGTTGTCCTGCCTTTACTTCCTTATCTAAGTTGCTGACTTTCTGCAGAGTTTCCTGATTTGCCTTTTCGGATTTCGATAATTTGACTCCGAGCTGCCATAAACATCAAAAGCTCAGAGATAAAATAAGGATGAAAGACGCAGAGTATAGCTTACCTCATCAATCCGTTGTTTAAGGATTGAGTTCTCGTGCATTAAAAACGTTCTCTCTGTAGTCAGTGTTTCGATTTTCAATTTCCAAGCAGCATAGTCTATTTTCTCTCAGTTAGTGATACCTAAAAGAAGAAGGGAACAAAATTCGCTTAACCTGGAAGTTCCTTCTTAGCTGATTGCGCAGTACTTGATTCATTGATGGAGGATGAAACGTCAGTGTTATCTGTTGGAACAGGTTCAGTTCTTGTTCTTGCGCTTCCAGACCCTCGCGGAGTAGTCGCTAAGCTGGCCCAGATGGGCGGCGGGAGCTTTACTGACTGCATTTCAATCAAGTTTTGGCTCTGAGGCTGAACAATATTGATTTCAGATTCAGCTGAATCCATTTGATCTAGTTTTTTGGGGGCTTGGGACGACAGCCTGTTTGGAATGTAAGATACGTAAATTCGCAAAAAAAAAGAACCATGCTAGCAAAACCTTGTGGCAATCTCTCCAACAGTCCGTCCCGCCCTCTCGCCCATTCGTTTTGCCATCAGCTGGCTGTCAAAATACCGCTTCTCCATTTCGTCTGCCTTCAACTTCAAATCAAAACAAGTGCGTTGAAGTTCTTGGCGCTCTTGCTTAAGTTTTGTGACCATCTCTTTTGCGAGGAGGTACTTTCGCTCTAGGGCTTGACTTGATCGTTCATCTGTAATGTTATTTTTCCTTCCTTCGCGCCGCTCTTCTTGGAGTCTTCGAATTTCTGTCTTGAGCATGGCGGTTGCAGTCTGGGTCACCAAAGGTTATGACTCCTTCAACGAAAAAAATAGAATGAAAGCATACCACCGAATTCTCGTGTTCTTGCTGAATCAATGCCTTCGCCTCGATAACTTGCTCTTCAAAGTTCAGCTGTTAAGGGAAGTGGTCCGACCGATTTCATGAGTTGAGAAATAATACTTCAAATCTTAAACACGCACCATCTTTTGTCTGTATTCCTCCACAAGAGGTTGTAATTTTCGAAACTCTGCATGCAGTTTCGAATACTCCAACTTTTGCTCAAATTCCTTATTCTTACTCCGCTCAATTTCTTCGGAAGTCTTGATTTTTATAGTATCCGTGATTCCCAATTGAGTCCGAAGATACACATTGTCATCCATTAACCGAATAATTTCGTTTTTGGATTTCAAGATTGTTTTTTGGGCTTCCAACCACATTTTTTGAATATTGTCGTTTTCTGCTTGAACGGCTGCAATGTCTTTTTGAAGCTTTGACATTGTTGTTTGGAGGGGTGTTGTTGGGTCCGCTAAACTAGAATTTAGTATGTTTCTATTTTGTTTGCTCAATAACCTTACTTTCAGTCAGCTCTTGGATTCTTGCTTTCAAATAGTTGACATCATGCTCTTTTCGTTCCAGATCATACATGAGATGCCTAGCCTCCTCATAGAGTCGATTATAGTGAGTATTGACTTCTTTATATGCCTTGTGGAGGCTCTCTTTCTCTTTCGTCAGATTGTACTGTTCCGTGTATCGTTGTAAATAAGAGAACGCTTATTTTGAGTCAGGTATCTCACCAAGCTTTCATCCTTTTCTTTAAGCTTCATTTGGAATTCAGCATTTGTATGTCTAAGCTCGGTATTCTTGCTCATTTGCTCTCGTTTTGTGTTTTCAATTTCGGCTTGGGCTAGCGTTCTGACTTGGTCTTCCTTCTTTGCAGCTAATTGAATCACCTCATTCCTCATCTTCATGTCAAAGTCTTCTCGAAGTTTCACAAATTTTCCTTTCAGCTCAGAGATTGTTGATGATTTCCGCTCCAACTCCTCTTTTGTAACCTTGTTGTGTTTAATCAGACAGAGAAATTTAGAGAGAAATTCTTTATGGTGCTTACTGTGTGGTGTTTGCTGACTTTATCGAGCTCTTGTTTATACAGGGATTCGGCTACTTGTGCCTCAACAAGCGAACCTCGAGTCTCCTGCTGTTTCGCTTCCAACGTTCGCAAGCTTGATTGCAAGAATTGTATTTTGTCTTCCAATCCTTTGCACTCTAAAATACAAATAAAATATAGTTGTTACTATAAAAGAGTCAATCAAAAAAAAAGGAAAGAAATTGCTTTCGAAACCTAATTCTTTCATGGTGAATCTCTTTGAAGTTTCTTCCAACTCGTTCTTGAGTGCATTATTGATGAGAGCTGTTTCATTCAAGTCTTCTTTGATTTCTTCCTTCTGTTGTTCGACGGATTGGAAGGTGATGTCGCGTTTTGTCATTGCTGTCATTGATTCCTCCCATTGTTTTTCCATTCGCTTTTTGGACGCCTTCAAGGAGCTGATTTCTAGCAATTCAAAAGCAGTATGAGTATTGTATTTAAGTGGAGGGTTGGGTTCCATTTATTTACCAGAGTGCATTTTGGCAATGGTTTGGTTGGCAATTCCGGTTTCTTGCTTCTGAGCTTCCATGATGAGCTCCATTTCATTTCGTTGTTGAACCAACTAAAGCAGAGATCTTATTTCCACAAGCAATATTGGGGGGAAACCAAAAAAAAAGGACAAACGAAACCTTTTCAGTAATCTTCTTTTGATCTTCCAAATCCGTTTCAGCCACACGACGTCTCTGATCCACATATTGCAATTCCTTCTTTATTTTGCTCTCGATTCGTCGATGTATCTTGATGTCGCTATTGTATGTCAGATTAATGTCTGTGAGTTTTGTAGCCTTGTCAGTTGATTCTTCAAGTCTTTGCTTTGTCATGTTCAATTGGGAAATGAGATTCTAAGAAATCACAAGGTTGTTTTAATTCAGAGGGGTATATTTTAATGGTTTCTTTTGTGGCATGTACTACCATGTTCATGTCTGACATTGCTTTGAGCTCTAGTTTCATCCCATCGCGTTCAGACTCCAACGCAAGGCATTTCTGACTCAATCGACTCTCATTGTTATGTCTTTTTTGGGGGGGAGGGTTTTGAGATTTGTTTGAGTCACACTTGCCGAAACTAATTACTGATTAACTACTCACGCGACATAAACCTGCTCGTTCAATCTTCCCACTTGAATATTCGCCTTATACAAATTGACACCAATCGCGTTCTTTTCGTCTTCCGTGCGTGCAAGGACAAGATCGTTCTCGTTCAGTCTTTCTTGGATCGTCGCCACTTGGCGATCCATTGAACTGAGCAGTTTATCTTGGAGCGTTAGATAGTGAGATTGGAGAATCTGCTCTGATTCTTGGATTTCTTCAGCTGCGGACGCGATTGTCATGTTGTTTGTCGTTGTTGGTAGAGGCGGAAGGACGGGTTTGTCTATTATAATTAGGAATATCAGCGGTTTTCGAAGAAGAGGAGGGAAAGGAGGAGTGTAAACCTGAGGGTAGGCCTATCATTGCGGCAATTGAAGTTGCCGGGTTACCGCCAGCTGCTGCAGATGCCATTTGCGCAAGATTTCCCCAAAAGAAACAAGTCACGTGAATTTGGACATCAGACCATAAATAATAAAATAAATACATATCGAAATATTTCGATTTGCCTCCAAACTCAATCACAAATGTCGACGATGAAGTTGCGTTCCAAGGCAAAGGCCGAGGAAGACGTTGTTCTTCCTGATGATGCCAAGGGTCCTTTGATCAAAACGTCAAACGAAAAGACTGACCACCAAGCTGGAAAAACTTGGGGTCGAGCCCGAGGTTTTTTTTTAGACTCTGATTTTCTATGCAATCCATTTCTTGTTCTTAAAATATCTGTCAACTTCTTGGTTTGATTTATCGTTAGATGTCGGGTTCTGGAGTGTTTTGAACTGCTTTGTGATAATGGCAACCTGTCCATTTCTGGTTATTTACTTCTGGCATGCGTGCGATGCTTACAAGTGTGATCTTGTGGCTCCACTTTCTCCTTTGATTAATGCAAAGGAGTTTTCATTCAATGTTCTCGCGGACTGGTTCATTGGCTGTTTCCCAAAACCAACTCAAGGTTCGCTACCCTTGTTACTAATTCTGAATTCAAAAGCACATCTTGCTCAACGTTCTCTTGCCTTTTTAGATGGATATTTGTTGTTCTTTGGTTGGCTCTTGTTCCAGGCCGCTCTTTACGTTTTTCTTCCTGGTCCCGTTGGTTACGGTCAAATGACTCCAGCTGGATTTGTTCTTCCATACATTGTATGCATTATCTGATGGCTTGTTATGCTTTCACGGTTGCGATTGATTTTGAAATGTGGTATTTTCCAGGTCAACGGAATGAATGCATGGGTTGTCACCCACATCCTCTTTTTTGGTGCTTCTCTCGGTCTTGGTCTTTTCCCCGCGTCAATTGTTCACGACAACTGGGGAGCTCTCCTCGTGGCGGCCAACGTGTACGGCTACTTCCTGACTGTCTTCTCCTTTGCAAAAGCCCACCTGTTCCCAACCCACCCAGCCGACCGCAAATTCTCAAGCAGCGTAATCTACGACCTCTTTTTTGGAATTGAATTCAACCCACGTTTTGGAGAGCTTTTCGACTTCAAATTGTTCCACAACGGCCGCCCAGGGATTGTAGCGTGGACCTTGATTAACGGATCCTTTGCGGTTGCGCAGTACGAGCAAATCGGATACGTTACCAACTCTATGGTTCTTTTGATGGTTTTGCATGCGATTTATGTTGTTGACTTTTTCTGGAATGAGGATTGGTATTTGAGAACGATTGATATTTGTCATGATCACTTTGGGTTCTGTGAGTTTTTAGTTCTTTTTGGATTTGAATTTCTGTGTTTTTTGTGTTTGAGTGAGTGTGCTTACTACGGTTTCTTCTTGTTCCACCCAAAAAAAAAAAAAAAAAAGACCTCGCTTGGGGTGACTCTGTCTGGCTTCCATTCATGTACACTCTCCAATCCCACTACTTGGTCCGTAACCCAGTTGATCTCTCATGGCCCTACTTTTCCCTTGTTACCGCTCTGGGTCTCTTTGGATACTACATTTTCCGTACCGTCAACAACCAAAAGAACGAGGTCCGCAAGACGGATGGACAGTGTTTGATTTGGGGAAAGCCAGCCAAAGTGATTCGTACAGAGTTTTTGACGTCAGATGGAAAGGTTCACAAGTCGTTGTTGTTGGCTTCTGGATTCTGGGGTAAAGAGATAAAAAAAACATTAACAATAAGCTTACTTGTGGTGGTGTTTTAAAACTGAATATTTTTTGATAGGTGTTTCGCGTCACTTCAACTACGTTGGAGACTTGTGTATTTCCCTCGGCTTTCTGTATGACTTGTGGATTTGGTCACGTTCTTCCTTACTTTTACATTGTCTACATGTTTATTCTATTGATGGGTCGTATTCAACGTGATGATGCTCGATGCAGAGGAAAGTATGGAAAGTACTGGGAGGAGTACGGGAAGCTTGTTCCATACAAGTTGCTTCCGTACATTTACTAGAACATTTTTTTTGATTCTGAATAAACAATCCTTCGTTCCTTTTTTTTATTATTAATCACCATCTGCGTAATCAGAATCGTTGTCTGCTGATTCCAATGGAATGGTTTGCGCAACCAATGCTTTATTTCACGTAAAATTACTCAAAATGTCGGCGGCCCTATGGTCTAGTAGTATGATTCTCGCTTTGGGTGCGAGAGGCCCCGGGTTCAATTCCCGGTGGGGCCCCTTTTACATATTGATATTATTCTCTCCCTTCTTCTATTTTTTGAATCTATTTTCCATTAACGATTTTTAGTGCAAGCGCAGCTTATTCTAGATTATCTTTTATGCCTGTATAAAACAAAAGAGGAGGAAAATGGGAATCTCAGATCAACACTGCCACCACCTCCACCCCCAACAATCTCTCCCACCACCACCTTTCCTGCTCCTGGAAAACCGCCTTTCAAATTATCTTCACTGCATACTCGGAAATGGTTTCCAAGATTTCTGCGTCACAGGATCCAGCGTATCCAACGCGTTTATTGGAACACTAGAATCCCAGTGTTTATGCCTCAATCCTTCCTGGAAATAACTGCAAACGCAACGGTTGAAATAGCGATGGCTGCTCCACAGCTGATGCACCGATTGAATTCGAAGCGGCTTGTGATTGTAGATGTTGGAAGCAGTGAGAATGGAGGCGGAGTGATTGATGTTCGACGGCATATGCGGGTACAGTTGGGGGGTTCTAGGGGGAAGAACGTGGATGTAAAATTGACGCACTTGTTTCCGGAACTGGAGTTCTTGAAGCGTGAGGGTTTAGGTTGGGATGAGTTGGAGATGGAGGAAGGGGTCGAGGTGATTCCCTATTCTGTTAGTCCAGTAGATTTTCCGAGAGAGCTTGTGGGTGGAATAAGGATGTTTTTGGGGACATTTAGAAGGCTTGAGAAAGGTATAACGTGAACAGTCATTTTTTTTTTTTTTTTTTGGATTCTGACTTTGATGATGTGTTGTTGATTTTGCAGACATTGCAAGACGAGTTTTGGATGACGTAACGCTAAAAAGGGATGGAATCGTTATTGTCGATCCTGTTGAACGAACTTTTGCGTCGCTCTTGTTGTTTTCTGTTGTTTTGCCCTGGATCACGCTGCCGTTACTTGCATTCAATGGAAGATTGAGGTTATCTGATCTACTATTATTTCCTATTATATACCCTTTCCTGGCAATTGAAGGACTTGTATCTTGGTTCCAATCGTATTCACAAGAGGACTACCGTGATTTGGGGCTTCATCATTCGCAACAGTATGACTGGACATTGAAGAGAGTCAGTGTCTTTCAGTTTCGAAGCGGGGTATTGGGATTCAGTTTCTTGACGAGGTGGATTGCTGAATACATTGACTCACTCGTGGCAGTGACGTTCCTCCTTGGAATACCCAAACCGCTTCAAAAAACCAGGAGGGAATATATCGCCGAAAGGGTAATAGAGAAGAAAGCCGAGATTGCACTCGCGACACTTGCAGTATACCTTTTGCTGAGCATCAAGACAGTCTTGTTCCAATAAAAACGAATTTATTGCTCATACGCGATCCACACCTTGACGCCCGTTGCGCCCTTCTTGTTGAAAAAACTCGCGCGTCCGAAATCCACCATCGAGTTGTGCGAGTCGTTCGCGCGCAGCTTCCCGTAGTGGACGGTCTGCTTGGCGGCGCGCGTGCCCCGCTTGCCGTTCACTTCGATGCGGAAGCCGGCGACTTTGCCGAGCGCCGTCGGCGGCACCGCGCCGAGCGTCGACGCCGCCGCGCAAAACACGCGCCGCCGCAGCGCCAGCGGCACCGGCGCGTCGCTCAACCCGCCGCCGCCGCCGCCCGCCGCCGCCGCCGCGCGCGCCGACCCGTGGTACGCCTCGCTGCGCCGCTGCACCTCGAAGTCGCCGCTCGGTGCGACGAACGGCGCCGTTACACGAAGGTGGCTGTTGAGGAGCGGCGGCGGCCGCGCCTGGTTGTGCAAACGCAAAAGTATGAGGACCGGCGATGGACGGTGAAATGATCAATCAAAGATCTTTTACCAGGGGGACTTGTGCTGAGATGCGGGCAATCTCCTTGATGAATGTAGTGTAGTGGTTGGGTTGTGTCATCTCTCTTTCTTTTTTTTCTTTTTTTCTTTATTTTATTAATTTTAAAAATCCACATTATTCACGGCAATGGTGGAAAGTTAGATCAATAGGATTCAATCAGAGGCGAAGGAGTCGACCATGAAGGGCCTCGATCAGTTGTTGGCCGTGGCAGTTTTTTTTTTTGGTGGCTACATTTCATCCTCACGCCCTCACTTGGGACCAGGGTCTCGAATTCACCCAACGTAATCCGGAATCCGGAATACCAAAAAAAAAACAAACCCACCCCCAAAAAATAACTTTGGATGATGCTCGAAAGGAAGTTACTATTGGCTCTGGCAGTGGGAATAATTGTTCAAGCAGCAGCAACTGTCAAATTTGAACCGCCGCTATATACTCTCGAACAAGATATTCTAGTCGATGGAGAAGACGTTGAGAAGCCTTTCGGCCCACAAACTCTTCCAATGCATGACTCGACGATTCCTCTTGGACCCGGTTTCTCAGGGAAACAACTTGTGCAATACAACGGGCCGTTACTTTCTTCAGGTGAGTTTTTAAATCCATCATCTATATTAATGTTCTTCTTATCCAACTAATACTCGATTTCTCCCTCTACTCAAAAAAAAAAGTGAACGTATTCCCAATCTTCTATGGAAAAAACACAGCCTACATGCCTCGCCTCATGAAATTCTACAAGGACATAACAAACTCCCCACACCTAGACTGGCTCACCGAATACAACGTCCCCCACCAACCCGGTATCACACGTGGCTTCGTTTCCGGATCCCACTGGGAAAACTCCACCACAACCGTCCAAACACAACTCCAAGACACGGACATCCAGAAATACATACACGGACTCATAACCTCCCGAAAAATCATCCCGACTGCAAACTCATATTTCCCGATCCACTTTGACCCCGCCGTGAACATCCTTGCGGGGAACCAAATCCAATCATGTGTATCGTGGTGTGCGTATCACAGTACAATGAACGTGACGGGGTATAACCTTCCAGGAAATGTGTCGATTTTGAGTTATGGGGTGATTCCGGATCAAGGCGGGGGCTGTAGAGGCGGGTGTGGGGCGGATTCGGATACGTTTAATAACTTGTGTTCTGTTAGTTCTCATGAGTTGGTGGAGAGTATTACGGATCCGGCTGTTGGTGAGTTAGGGGGGTTTTTATTTCCGTTTTTTTTTTTTTTTTTTTTTTTTTTTTTTTTTTTATACTTGCTTTCCCTGAAAGTCTAAAAATTAACGGAAAAAAGGACTCGGTTTATTAACATGGTATGGACCCAACGGTGAAATCGGAGACCTCTGTAACCACGTGCACGCGAAAATGAATATCTCTGGAACCGTGTATACAGTTCAAAAGGAGTATTCAAATGCCGCGGGTGGGTGCGTTGCAAGTGTGCCTGGGTCGCCGGTTCGAAATGTTGTGACACCGACAACAACGTCGACTGCGAGACTTGGAAAGACGACGGCGGCAACGACAAGCAGGAAGCGTGCGTTTTCAAGTACTGTGAGCAAACGGAGGAGCAGTACTGGTAGTACTAAACGGACGACTACAACAAGACGGAGAAGCAGTAGTAGTACTACTACCCGAAAGACAAGTACGACTTCCAAGTAGCTCTCTGGTTTGCACAAAAGAAAATGTATCTGTTGCATGCATGAATGTGGTTTTTTCTTCTTATTCTTATCTTTATATTGATTGTTTACTATTATTTTATTATTGCCTTATGATTGTGTATGACGTCTTTATTCTAAAGGAAAAGTTTGCATTTTTAATAGTTCATTGTTGGGTAATTGGTTGTCTGAGTGAACACAGACTGCGTTCGCTTTTTTCCAGACAAGAAATTTTCGTGCGAATAGCAGTCTGTTGCCAAAGTCCCGTCACAAACCGAAACAGCTCCCCTCGACACCCAACCGTCCAACCAACTTCCACCAAACTTTGCAAATATCACGATTAATGGTAATGTTTATTATTCATCCGGACAAAATTGCTCTTGCTCCCTCCCAACTTTGCTGATCTGCCGTTGACTGTTTTGCTAGGACTTTCCGCATCTCCTCCAGTCTCCACGGTAGGATACAATCTTTGATGCACGAGTTGGACGAGAATGAAGCCCCAGGTCTTTCCCGAGCCTGTAGCTTGAATAACAGATGTGTCGTCTCCATCTAAGATTGCTTTACACGCCCTCCACTGGAACTCCTTGACACTGGAACCAAGAAACTCTTGAGAAATACTTTCGCAAATCTTGCGCACAGGATGCTCTGGGGTTGCAGGCGGCTGAGAGGGCGTGGAGACTGGAGGAGATGCGGAAAGTCCTAGCAAAACAGTCAACGGCAGATCAGCAAAGTTGGGAGGGAGCAAGAGCAATTTTGTCCGGATGAATAATAAACATTACCATTAATCGTGATATTTGCAAAGTTTGGTGGAAGTTGGTTGGACGGTTGGGTGTCGAGGGGAGCTGTTTCGGTTTGTGACGGGACTTTGGCAACAGACTGCTATTCGCACGAAAATTTCTTGTCTGGAAAAAAGCGAACGCAGTCTGTGTTCACTCAGACAAGGTAATTGGGGGGTACGACAGACGAATTCAAATACAAGCATGAAAAGTATTCAACACAAAACTATTTCTTCCTTTGGGTTTACACAAAAAAACAGCGCACAAAAACTTATAGTAATCAATCAAACTTCATAAAAATCTAGAGCTTTTCGAACACACACACACACTTAACAAACCAAAAAATGAGGGAAAACGCCAAAGAAGGAGAAAAAAAAAGAAGACTTCCGAAAATTAAGCACAAAACGATAAGAAAGAGGGGAAGGAGAGAGAAACGCTGTTGTTTAATCTTGCCATTCTAACAAACTGCTCACGCGGTTGCTGACACGTCTAGCATCGTCTTGTTGTTGCGCAGTCAATTGATCGTCTGGTTTACCCACGCAAGCAAGCGGAAACGCTCCCTTTTGTCCAGTCAATGGATGCATACCAAGAGCCCAACCGTCTGGAAAACAATTAAAAAAAAATTGGGTTTTTCGTGAGCAAAGTAAGGCATCAAAAAAAAAAAAAAAAAAGAGTCAAAGTACCATCAAACGACTTCAAGATAATCAAATCATTCCCCGCAACCAAATCCAATTCATCTTCCTGCGTAGCCGCATACGGAAACAAGATGCGAACCGTCGTTTGCTGCTTCTTTTTCCCAGCCGATCCACTACTTGCGATACTTGCTGCTGGACTTGCTGGCGCCGCAGAAATCGGTGTCGACAAGTTTGTCGCCATACTACTCATACGCTTGCTGATACGATCTGCACTAGCATGTTTCTTTTGTGATTGTGGTTTGGAGGTGTGCAGTTCGTGGATGCTGCATACGCAAACTAACGGGAATGCTCCTTGTTTTCCAGTGAGTGGGTTGCATCCTTGAGCCCAACTGGACACACAGTTTGGGTTAATTTGATATGTCACACACCAAAAAATAACGAAAATAATAATAATAATAATAATAAACTGTGTGTACCCGTCATCGAATCGTTTGAGTAAAATCAAATCGTCGCCCTCAACCAAAGCCAATTCGTCCTGCAATTGTGGCTCATAGGAGTGGATGATACGCATGATTTCACCGCCTTGTTGTTTGGGTGGTTGTGGGGGAAGTTGTTGTTGTTGCTGCTGTGGGATCGACTTTTGTTGTTGGTATTGAGGTTGTTGTTGTTGTTGTTGTTGGGATGGATGAGGTCTTCCCAGAGATCCTACAGGAGCATATGTTTGTTGAGGAGAAGTTGGTTGGTATTGCTGTTGTTGCTGTTGTTGTTGCTGATGTGGGGCTTGGTATGGTTTCGATGGAGGATAAGCGGCGGCGGCAGTCGAGGCGTTGTTGCTGTAAGAATAATTGTTGTTGGTGCTGTTGTAACTTGGTTTGTACTCTTCTTGCTGGTATCGGGAACTGTTGCTGCCCTTGTTTTTTCTCATGTACATGAAGACACCAGCACCAATGATTGCCAACAAAGCAACACCTCCGACAGCAGCGCCGACAATCACTCCAATCGAGGGTCCACTGGAAGATTTATTGTTTGTAGAATCAGGCAAATGGTATTGTCCATCGCTACCAAGAGTGGCGAATTGTACGCCAGTAGGGAAATTGCAGCACAAGTCTCCGCTGCTCTGTTTGTTTTCAATATGATTGAAGAGTTGATTGAGTACAAAAAATTAAGGTTTAGGCAGTTTGAGAGTATATTTTGACTGTTGATGAGTTGTCAGTTGAGTGACATCGCCTTCGGCGACAGGACATCGCCTTTGGCGATAGGATAACGCCTTCGGCGTTGGGATCTCGCCTTCGGCGATGAGATCAGGCGAAAGAAAAAAAACACACCGCCTTCGGCGGTGGAAAAAAAAAAAAAAAAAAAAAAAAAAAAAAAAAAAAAAAAAACAAACCGCCTTCAGCGGCCAAACCGCCTTCGGCAGTGAAAGAAAAGAAAAACTAAACTGCAGCACTAGCACAATAAGATTTAGATTGAGCGGCAGTAGCAAAACCACAAGAATTCAATTCCGGAGCAACACCAAGATTGCATTGTTGATCCTTATTAGTAGTTAAAGAAGCAGTCATATTACCGCATGCCCAATTTCTAGTAATAGTAGTAAGTAGTAGGGGTCAACAACATAAAATTTTCGACAACATGAAACGTAATGAAATAAGAGAGAGGCCAATCACCTGTTTTGCAGTAGTTGAGTGACATAATCGGTGGGAGTGCATTGGTTGTTTGCGTAGACGTTATTGTAGGAGGAGATTGCCTAAATTGGAAGTGAAAGTGATGAATGAGCAACGACTACTAAAATCCAAGACACTCGAGTTACCAGCTGGCACAGGTTGCCGCACAGGACGACTGAGCCCCGATCTGAGTTGAAGGAGGGGTTTTCGACTGGGAGTATGGATGGATGGATGGTTAGACAACTCAGACAAGTAACACTCAACGCATACGCACTCCTTGGCATGCAGCCCGCCAGCAGCGCGTTGTTGACAATGGTCGCGCAGTTGAAGCTCGCCTGGTAGCGCATGCTGGCGACGGCCGCAGTCAGCGCCGGCGACGCCGCGCAGCCGCGCTTCGGCTCGGCGAACAGCGCAGCGTCCGGCCGCAGCACCGCCGCCACGAGCGCGTCGACCGCCGCCTCGTCCGCAAACACGCTGCCGTCAACGGGATATCCGGCGAAAGCCGGCCCGCACGCCGATGCTGCGCTGAGGATCACACAGCTGGTGCTCATTGCTTTCTATTTGGTTTCTACTGGAAAATTTAATATTGATGCACTGAAGAAGAGACTCTCTCTCGCTCTCTCGTACTATACGATTAAAAGTATTACAAAGGAGATTATGGGGCTATTCTAGTGGCATTGAGTGTGATACAGCGACAACAAGCCTTCAATTGTCATACTTTCAAATATTTCATATCATATGGACCAAAGAGACTAAAATGTAGAAGAAATAAGGATAACCAATTAGAGCCAATTCACAGATATTGGATAACAAATTCATTTGCATGTGGTGGAGATGGGTGACCAATTCGATTTGAAAAAAGAACCAATAAAAAAAAAGGCGGTGAAACTCTGCGGAGAAACTCTTGCCAAAAAAAAAAAAGACCACAACGACATGAGTCTGTGTGCATTTCCAGTGCCAAAGTACAATCCCTTCACAGCAAATGGCATGCGAGTAGAAGGAACCCCCTGGATTCTGCCGCCATCCTCCGATCTCCTTCCCTTGAACATGACGGAAGGTCCTCGTCCAGGATACGGCTGTTTCCAATGCCCATCAAGCCCAATTGGTCTCCCAATGCTGGCCGACCCTTCGCTTCCACTCAACGTGTCTCGAACTGCTCAAGAATTGTGTCCCAAAGGCTTCTTTTGCCCATATCTCCAACCATCCAATGCCCTCACGTGGCCCGTGTATTGTCCACCCAGTCCTACCTGTATGGCTACTAGACTCGGTACCTTTGCCAGATGCGACAACCCGCAAGGATACTATGAACCCATGGCTTGTCCTGCCGGATTCTACTGTCCCTCCTACAATGAAGTCAAAGTCTGGTGAGTACTTTAACAATTTAATTTGGTTCAGCCCATTTCAATAACAACAAACGTACAGCCCCGCCGGATCATTCTGTCTCACTGGTTCAACAGCTCCAACCCCTTGCCAATTCCTCAGCACCTGCCCTACCGGCGCGCACGTTGAAAAACACTTTGGAGCACTCGCAATCGTGATTCTATTGGACATCCTGCTCCTTGTCGTATTCATTTATTACCGAATCCGTGAACTCAAAATGAACCGTGAACCCATCATTGCTTTGGTGCCGTATTCCATCCGTAAAGCGCATGCTGATGCATTCAGAACGACTGTTTGGGAAGAAGGAATCGGCTACCCCACCTCAAACCTCTTCCCTTCAAGACAAGAAGGAAAAGTCTCCCGTGATCAACTCAACAGACTCTCTTGTCGTTGTTGGAAACAAGGGGGCTGCTGCTTCCGCCATTGCTGAAAACATTTCAATCTTGACGGCAGGGTTCAAAAAGGGTTTAGAAGGGACACGATGACTTGCGCATGAATTACAAGTTTGAAGGGTTGAGTTTGAAGTTGGCGACTGGGAAGGAAATCTTGAAGGGTGTTTCGGGGGAGATCAAGTCTGGAAGGATGACTGCTATTATGGGACCGTCTGGTAAAGAATAATCATTAACCATGAATTCCTCCTCCTTTTTTTTTCTAGCCGTCATATTTAACACACACGTTTTTTCTTATGAAAATAGGTGCCGGTAAAACAACATTCATGAACGTTTTGATGGGTAAAGTATCTCGTACGGATGGATCCTTACGAATCAACAATATCGTTGCCGAAATGCAGACGTACCGCAAAATCATTGGTTACGTTCCACAAGACGATGTCATGATTGGTGAAATGACTGTCCGTGAAAACCTGCTCTACTCGGCTCGTGTGCGTTTGCCACAAACTTGGACAAACAAGGAAGTCGAAGATCATGTGGATTCTCTGTTGAAGGCTCTCAAGTGAGTTTTGTCTCAATTGATTATTCTTCAATTTGATTCTGATGTACATTTTATTTTAATTCCTATTCAAGCTTGGCACATGTCGCAAACTCCCGTATCGGCAGCACTCTCGAACGCGGAATCTCTGGCGGCCAACGAAAGCGCGTCAACATTGGCCTCGAACTCGCCGCCGTCCCACTCTCCATGTTCCTCGACGAACCCACCTCCGGCCTCGACTCCACAGCCGCTCTAGACGTAGGTCAACATCATGAGCTCCATCTCCCGTCTCGGCCTCACAATCGTGGCCGTCATCCACCAACCGCGATTGGAAATCTTTGAAGCCTTCGACGACGTCCTCATGATTGCCACCGGTGGTCTTACAGCCTACATTGGGCCTGTGGATCAAGTCCAGGATTACTTCAAGTCGCTTGGGTTCTTGTTTGATGGTCGTTTGAACCCTGCAGATGTGTTGATGGATATTCTGTCGGGGCGTGGGGAGCTTGCGCCGGGGGTTCCAGTGGAGAGGCAGCACGTTGATAATATTGTGCAGCAATGGATTCAATATTCGGAACAACGGGACGCTTTGGCTTCGTCGGAACCCAAACTGAATGACTCTTCCTGCTACCTGCCGCCGCCGCCGCCGCCGCTACCACAGCCGGCACAGACCCTTCTGACGTTCCAAGCAATCGAAGCAATGTCAAGAATCAGTAAACTCCGCGGCAGCACCTTCCTCCGCCAAATCCTACTCTCCCATAACCGCTCCATGGTCCAACAAATGCGCCTCATCAGCGCGTTCGTGATGGAAGCCTTCTTGGGCGGTCTCGCAGGCTACATGATGGGCATGTCGAGTCCAGAAGGGGAAGCGTATCAAGGGATATTACAATGCCCCGTTTTCAGCCATTTCGGGGAGTCAGGATTCAGTGTTTTTGGGAATGATTGGGATGGTGAATGGGATTGCTATTGCTTTGATTGCTGCTCCGCCCGGGGTGAAAGTTTTTGGGGAGGAGATGGGTATTTATTATAGAGAGGCAGCGGCGGGGCATGATAAGTTGGCTTACTTTATCGTGAGTATTAGTTTTTTTTCGCTTTTGTCCAGCTGTTGTCGCTTGTTTGAAACTGTGCCGTTAACAAAAAAAAAAAATCATCTTTTTTTTTCAGGGCAAGAACATATCAATCATTTACAGAATCGCCTTGACATCCGCCCACTTCACAAGCGTATACTACCTCATGGCCCACCCACCCATTTACTTGACCCACCAATACGCCTTCATGTTCCTCAACTTTTTCGGAATCTACGGAATGGCCATGATAATCTCCATGTTTATCCGCCGCGAAAACGCGCCTCTCATGGCCGTCACTGTAGGAATGATTTGGGGTGTCCTCTGTGGTTTCGCGCCAACCTTGCTGGCGGCGTCTAAACAGGGTTACTTGTTTTTGTTGCAGATTGGTGTGAATCGATGGGCTGCGGATTCGTTGTTTAGTTTGTGGATTGAACGGTATTTGGATATCTATGATCCAGAGGTGCCGAATAGTTATTTTGGGTATGCGTTGGGGAATACGACAAGGAATTTGATTTATATGGTTGTGATTGCTTTGGCTTATCGGGTTGTTGCGTTTGTGTTGTTGGTGTTGCTTAACAGGGATAAGCAGAAGTAAAAAAAAAATGAGTTTGAAATTGTGGTGTGTGCTTGGGAAAGACAACACCCTGACACCCTTCGAAGTTGCTATCGACCCTACCGCTTCCGTCAGCAGTTTGAAGGATGCAATTCGTGCGAAAATGGCACCTGATCTCGACTATTTGCCTGCCAGTAGACTCACTCTCGTCAGAGTCTGCAAAGAGGGTGTGCACGGGGTGACTGAGGATGAACTGGAAAGATTCAATGAGGTTCTCCAACTGGAGACTTATTCAAAGTCCCCAGAACGAGCAATCGATACGGTTTCCACGTTCCGTGATACCCGTGGTGCCTGTCTCGTGAAAGATGGGTTCCTCTTCAAGGTTTTGTACTTTTTGCATTGTCTTTGCTTGCTTGTCGCTCAAAAGACTGCAAATTAACAGGTCATGAACTCCATGACTAAGGTGTCATACTTTGCTGAATCGCTTCCCAATGATCTTTGCCATGTGTTGGTTCTAATTCCTGCACCACCCACCTCAGAGTCAGCATCCAGTTGCACCACGGGAAAGGAGCCCGAGAAGGCCAAAAGAAAACAGCGCTGGATAGAACTCAACGGAATTATCAACAGAAACACAAAGAAGTCAAAAACAATCGATGCAACAGGCTATTTGTACCCCACCTGGAATGAAATCAAATCTATTTTCAACCTAGCAAACTATATTCAACCCAGAAGAAACATCGATGATGTCCATCTGAGTTTTCTCGCACAGTATCTTTCAATGGCCACAACGTGCAATATCTCTGGGAATACTAAGCCGCTGCATTTTATAGCCCCGATGTTGATTAGTGTCTGTGCTCTGTTTAAAGGTGATGTCGAAATTGTTGTCGAAGAGGATTTAGTTGGAAAGCTTGTGAAGGCTCATGGCCATTTCGAATTTATGATACGACGTGGACGGACGGCTGTCTGCATTGTTGAAGCTAAAAAAGACGATTTTGAACAGGGTATGGTACAATACTTGATCGGATGTGAAGTTGCGGCAGAAGTTGGTGGACTGGATATTGTGTATGGTATTGTTACAAACTATGTTCAGTGGAACTTCTTGCGCAGTCTGAATGATAAGGTGGAAATGAATGAATGCTCTTTCCGCCTGACGCCAAATGGCCCTGAAAAAGAATCACTCAAGGAAATTGTGGAAAAGATTTATGCAATGCTCTCAAGTGAGCAGGGGAGCGCTGAGTGATTCTTTGAAATTAATTGCAATTTGCAAACAACTGTGTGTTCTCAGAAAAATAAAGCCGCTTTTTGTTATTGAAGTGAAGTAAGGAAAAGGGGCTTGCCAGAGTCGCTTCCAATAAAATTATTGTAGTAGTGTGGGTGAGAATAGAATTCAAGCATGATCAGACAATCTAATGCGAGAATGAACGGTTTCCATCCAAATCATTTGCTACAATCAAAGGATCTTAAGTCACTTTTACTTCTCTTGTACTGGTAGAAATCAACAATGAAATTGTTTGATGGAAACGTCTGCTACCGCTGCCATTGCTGAAAACATTTCAATCTTGACAGTTGGATTCAACAAGAGGTTGGAAGGACACGACACGATGACTTGCGCATGCATTACAACTTTGAAGATTTAAGCTTAAAGTTCAATGGGACCATCTGGTAAGAATCAACTTTGAATTCCTCCTTATGTTATATTTAACACGCTTTTTTGTTGGAAGTTGCTGGTAAGACACAGTTCATGAAAGTATTAATGGGTTAAGTCCCTCATATTGATAGCTCCGTACGAAATGCAGAAGTACTGCAAAATCATTTTTTACGTTCAACAAGACGATTTCTTTCGGAGAAATGACTGTCTGTGATAACCTGCTCTAATCGGCTCGTGTTTGTTTGCCAGAAACGTGGATAAAAAAGGAAGTTGAAGATTGTGAATTCTCTCTCTCTCAAGGTTATTTTATGTGCCTTTTCTTTGACTTTTCTTCAAATTTATTCTTGTTTATTTTATTTTATTTTTAGTTCTATTCAGCTTGACGCATGTCGCGTTGTTATTGCCTTGGCTCATCGTATTGTTGCTTTTGTGTTGTTGGTGTTGTAAGTGGTAAATGTGTATGTTTTTCTCTCTTATTTGACTTTTTCTTTCCAATATAAAAATTAGTGCATATATGACATAATAAACGAGGGTACTCCTCTTTTTTAAATAATATTTGGAAGTGGTTCATCTATCCTGCAAAAACAATCACCATCTCCATCCTGCAAGTGCCGCCATCCTTCTCAACCCTTCCTCCACACCACCATCTTCCTCTCGAACCACTAAATGCACTCTCCGGAATTCCTCTCCACCTTCCACAATCCTTGCCATCTCTTCCACAGTGCAACTCTCCATCTTTGATGATTCACCAACCGTATCAATAACAAGGATGGGAATATGCTTCTTTGCTCCGCAATCAGCAACACGAGACAAGATCCTCTTGACAATCTCTTCCTCGTCTTCCTGAACACCCACCAGAACAACACTCTCCCACGATTCACAACCCTTCATGATCGTATGCCAGCCCTTCAACGTTCGCGAAACCCAAGAATCCAGATCCTGCGCTTTGTAAAATATTGGCGGCGCGAGGTGTCCTTTGGTGCACCCTATTCGAGGACATGGAATTGTAGATTTCGCTTTTGCAGAGGAGTTGTGGGTTTGCCTTATATATGTTGGCAGAATTGTGGTCCAGAATTTATCTTGTTCTTCTTGGGTTTGTTGTGTTGGTTGGGATTGGGTCTGTTGTTGCTGTTGCTGCTGATTTTGTGGTGGTGATCGCTTTTGAGTTGACAGAGACGCGCTGCAATAGAGGCACTTCGGTTCTGGTTTGTTCAAATTCCCATAGAGTTCTACAGCGGGTGGGGAAAGCTCTAAAGTTGGTACGAGGCCCTCCACGGTTGTTGTGAATACATTTGCGAGAATATGTTGGGATTCAAGGTGAAGTAGCAGAGAATGTACGAGTGGGGTTGATAGCTTTGTTGCAATAAGTGGGGAGTATGTTTTAGATAGACTGGAGTAGAATTGAGCTGGGCTCTGTGGGTGTGGTAATTCGAGGATGGATAAAAAAAAATAAGATAAACAAAATCAAGGTAAAGAAAGGAAACATGAAAAATACCAATAACGCATCTGTAATTGAAACTCGGTTCCCACCATACTGAGCGCCATCACTTCGACGTGGAAATGCTCTCTCTCCGAGAATGACGCAAACTCCTCCAACAATACTCCCGCTTTTCTTGGCCTCTGAAATCCTTTCAAGAAACTTGACAAATCCTTCCACTGAAACATTCGCCTTCAGTCCTTGTCGACGCCTCACTTCCACAGGAATGCGGAGAATTTGCCTCTGTAGCCGACTTTTTCCATTGACTGAATTTTCATGAAAGTTGTAACCAGGTTCTGGAGCAAGCAGCCCGAGAATTTCTTTGTGTATTAACGCGTCGTTGCGAATTGGTGATTGTTTGTAGTATGCCAATGGAGTTAACCCAGCGTCATCTATCATGGCACGAGAAACAGGCGACCCGTTTTTAACAAGAATTCGGATCGTTTCTACATAATTTTGCGGATTGTGTTGGCTGTCACTGGTTACTGAAGATACGCCCAAATCACATGCGACATGAAGAGGGGTTTGTGCGTTATCATTAATGCATGTCCCGAAATTCCAGTTTTTCTTCAAGCAAGAAAGGAAAAACGAGAGGATTTCGGGGAGATGAAGTTGGGCGGCTAAATGGAATGGGGTAGTTCCCAGCTCTGAACGAAAAAAAGAGTTATTTTTTTCGCTATACCAAAGACTCGAGAGACGGATTAATTTTTTTTTTACCATCGGGTTGTGTAAAGTCAGAGGCCTTGTCATTTTCCATCACCCACATCACAATCTCCAAGCTCCCAGACAAAACCGCCAAACGAAGGGGATAATTTGATGCGAGATCTAATGGTTTCAACATGGCATCGCTCTTGCTAGAAGAGCTCCAAAGTAGATTGACTAGAGCCATGTCTCCCAGTCGTATCGCCAACAGCAATGGAGTCATCCCATCCAAATTGTCTGCTACAATCAAAGGATCTATAGTCACTTTCGTTTCTCTTGTATTGGTGGAAATCAACGAAGAAGATGAAGACACTGTGGACGAATTCGTGTTTCTTCGTTTTAGAGAATTCAAGGACGACAAGGAAGCAGGAGACTTTATGACCGCGCGACACCGGTCCACCAAAAGAACCGCAGCCTCCCTACACTCGCTTTGAATGGCATAAAAGACTGCAGATCGGTTCCCAGAATCAAGCACCCGAAAATCACAAGGTGTGGATTGAAGAAGCCAAACGGCGACAGCATCGGTACTCTGAGACAAACAAGCAAGCATCAAGGCAGTTTTCCCATCCAAATCGGTGGAATCCACGTTGGCATGTAGTTTGACGAGTAACTTGACGACTTCAAAAGCATCTGGAGTCTCCCGGCATTTTTCCACAGCCATCATTAATGCCGTTTTCCCTGTGACGGCGTTTTTCGCCTTTCCCATAGACAGACAGAGAATCGTGTTTGCTGCCAGCAGCAATCTTGAGTGTTTTTTTTTGGTAAGCAGAGTTTGCTTTTCGGATTCAAAGAACTCACTTGATCATAGCAACTGTATCCTTCCAATTCTCTTTTGTAATATTCGCAACCAATAAATGAATTACATTCGATCCACTCTCATCAGAACTTGTAAACAGCAGTGAATCCACAAGTGAACCGGTTTCAGTGGAAACCAAGAATCGAACAGCAGCGAAATGGAATGATTCAGCCGCGGCACAAAATACTGTTTTCCCAAAAGCGTCGCGTGGTGAATATTTCTTGGTTTTGGAGTGGAGCGTTTGAAACTGAGCGATAAAAATAAATAATAGAACGTCAATTCGAGTGTTGAAATGAAAAATACCTGAGCTGTTTGAGACGGATCTCGGGCCGCTCTGAAGAGGGATCTGTTTTTTTTTTTTTTGGAAAACAAGAGGCTATCAGAGCTTGTAGTGACAGAGTCCTTGCTGCAATTACTCACTCGACCTCAGCTGGATCTGCCTCAGTCTGTTTCCGAGGCGAGTTTTTCAGTCTGGGGATGTAAATCGAGGCTACTGCAACAACGGCTCCAATGCCAAGAATGGTCAATAGTTTGGGCATCGTTGGTTGCATGAAAAAAGTTGTTCTTTATTCCAACAGAAAAACCCAACCATCCACAAAGTTAATAAAAAGTCAAACAGTGATTGTATCATTCTCATTTCATGTACAAAAAATCAAGCACCCGTAATAACGACTTTACGTTCACTGGCACTTGCTGATGCAATCCACTTGGAATACCCACCAAACTTGAAGTCTGAAACAGCAGCAGAGCCCGGCGTAAACTTGATCAACTCATCCCACTGCTTGTTTCGGAATATGCTTTAAAGAGGTAGTAAAAATCAAAAAAACAATCAAGCACAGCCAAAAGAACAAAACAAACCTAATCTGATCACAACAGGCAACACCCAAATAGCCAGCTCCATAATCGAACGCCACCTTATTCACACCCTTCTTTCCGCTGTACCCATCCGAGCCAGACACCTCAATTGTGTGGAAGTTATCCAGTTTACGCAGGTCCCACAACTTGACGACATTGGAATCAGCCGAAGCAGTAGCAAAGTAATACCCATTTTCAGAAAATGACATGCTGGTGATTTTCCCTGCAAGTTGTTTACTGGCATCTGTGAATGTGGCCACATTTTTGGCGCTCTTGAGTTCCCAGATTCGAACAATCGAATCTGTTGTTCCTGTACCAAGAATCAAACCATCAGGGTGCATAGCGACCGACGAATATGCTTTTTTTTGGAAGTGGTGAGTTTTTCTCCATCGAAAACCCAATAGAAAACCCAACAAACCTTCTTTGCCGTCAGGGTGATTCGTCTTTGACACCTGAACTCCCTTCACCAAATCCAAAAAGGCCCACGAAGAATCCAAAGAAACACTCGCTCCATAGAGACCACTGGGATGAACAGCTACATCGGTAACGTCTCCAGAATGTCCTTTAATGACATGGGATGCTTTGCCCACACTCCATCCATCTCCTCCATCAGACTTGATGTTCCAAACTTTGACGGTATGATCCACGCTTGCCGACACAAACGCGCTGCCTGCATGGGCTCCCTGGTCGATCCAACTGACAGCTGTGACTTTCTTTGTGCCGTGCGCTTTCACGCTCGCGACTTGTGCCCCACTCTTCCAATCACTGACTAAAATGGTTCCATCGTTTCCTCCAGTCAAGACCCAGTTTGTCTTTTCGGACTCGGCTGCAGCTGGGAGCGAGAGGAGGTCGATTGAAGTGATTCCTGGGTGGGTTGTGCTGTGGAGGGATGGGACTTCAGACTGTTGTTTGAATGATTGGATTTCTTCAATGGTTGCGGTTCCGGCGGGAGCCTTTCTCTTCTTTCGTGTTTTGGAGAGACTACCAGTCAATTGTAGGTGGTCTTTTCAGTTGAAAGTGTTTGGAGACTGAAAAAGCAACTTACGTAGTTGAAGTCTCATCCAACACAGCAGCGATTTCTGCATTCACCCCAGCAATAGCATCGTCGTTTCCTTCATCCACGTCCATCTCGTTCCCAGAAGAAGATGAAGGAGCAGGAGCAGCCAGACCCCCAGCAGCACTTACGGCAGCCAAGTTCTCACGGGCAACGTCTCGTTCCTTCACAAGCCGGGCAATAACTCTCTTTGCAGCGTCGTTCTCATACAAAGCATTCGACAGTTCCTGTCTGAGTTGTTGGTGTTGTTGCTTCAGCTGAAAGGTTTCCAGCATGATCGAGTCGTATTCATTCTGAAGAAGGGAGAGTAGAGAAGGAATCGAATTGACAGTTGGAGGACGCGGTTTGACGACTTTCGGGTCTTTTGTTTGTATTTTTGTGGTTGAAGTTGATTGAGCGTGCGTAGTTCAGAAAAATGACTCCACCACTAAGCTACTTCCGTGCTTCAAAAATTCAACGTACTTAATTTAACCGAAATCAAGTCATCTTCCGAGAGGTCATTGTCTGAGCCAGGCTCTTTGCCGCTTTCGGAAATAACTTTGAGAATGAGGCGTCGCTCGTACAGAAAACCCGACACGCGACTGACTACTGGATCTAAAGGAGGCTCTCCCGAGACTGAAAGAGGCGGTGGTGGTTGGTGGTGGGTGGGCCAAGCGCAAAGTAGACTTACTGGCACAGAACATTTACAAAACAAAACAACACAAAACAAAAATGAGTTTGAAATTGTGGTGTGTGCTGAGCAAGGACAACACCCTGACGCCCATCGAAGTTGCTATCGACCCTACCGCTTCTGTCAGCAGTTTGAAGGATGCAATTCGTGCAAAAATGACTCCTGATCTCGACTATTTGCCTGCCAGTAGACTCACTCTCGTCAGAGTCTGCAATGATGTTTTGGGTGGGATGACCAAAAAAGAGCTCAAACAATCAAATGAGGCTCTCAGTCTAACAAGCTATGGTGACGATCCTGAAGATCCCGATGTTGATGACGACGTATCCGTGTTCCATGATGCACCAGGAGTTTGTCTCGTGAAGGATAAGTTCCTCTTCAAGGTTTGTACTTTTTGCATCATCTCTGCTTGCTTGTCGCTCAATAGACTGTAAAACAACAGGTCATGAGCACAATAGAAACTGTGTCTTTCTTCACAGACTCCCTCCCAGCAAGACTTTGCCATGTGTTGGTTCTGGTTCCAAAGCAATCATGTAAGCGAAATTGTAGTGCTTTGATCACAATGTGACATGGTTTTGGATAACAGCACCAACCAATTCTCTCCAGTCTCTCACTATGGAACTTAATTCAATTGTTTGGAAGAACTCATCGGTGATGCAGCACAAGCACTCTGCTGATATGCACCTTTTCCACTTGGATTCAGATTATTTGAATGACTCCGGATTGCCTGCAACCAAGCTTGTTCTCTATTGTCGCAGCAGGTTCCACGACCAATTTAATTTCCTGAAGGAACAAGTGATGCGTAATGCTCATCTTGGGTGGATTCTTGGACCACCAGGCACAGGGAAGTCAACCACCAGTCTCGCATTTATTTCTGTGATACCCGCCCTTTTTCCAGGATGGAAGGTCACATGGATTCATTTGAGTCGGCCAAATTACCCCGTCTGTGTTCGCTTCGATAGTGTCTCCAAAGCGTCGTGTATAATTCCAGGCACCAGCATTCGCTTAGTTCAGTCTATATTGAATGAAATAACTGGGAACCATGTTGTGTTCGTTGATGGATTTGCGTTGAATGGACTCAAACATGTTGAAGTACAGCAGTGCTGTTACGCTTGGCGTAAAGAAAATCCGACAACTCGGCGTCTCGTGGTTGTCTGCTCCATGTCGTCTCGTGGCAAAACAAGCCTGGATGATGACTCAATAGACCGTGTCAAGGAATTCTTTGTTTATTCGTGGAAGTTGGAAGAATACCTATTGGCGGCGCAATACGGCGATTTTATTGATGGTGTCAAGCAAAATCTCGACTCTTCAGTTTTAACAGAAGTACCACCATCCAATGTGTCGGAGATGCCCATTCTGCCCATTTCGTCGCAAGACCTTGTGATTTCAAAGTTTCATTTTGCTGGTGGTAGCTCGAGGTTCATGTTTCATTACCCAACCACCGTGGTGATTTCTTATCTTGAAGAGTCTGTTGATGGTGTGGGCGATATTCTCCCTTATCTACAGGGAACTGTCGGAGATCGTTCCAAAAACGTCGTCAATCGGTTGTTTGGTTGTTATTCAAATAATGGCATCAAGAAATCCTTTATAGTGAGCAAATACGCTGCTACTTTGTTGGCCATACGAAGGGGACCGGATTTGATTTCAAATATGGCACAAGCTACTTCGCAAGACAGAAACCCATCCATGGATGGTTGGTTTTTAGAGATGTGGTTTTTCGCCAGTCTGCGAAAAGGTGGTTTACAAGTGTATCCAAAAGAGATTGATGGTGTCGCTGTTAAGCCTGAGTTTTGGGAGGAAACGCAAGACGTCAAAACATTGGACCCGACGAAAATTTCATCAATTCCAAATGGTGGAACTTGGTGGAAACCAGTGAAATGGAATCAAGGAGGATATGATGCAGTTCGTACGATAATCAATGGGTATGACGAAGAGCAAAAGAAGAGGCGCGGTAGCATCACATTCATTCAAGTTACTTCTGGTGATACACATTCATTCAAAATTGAGTTCTTCTATCAGTTATTGCTGGCCCTCTCGAATTCGGAACATGGTTACATCATTGACGATCTGAAAATAATTTTTCTGGTGGAAAGATCCAAACTCCAAACATTTCAGATTAGCAATGTGACTGGGTCAGGTCTCTTACATGCTTTTAAATGGGCAAAATACGAAGAAACAAAGTTGGCGGCAGTTTATGGCGTTGATGGCTTCAGGCAATAAAATAATTGCAATCTTAAACTTCCAGCATGGCGATCCGCGTATTAAGAACTTGATTGAAGTGGAAGGTCGTCACCTTCTTTGGATTGATCTTAGCAAATGCAACACCGAGGGAGTCTATTTCGATTCAAGTCAGACGTTGGAATACTTGGAGACACAACAAAATAGTGTGAAACCAAAAACTGTCGCCAACCCATCGCAAGCAGAAACAAACGAAGCAGTTTCAACACACTCGTCTTTTGTATAAGAAACATTAGAAAAACTGGCGATTCGGTCAAATATTGATGTCCCGCCGCTAGGAATCATTCTTAAAAATCAATTTTCTCTTTATTCCAAAACATAAAACAGCTAAAAACAAAAAAAACGAAAGGAGAAAAGGCGCGGCAAATGCTGACAAAATACAAAACGGAGAAGGATGCACAAAAAGGAGTTATAGATACTTGAAGTAGTTAAAACATTAATCACACATGCAGAGCCCGAATGTCACTTGGCGCATTTACCACCTCGCTCCATACAAAAAATACAAGGGTGGAGAAGAGGTGAGGGGGTGCCTTTTTCTAGGCATAGATGGGCCCGCTTCCCATTGATCCAGGCATTTTCATGACAACCTTGGATCGCTGGGGCAAACTTACGTAGGCACCCCCGACAAACTGCTGCGCACTCAATTGAGGGCTATTATTTCCACTATCATACCCTGAGGACGGGCTGATGTATCCGTTCAGGGTCGGTGGAGACTGGCTTAACTGGCCTTGACTCCACTTCATTTTAATATGCTGCTGCTGGAGTAAACGCTGTTGAATGACGCTTTGGTCTTCCCAAATTGTCAAGATTGGTGAATGGTCGCTTCCAGTTCTGTAGGCAACAGAGCCTGGGTCAATCCATAGAACCAAATCCAAGGGAAGAAGTGGATGTATCAGGGATGCGGGGATCGAGTTCTGTGCTGCAGCTTTCAAAAAGGTCTTGTCCATCGTTTTTGAGCCGTTCATGAGACATCTTCGAGCACTTCCCCGATGCGGTGCCATTGGGTTCCATGCTGAAGAGGAGATCAGGGCATGTAGCAGTGATGTTAAAGAGGTCAGAAATTGCTTCGTTTGCGACTCATTTAGTTGCGATTGGGGGCTGGCGAGATGGCGGGCTGTGGGAACCAAGAAGAAAAAAAAAAGGAAGAGCGTCAAAAAAGAGGTGTCTCATGGAGCGACTGAGACAAGAGAGGAGGGAAAGAGATCGAATCCAGTCACAGAAACAAGTCTTTGAAGCAGAGAAACACTCAAACCACGTTGTGGTTGTAATGAAATTATCTGACTCCACTCTTCTCCCGTGCCACTCCAGTAGACTACTTGACCCCTCTGCCTGCATGCACCCTCACCCCCCCCCCCTCACTAGCCCTCCATTGTCACGGCAAACCACTCTGATGCAAACGGCATCGCACGCAGACTGGATCTGAGTGAAGAGGATCAGGTGTCTCACCAACAAAGTCAACTGCAGCCGCCACTTCGGCCTGGCACGGCTGCCCGCTGCTCGCTCTCAGAAGAGTACGACTGCAGTGGTCAGGTCGCTACCGGTTGGCGACGGCGGATGGGTTTTGCTTCGAACGGTTTGTTGCATTTTTAGGAAGTTTTGAAGAATCGGAAAATTGTTTTTGTCATTTGCAGTCAAGTGAAACAAGCGACGCCTCCTTCGATTGGAACGAGTTGCGCGTGTTTTTAATTGCGCAGAAGTTGACATTGGAGATTTGATCGTCCGTTGCTCTTCGCAAAATTTGGGTTCTATTGTTTCGTAAATACATGACCACAATGGATATCGTTCGATCTGGGAACGATTTACTCGCCATTTCCATTAGTTTTGCCGGAGTACTCACATCCGTTCTAGGTTCTAACGTACATTTTCGCCTTCATCGTGATTCACGAGTTGCCTGTTGCAGAAGTCGCTCTCATATCAATCTTCTTATTCTCTCTGGAAACTTTTGCTGCCTCAGTTACAAAGTCTGCTAAATTTCCTGGTTTTTCGTTCGTCACATCAATGTTCAACGATGTGCCATGTTTGGTGAATGTTTTGTATGCTAGTAAGTTGGCCTGTTGATGAGCTCAATCTTTCTCGTGTGCAGTAATGAAATATTTGTATTTCGAGTTGTGCGGAATGATCGGTCGATTCAGTCTGCGAGTTAGAGAGGGGCCAATGACAAGGGAATCAGCAGAAAGATTGGCTTCAACTTGAAACTTGAAGCCACGCCTTGAGTGGAATGATTCTGAAGACGGGGAAACGGCTTTGACTCTTGATACATTAAGAATGATGGATACAATCATGGAGACGTACGCATGGCAAAATGTAATTTTTCATGCGAATGTTGCAAGGAAGGCTTTTTGGTTTGATTTTTGGTTTTGCAGATATTCTTTTTTTTTTTTTGCGCTCGCGAGTCAAGTGGGATTCTATACTCGTCCTCTTTTTTTGTATCTGATGACTCTAGTCATAAAGTAAAATTCGATTCAGGGAATCGTTCGCACTTCATTGTTTTAGAAAGAAAAACAATGGAGCTCGGCCTGTCTACAAACGACTTGTTCTCTATTTACATCAGTTCTGCAGGAGTGCTCACTTCCTTTCTGGTTCTAACCTTTACGTTCCTTTTCATTGTGCTTCATGAGCTGCCTCTCGGCTGGGAAGTCGCTCTCCTTCGAAAACGTCTTTACACTGATAAACGTTTTGATTCTCTCCGGAAATGTTTGCTGCCTCGGCTACAACTTTTGCTATCTCTCCAGGACTTTCGTTCGCTGGGTCGACATCCAACGTTGCGCCGTTTCAATCTTTGCATCGTTTTTCTATGCCGCAATTGAATTCCTGTACGTGAGATATGCCTGGGCGCGCAGCAACGACATTGTTCGACGCCAGTTTAAATCCTTGTTTCCAAGCATTTTGCGTTATGTTGGTGTATTTCCGTACCTATTGGCACTGCAGTTTCTGTCTTCTGTGCTCGTCATTTTTATCAACACTCCAGGCACCTACTACGCGTTTTACATTGCCAACGGAGGAAACGGGCTCACTGTCGTTTGCTTTGATATTCTCCTGCTTTCGTCTTTTGTGTCGTTCTTGAATTCGACTCACTTGGAAAACGAAACAACAAGAGAAGATTTCAAGATTATATCTCAATGCGGAATAATAAGCACTTTGATATGCTTTCTGATGGTCGCCACGTTCGTTGGGTCTGCGATTGTTGGTATTACGTTGGAGGATGTTTTATATTCTGTAATTGGGCTGTTGATGAGTTTCGTGTTTCTCGTGTTTGCTGTAATGAAAATCTTTGTGTTTCATGTTGTGCAGAATGATCGGTCGATTCAGTCGGCGAGTTGGAGAGGAGCCGATGAGAATGGCACCAGGTGTGATGTCGCCAGCATCAACTAAACCACGGCATCTTGTTTGAAAGAATATTTGAAGCTTGTGTAATTTTGTTAAGTAAATAGATTAAATGGAGGTATATGTTTTCCTTTTGCTAAATCTGTTTGTAAAATGAAACTGTTCTCCTTGACACAGTATTGAGAACAATCTTTTTGAAGGCAGCTTCACAGGTGAAATTGATGGGATATTCGAACTCATGCACGCTTCAAGTGCCGACGAAGGGGTGCACTGTGAACAGAGGTAGAAATAAATATCCATTGACAATGAGAAAATTGCAACCAAATTAAGGTTTCGCGACAATGAACTTTACTGTGCCCTCAATGGAGCTATACGCAATCAGTACTAGCTGTTGTTCTATTCTCTTGTCATTTTTGTTTCTTGGCTATATGATTTACTTTGTCTGCAAACATGAACTGGTGGGCTTCTCATCATTGCCCGAAAACAAAAGCGTCTTCAACCGATTCAACGTTCTGATCCTCGTCGGAAGCATGGGATCTATTGGCTACAATATAACATTGATATTCAATATCTTCACACAAGATCAGACGGGTCGGAGCAACAACATTGCAATCGTTAATTCAATATCCTTCATCTTGACGGAATACTCGTATGTTCAATACATCTGGGCACGCGGCGGAGACATCGTAAGGCGCCAATTTAAGAAAGTATATCGTGTCACTTCAGTTTGTATGAAAGCCGTACCCATATTGATGATTATACAATTTGGAAGCTCATTGTGTATGGTGTATTTACTGGACTTTGAGTTCCCCAAGTACTTTTATTACGCGATCCATGGATTTGATGGGCTTCTCGTTCTTTGTTTCGATATCGCGCTCCTCGCGTCGTTTGCATCATTCCTCCAAGGAACTCACGATGACGACGTTGACGTTCGTTATGACTTTAAAATCATAAGTCAATATGGAATCATCAGCTCAACAATCTGTTTTTGTATGGTGGCTGATTTTATCGCGACTTCTCTCGTTGACGTTCATTTGGAGAGAATGCTGTTTTCGGTACTGGGGCTTTTGTCTGGGTTTATATTTTGCACTCTGGGAATCATGAAAATCCGAGTGTTTCGGGAGATGCAGAATCAAAAAAACGCGAATCCATTGGAGAGTTTTTGTGTAAAGGAGAAACTAGAAAGTACTGGGAGGGGTGCCTCGTCAACTGGACGAAAGCAAAGTGAAGTAACGAATTCTAGATGTGTGGGAGGACAGAGCACAGTTGTCTAGGAAATAGTTAATTTATGTGAATATTACTGGTTTATATTTCTTAATTGCCTTGTTTGATGTCAAGACTTCTGGGTTTTTGGAAATCTAATCAGATGCCACGAACTCTTTCAGATATCGAATTGTAAGCAATTGGGTTCTGCGTGGCATCCGCTATAGTTTTTCTTCTCGCCATGATTTTCATGCTGATCTTTTAATAGTAAATGTGATTTTTAGCCAATGATTTTCATAGAATAACACATCATCATGAATGTAGTACTCAACAATTTGGATTCCGATAGGGTTTTCATCAGTAGAGACACCTCTTGCAGCTCAAGTGTATATAATGTATTTGGTGCTTTGCCATGCCTCATTCATTGTTCTCCTGCGTATTTTTCGGTTTATCTTCTTTCGGTGATGAAGGGGGAATAAGACAGCGTAATCAAGCTATCATTAGGTTCTCGTTGAGTGTCATATTCTTTTTTTTTGGGAATTATGATGGTTCGCGTGTTTCGGTTATGGGCTGGCTTCCTGACGCCACTCAAGATTCAGTCGCCAAGGCCCAGAGACATAGTTATTGGACATCTCGCTGAATAAGTAAAAGCGTGAAGATACACAATACATTTATATGTAAAAAACTCCTCGAACCAGAGCGCCTATCTCAGCTGCATCCATTGTACCTCCTGTCTCAGCACAAACGACATCATTTGTCATTAATCGCAATGAAACATCTGATGTAAACGGCTCGCCTTTTTCATTTGCGATACTTGGAGAGAAGGGCAAAAGCGTTAAAAGCCTGGAAGCAGAAATGTTTTATGAAGTACTCACACTTTCAGAAAGGCAATCCCAAGAATGCGTTCCTCAACCACTCCCAAAACAACTCCGCCTGCCTCCCTCACAAACAAAGTCTCCAAAAAAGCCAGCAAATCTTCCCTAACAGCCCCCCACTCGATCCCATATCGGTTACAGATCCCATGAACACATTTCAACAATTTTTCACTAAATATCCGGCTGCGAAGGCCCAATGCGTCCATGTCTACGTTTCCTTCTTTATAAAGGACTTGGTGGAAAGAATCCATGTTGACAGAGGCAGCTCCTGTTTTGATATACTTTGTTGTTTCACTGGTGACCATGAGAGACATATGATTCCACATTCGACCAAATAGAGACAAGTATGATGGATCAGACAGCTTTGATACTGTCTTGGTGGACGGCAGAGGCCATTGAGCAGAAGGTTCTTCGTCGTCATCGTCATACACATCATCACCATCTGCACTGTCAAGTGGTCGTAACGATTTCGACTTTGATGCAGGTTTTGAAGTGGATTTCAATGATTCAGACTTTTTTTTTGAAGACTTTTTCGATACGGACAGACGTTGCTTATGAGGCTTCACATATTTGGGCACCTCTTCAAGCCATTCCAAGTTCTTCACACTGGAAGTATCGCCCGATGCAGAATGAGCATCTTCGGGTAAGGTTAGAATCGACCGTTGGGACTTTGTTTCCATGTCTGATTCTGCGTCATTCAGCCTCAGATCATCCATCGTCTCGTCCACATTCGTTTCTTTCTTTTCAGAAACGGTGTCATTGTCGGCTGCCTCTGACTTCCGCTTTTCTTCGTATTCCAACAACAAATCAGTGACGGCGCGTCCACGTCGTGATACAGGAAATCCCTCCACCATTTCTGCATCCTCTATAGAAATTGATTCAAAATTTAATGTCGGCGGTATGGGATTCGCATGCTCTTTGATTACTAGAGCATTTGGATCAATCAATACAGCTTCAGGAACACGGGTGGGTGGTAACGAAGGTGCCTTTGGCGCTTGAGACAATAAATCTTTGATATGAGATGCAATAAGTGCATCTTTGATTGGCTTTGTTAGAGTGGTATTGCGCGCTCCATCAATAGTAGTACGACTGTGTTGAGGTGTGTTTAAAACAATTATGATAGATACAACTAGCCCTTACATTGAGGTCAATGTTTCAATATCCAAAACTTCCAAAGTCTCTAAAATAGAGTCTGGCTGTCGCATGAACCCCGGATCAATGGGAATCTGTCTTTGGAGATATGTAGAAGCAGCCCAGCATTCTCTGGAGCAAAACTTTTTGAGGTGTGTTATATCAAAGACTTTCTTTTGCGTCAGAGATATTCGATATTGGCCTGGGATTTCCTGTTGTATTTGCATTGTGAGTGCCTGTGGATAAGCTAACAACTCTACTACCTTTAGCTCCTTATCGCAGACTGGATAACCACAAAGTGATATTGCAATTCTTTCTTCGATAACCGCCTCGTAATGCCTGGGTTCCAAGTATTTTGCCTGATTTGATGGTTTTACGCAAGTGAGCGGCAAACGTCCTCAACAGCAACACCAGATTCCGTACCACTAGCTCCTTCAGCTTCTCTGGCCCGATTGATCCTTCAAACAAGAACTCCTGCATGATACCAAAGACCTGATCGTCCCATTCCTTCTTCTTGTACAGCGAAGTCTTTACAGCTTCCTGACGCGGTGTTGGCTCCTTGGGTGGAGTGATTGGAGACTTTGCCTTCTTTTGTTTTAGAGGTACTTTTGAAGACGACGAATTCATGGTTCCTTTTTGTTGCCTGGCTCTTTTCAATTATTATGAGCTATGTCTATTATTAATATTTTTTATTTTGTTTTATTTATTTAATTTTAATTGTTTTTCTTTCTTTTTTTTCTACAACAAAATATGACAGAAAAGACAACCACACCCAATCGCAAAAAACAGAACAAGAAAGCGGCTGAGAAAACTGCAGAGCTGTTTTCGGCACAAAAGAAAACAGTCGATAAGCTGAAACAAGTCAAGTACAACAGAGTTGAAGCAACTGGAGGCGATGCGGAAAACCCTCTCGCTGCAAAGGTGCGTCTTTACTTTGGAAGAAAAGTTGTTTGATGAAGCGAGTTGCGCAGGCGATCGAAGACAAGAAGGGGCGGACAAAGTACAGACAGCAGGAGAAAAAGTACCATGAAGTTGTTCAACGAGCAGCGCAATCGGAAGTGCTTTTGACCGAAGACGCCGGTTTTATCGAAGCTGAAGGAATGGAGAGAACATTCAAGTTTTCACAGAAACAAATCAGAGACAATGTGGATGTGAATACGCAGCAAAAGGGATTTGATCTGAATCTGAAAGAGTTTGGCCCATATTCTGTTGACTACACGCGCAACGGAAGAAATCTGCTGATTGGAGGGCGAAAGGGACATGTTGCGACGTTCGACTGGAAGACGAAGGCCATTGGCTGTGAGCTGCATCTGAAAGAAACTGTTCGAGATGTCACGTTAGTTTTCTTCTTGAAGTGCAATACAAGGCTGTTTCTTATTTCCGAGAATCATTTAATCCAGATGGCTTCATGACCAAACGATGTTTGCAGTTGCTCAGAAGCAATACACTTATATTTACGATCGCACTGGAATGGAAATTCACTGTCTGCGGAAATTTGTAGAAATCAATCGATTAGAGTTCCTGCCTTACCATTTCTTACTTGCTGGAGTGGTGTGTATCCTTTAAATTGTTCTCAACAAAGTCTTACAACTCCAATTCAGAGCAAAAACGGATTTTTGACTTATCAAGATACTTCAACGGGGCAATTAGTCGCCCAACACCGAACAAAGTTCGGCGACTGTAACGCAATGGCCCAAAACCCCTTCAACGCGATCATCAACCTTGGACATGCAAACGGTAACTTTTGCCCTACGCCTGTGTGAAACATACCATGCCTAACAATGGTCGTAGGCACGGTGACCATGTGGGCTCCAAACATGAATGAACCGCTTGTGAAAATGCTGGCACACAAGGGCCCGGTCAAAGCCGTTGCGATCGATAGAGGCGGCTATTATATGGCTACCAGTGGGCTTGACGGTAAACTGAAAGTATGGGACGTGCGATCGTTTCAGCCCGTTCATGAATACTACACGCATACTCCTGCATCAGAACTATCAATTAGCCAACTGGGATTGTTGGGAGTCGGCTTTGGTCCTAATGTTGCGGTAATATATTTTTTAACCCATTGTTGTAAAACCATGAAATCGAATTTTGACCTCCTCCTAGATTTGGAAAGACGCATTCAAGGAAAAGCAAAAGGCTCCTTACCTCACACACCTTCTACCGGGATCTACTGTCAACAGTCTTCAATTTTGCCCGTACGATGATGTTCTTGCCGTTGGCCACGCAGGCGGGATCTCCTCCATGATTGTACCTGGATCTGGAGAACCCAACTACGATGCATATGAAGCGAATCCATACCAAACCGGCGCGCAAGCGAAACGAAGAGAAGTTTTGAGTCTCTTGGACAAGATCCAACCCGAAATGATTACCCTGAACCCTGATTTCATTGGAGGTGTAGACCGGAGCTCGAACGAGTATATCCAGGAAGAAAAGCGATTAGCCTATGAGGTAGATGTCAAAATATAAAAGCAGAATGAAAATTACTTATCGCGTTTTTACTCACTCCGAAGGCAAACAACCCGACGGAGAAGTTTGTCCCTAAAAAGCGGGCACGAGGAAAGTCTAGCGCTCAGAGCAGGTTTATTCGAAAACAGACCAATGTTGTGGATCCACTTCGGGTACAGGCTTTATTTTGAGCATGTGAAACCCTTGCTAAATACAATGTTGTGATAGGTCAAAGCTGTGGAGGAACGTCAAAAGCAAAGAGAGCAAAGAGAGCGGGAAGAGAAACGTAAGAGAAATGGCGGTGGAGATGGGGAAGAAGGGTATTCGGCTTTGGATCGGTTCAGTGCAAAGAAACCGAAATGGTGAATTGATTTGTATTTCGTCTTTTCGCTGTGCTTCAAGGTTAGAATAAAAAAGTTTTTGGGCATTTACTGTTGACTGTTGAGGCAATGTTTAATTGTTTGAAAATATTCAGTTGTCATTTTAATACCTTTATTATCTAAACATGAATAACCAGCAGCTGTCCTTCGTGAGAGGCAACGGCAACGATGCGATCCTGGTGACTTGCAATGTCTCCACGGAAATTTCTTGGCAGCCAAAATCTTCGAGCACCATCCACTTGTTTATCTAACACCCAACCATCGGAATCCACAATCCAGGACTCCTTAGAGACAGATTCTATGCTGTTCCCAATAAGTTGGCCATCGGCAAAGGTTGAATCTGTCAAAAACCCTCCTTTCTTCACGGCCTCAATCTGCGCTTCAATAGCATCAACCTGAGGTTTAGTCAACATCATAGTTCTTCCATCCACTTTCACAATGGATATTGTGCTGCTTTCTCTCCGTTTGATTTCGATTCGATTCAGAGGTACCCTTGCTCCACCTGGAACCATGATCGACGTGGAATCCATCGAAATAGCTGTCATTGCCATGTGTGTCTTTTTTCCAAACCGCAAGTATTCGTAGTCGGACTCTCGATCAACTTCAACCGATGCTACCTTATTAACAGCATCTTGGAAGCTATTACCAACGTCCAAATTGAATAGTTCTACTGTTCGAATGAGTTTCCCCGTTTCTGTACTCCATAGTTTGATCAATCCGTCGATTCCTGCTGTGATTAAGACAAATCCATTTGATGAGATTTTCATGGCTCGGACTGGAGCTCCTTGACCGTCTGACTCGTCCGATATGTGAGATATCGTAGGGTGGTCTGTATTTATCTCCCATACTCTCACAGTTCTATCTTTAGATCCTGTACATGAGTTGAAATTAGTTAATAGAAGAGACAACCAACCCTACACAGTGAGACGCACCGGAAACGACTTTTTTTCCATCAGCCATGAAAAAAACACATTCAACACTATCATCATGTCCTACCAGGACTTGCCAGCAACGCCCTGTGGCAATATCCCATAATCGAATTGTCTCATCTTTCGATCCAGAAATCAACCATTTACAATCCAAAGACATCGAGACTGCATTCACCGTTTCAGTGTGACCTTCAAATGTCCGAAGACCCACGCCCGTCTTAAGATCCCACAACCGAATCGTCCCATCACTTCCACCGGTCGCAACAACAGATCCATCTGGCGCTATGCAAACACAAACGACTGGTCCCTGATGACCTTTAAATATCCACACAACATCTCCTGACATGCAATCACGTACAACAACTGAATTCTCACTATTGTTAATGGATACAAGCTGGGTTCCATCGCGGGAAATCACCAAAGTATTTATACTAAATGTTTTTGCAGAAATAGTTTTGACGCATTCTCCAGTAAGCAGGTCCCAGGTTTTGACTGTTTGATCAATAGATCCAGAAACGATTCTTGAACCATCGGGGCTTATGGAAATGTTCCATACGTGGTCTAAATGACCTTCCAATACCCGATAGAGACGACCTGCAATTGAGAGAAAAACAAGAAAATCACGGAAAGATGATTAACAGAATAAATGGCCAGTAAAAGATACCACTACCTGAGTCCGCGTCAAATACTCGAACTGTCTTGTCGAAACTCGCTGAAACAATCCATTTTCCATCAATCGAAGCACAAACAGCAGTCACGACGCCTGTGTGAGAAGTCAACGTCCATGTTAAGCTCGGCCAAATCTTGTCGATGCCGCGAATAACGATGGGTGTACGACGTGATATTCCTTGCGATGAAAAAGCAGCGCGATGTGACATTTTTGAATACTGCTTATGAAGAAGAGATGTAGAAGGCGCAAGAGGGATTGCAGTGGTATAAACGTGGAAAGATGCTTTCGAGAGCGGATACGAAAAACAAGTCAAGAGTTTGATGGCATCACAAATCAATGCAGTTGTTTGAGCAAGAGGAACTGAAGTGGTTGGAATAAAAGGCTCAATAAACGATGGTACTTTTAAAGAAGTATCAGAAGGTCTCGTCCCAATAGCAACGGCTGCGTTTCGCTTAAGAATTCCAACAAAGACAGAAATTCTTGTGGCAGACGGCATTTCGGTCAAAAATGTGGATAAGGAATTCAATGTCGGGAGACCCAACGATTCCAAACAACCCATCAAAGAAAGTGCCTCGATCCACTCCAACAATTTTTCGTGTACAAAGGCTCCCACCAGATCTTGGATCGCATGAACAAATTTTCTGTCGATATTCAACTCCCGAAGTGCACTGGATACTCGCAACAGGCGTGTTCCCAAATTCTTGCAAATGTATTGAATATGATCAGGAATCCGGTCGTTGATACACTTGTGCAAGTCAGGAATTTCTTGGTTAAGCCAAGTTGAAGGATCTTCTAGATTTAGCGGATTGGATCGTAGCTTCGTGTTGAGATGCTTGAAGAAATGTAGTAGAAGATAAACTTCAGCTTCACTTTTGTATATGCGGAATCGAGGATCATCGCATTCATCCGAAATCAGAAACTCCCCGATAAGTTCATGACTTATTTGAATTAAGTCCTTCTCAAGAAATTCCAAGAAACAGGACACCTTTAGCAGCATTCGTCGAATCGCGCCAGGAGATATGTCCATTAAACCAGCCAACGTAGACACGGAAACATGACTTTGCAGCAGCACTAAAACGCTCATGATTTGACGAAATATCTCAATCTCTTCCTCTTGAGAATCTCTAAAGATAAACGAAAGAAGACCCAAAATCACGTCTCCAAAGTCTTTTGGAAGAGATTCAATCGCACGGACGGCTTGCTTAACTTCTTTAAAATTTGAGCCATCCATACCAATGGGCTCAAAAGCAAAGCGACTGTATAAGAACATGCCATCGGCTTTTGCAGTCAAAGTCATTGTAAGGTCGTCCAAATCTTCCTTCTCTGGAACGACATTAAGCTGTATGAAAGATTCGATAATCTCTCGATGGACCTTATTCAAATCCTTTCGTTGAAACATTCTATTCAGCTCGATTTGTGTTGGATTCAAATAAGGCAGCATATCTTCCTTGATCTCGTCTGTTGCGGCGCTAGTAAACAGAAACTTGACATTCAAAGGCAGTATTTGTAGAGTCGATTTCAACTCAATAATGAAATCCCTCCGAGATGTTCTCACATTGTCCAGCCCATCAACAACAAACAGGACCATCGGCTTTTTTTCAGAAACTATTTTCGATAGAGCGAGCAACAGAGGATCCGTGAGAAGCATTTTCAACTGTTGTGGAAGCGTAGATCCTGACGCTTCCTCCAACCGCGCTTCGCCAACCTCCGTTAGGGCACTTTCAAATAAGCCCCACGAATCGGCAAGACGATAAGCCAAGTCATTAATTACCGAACAGACGCTTGCGTTGACACCAGGCCGTAAGAAAACCCATGATAGAAAGATGTTGGCGGTAGAATATCGAGAAAGATGTCGAATGGCAGCTGCTGAGGCGACTGTCTTCCCTGATCCACTCTTTCCGTGTATCCACATGACAGAAGTATTGGTATCAGATGTTTCCGTAGCCCATTTAGCAATGTCAGTCAAGAGCCATCCTCTCGTCGCCGGATGGAAGCGGGAATACTGAAGATTAAGCTGTTCCGTTGAAGAAACGGAAGACGGCTTTAAAATGCGGGCCAAAAGCCGAAGGCCATTCAGTGGAATAACTTCTGGTATCGTTTCATTGGTTGTAGAAGGAAGGTGAAGTTTGTTTGCCGTTCCAATATTGTATAGACTTGAACGGGGACGTAAAATCGATAACCGAGGTCTCCGATGAGCGTCAGACAGAGAAGAACCTGGCCTCATGTATGGAACTTGGTCATCGGGTGTTTCTAGTTCAGATTCTTGTTTTGCTATTCGAAAACTTGGTGAGCCTGGAATCAGCGCAGCTTTTTCTTGAATAATTTTAGCGAGAGCGTCGATTGAAGAGCGGTTTGCTTTTGACGAAGTCGATGAAGAATAGGACACAGTTCCAAGAGAGCAAGATCCTTCAACCAATCGAACCCAGCCAAAGCCTAGCTCTTCCGTAGGATTTATCAGTACTCCAACAGTAGCTTTGCCGAGAGTCAAAGCCAATTGCGCATCGCTCCGTGAAATACGGTCGCTCTCAAGGGTTGAACTGAGACAGATGGCAAACAGAGCACTCTCCTTGATGGGATCATCCAAGCCATCTTCATAAGCTTCGAATGACGTTGAAACTGCTATGTTTCGCTTCCGCAGAGAATAGACAATGTGAGCAGCCACAGCTGTGTCAGGTTTGCTAGAACAAGCATCAGCGTACATCGAGGCAGTTGAACCGACTTTACCAAAAAGCAAGGTATATGTCATAGCGAAGTCTAGATTCTAGGGGCAGTGTGGCTTCTAGCTTTGCGTCCTTCTTGACGTCCACTGTTGACAAGCTCATAGCAACAACAACCGGAGAGATAGCCTCATCGTCTAATGGCGCATTGGTATCATCTGTGAGAGACTTTCGGTAAGAGAAACTGAATAGATGCTTCGAACAGTACTTCTCATTTGAAAGGAAATATGAATAGTTTCAAACTATTTTCAAACTCATCTATGAATAGTGTCAAACTATTTTCAAACTCATCTCTAAACTGCACCCATCCATTCTCTATTCCAAAAGACAATCCACGCCCATAGCAGTCGTATTCAAGCCTTGCCCCAAATACCACTCGCAATCGTAATCATCGTAATTTGCCCCTGCCCAACAATAATAATCAATCGCAACAACATCAGTATTTGGATTCACAACACTCCATTTGGTCCAACTGACTCCACCCATCGCAAGGCCCGCAATCACCAAAACCACTAGCCCATTCGCCCCATCCCAAGCAGCACCCACAACGTACAAGTACCGCTCATACACCCACTTGTGTCGCTTCGCAAGCCAAACTTGACTTATGTATGCAACAATAAGCGGCGTAACAAACCAGGACTGATACCCACCAGGTCCCCACAAGCTGAAAAACAAAGGGAAATTCACAAGCTCCCAACGTCTTGATTGGACAATGTATCGATTACCCAGCCATGGTATCAGTGGGGCAATAAACCCAATAAGAAAACACCACAACAGTGGTTGATATCCTCCTCTTCGTTCACCATCCTCACCACCTCCGCTGCTGCTGAAAAACCGTGCCGGGCCTATTGCACCCATCATCCCCGACGAGCTATAAAAGCCAACGTAGAGGGAATACTGCCAATCAGGGCGTTCCAACAAATCCCCAGAATTAAACATGACAAAGTATGCAGCAAGCGTCGCGCTAATGGAGCTGATGAGTGTTCCCCAGACCTGGGAGAAAACGAGAGCATAAGGGGGGATATGTAGGTATTGACCCAGTTTCAATCCTTGCGTCAGTGTGAGGGCTTGAGTGATGGTGTTGTATCCCCATGATTGGAATGTCATGTTTGCGATTGTTTGGCCAGGTAGAAGGAGTCCAATACTCATTTGTGCCAGCATGATGATGTTGAGTGTGTATCCACTGATTGCTTGAATGATTCCAAATGGAAGGATGAATAGCGAAGAGATCGCCAGGTTCAAGAAAATAGCCCACCATGGCATGCTATAAGGTGTCCAAAGAGACAAGGCGAAAGCTGCTGCCGTAGTGATGACCAAAAATATCAGGTACATCCAATCAGGAATTTCTGGGTATGAATTCATCATTTGTGTGTGCTTTTCAGTGAATTTCGAGTTCCCGATTCTTGCCATTGCTTGTCGATAAACATTTCCGCCATGCCACAGCAAAACATGTGAAATTGTGGAAGAAATTGCGAGAAAAGATGCACCATAAGTAATCGCGTAGAAACCCGTAATTCGAATAGGTGAGACATCGATGTAGGCAGTTTCGTTTAAATTGTAATTGTCGCTCTTATTGTACAAGAAATTGGCATCCAAAGGAGATCCAAGTGAGTACGCTGATGAGTTTGGATTGCCAGAAAAAAGAGAGAGTGAGTTCGGCATCGGGTTCAAGTTGACTCGGTCTGCTGTCAATAAGGACTCGAGTCCCCACACATCCAGTGAAAATAATATCGGTACAAGAATCCATTGAAAAAAGACACCACCGACAACATAGTTGAATGCTGCCCAAAATGGGGACGTAATGTAAACCGATCCTACAAATTGATGGTGATGTCAAAAAAAGGCAGTGACTACCCAACGATCACTGACTAAATACCTATGTAAGCCCAATCAAAAGATAGACCAAAAACACCTACTCCATTACTGGCGGAAGCAGCAACCGCGTTGAATGTGGACATCTTCCCTGAAGGTTTTCCTTTCAGACTCCCAATTCCAAAAAAACAAAGCAAAGATATGGCTTGTAGCACAGGGGCAAAGAACTGCGGCACCCACGAATAAGTGAACATTCCGGCAAAGGCATACCAAAACACCCTCATCCTTGATACTGACGTTGATTTGTTGTTTTCCGAAAGAGCAATGCCATCTTCGTTGACCCGATGAAACGAGGATAAAATCGCGATTGAAGATAAATTTCCAGGCCACCACATCGCTTTAGGCTTGACAAGAAATCGGCGGCAAAGTCCTGATAACCCATATCCAAGGAATTGAGTCACAAGCACGAATCCCAATGAGTGCCCAAACGATATGCTTGTGTTCCTCATGAACTTGGAATATACTTGAGTTACAACGTTTTCAATGCCGTATGGTGTTGTCGAGCAGGATGCCATGATGTCTGAAGTTTTTCGTTTTGCACGGTGGGATTGGGATTCATCAGCCAGACTTTCGGGTAAAATGGGATACTCAACAGATCAATGCATGCTCCTTCAACGTGAACGGCCCAGGATTAAGAATCCCGATTGGTATAAATCGGGCCCATGCGGCACCCATCGGATAGCTGAGAATAGTTGCAATGTCTGCCCCAATCGCCAACACATTTGATCGAAAAGAAAAGACTGTGTTTGCAACAGAGATCAACATGCTCCAGAATGTACCGATTAAAACTGCTCGCACAGTGAAAGCCATTGTAGTCGGATCGTCGGTTTGCGGAACAAGAAACTCACTATACTCGGCAGTCAATCTCAAGACTAATCAATCGAGCGATCCTTACATGCTTTGCAAGAGTTCATCTTCTGGAAACACTGAGCTGTCGTATAATGGGCATTCTTTATCGATTACTTCGGAATTGGGATCCAAAGTCTGTGAAACAAGAAACGTGTCGCCAGGTTGTTTGGACCATCCAATTTTGGAACAGAACTGAAAAACAGTCCGCACAGTATTTGTTCTTTCACCCCCATAAATGAACTTTCGAGTCTGTCAACACAGCAATTGCCCCCTTTACAGGAACAATATCCATCACCTTCCCTTCATATTCCACCCCTCCCAACCTCTGCACCTCTCTGACAATTCCCTCAGGATTCACAGTGTGCAGTAACGCACATTGCTCTCCATCGCTGCCAGTTGCGAAGACTTGAATTCCACTCCTTAGTGTAAAACACCGGGATCGGGCGAGGAGAGGATTCCATGGAGTATGGTATTCAGCAATATGAGTCGATGTTGTTAATTTTGATGTACTTGACGGTGGCGGATCTTGGTGGGGAGAGGCATCAGGTGCTAGCTCTCTTGCAATTGTCTCAATAACGTGATTCAGTTGAGTTGGACGACGCCATGATGTGAATAGTGTATTGGTTTGATCGTTGTAAAAGGCGTTGGTGCATTTGTCACCACCTTAAGTTAAAAAATTATCAGTTTGCGAACATCCCTTCCAGCATGAAATTCATAAAAACCTTTTGCTAAAGGAACGCAAGTGAACCCATCATCTACGATGGAAAAGCAGGAATCTCTGTTGGCTAATTTTCAAGATAAAAACTAGTGCCAAACTTCCCCCGACGAGAGAGTTGGTAGATTCAATGTGTTGTAGAGAATGGACACCGTTTCCGATTTTTCCCATACTCGAATGTGTGAGACTGTGCAAGACTGTAGAAGGGTTGCGGGTATCGTAAATTTGGACTATACTGTTGTTTTCCGAGTCCGACGTATAGAATGTGTTTCTCGAATGGTATCAAAGGAGCATGACCATCCTGGGGCAGAGAGATCAATGCTAGTGTTTCAATGGCAAAGATTAATAAAGAAGGCCAAAAAAGAGCCAGAAGCAGCCGACTGACCTCAGGTTAGCATAATCAGTTTCCGAAGAATACAGTTTGAGTTTCTTGTCTAACCCTGTGCTTAGAATGACATCTCGCACGCCGTTCCGAGACAAGACTTTAACATCCCGTATCACACCAGAATGCAACGGAGTAAAAACGCGCGATTTCATTTCAAGATTCCAAGCCGTGACGCCGAATTCTTTGTCTCCCATACCGTGAGCAAAATATAGAATTCCAGTATGATCCCATGAAGCAGCGCCGACGCGAACAGTTCCCTTGCTCAGAAACATTGATGTTCTCACTTTCAGTTTTGAGTCAAAGGGGGCAGATGATAGTATTCCAGAACTGATTATTCGTTCCAAGTCGCGTACTTTCAGTTTGAGGGTATCGTTTTCTAGTTCTAAAGCTTTTGCTTGACTTTGCGCAATATCTCGTGCTGCGTAGGCAGCTCTGAGCGTGGAATCATCAACAGCTGTCAGATTTTGGGCATATACATTTCGAACGTCAGTATGTTTTGCAGGAGCCCTATCCTTGAGATTAATACAACAGATTCGAATCTCTTAACTGATCAAATAAGAAGCAAAAATAACTGAACTTGCAAATAGGACATGTCTTTCCGTTATGCCGTTGGAGGTAATCCTTGATGCATTTCAACCCGAACAAGTGACCGCACTTCAAGGACGCTGAGCGATGAGTCCCTTGCGTTGTCCAGTTTCCATAGCATCTGATTGAATTTCAACTGATTAAATTGAGTTCCGGTGTTTGTCATTCCGTTACAGATGCATTCGTTCAGCGTTCCGTGTCCCTCTCTTCAGCTTCTTGCCTCGCGTCCGCGTCTTCGCTTTCCGTTCGTTTTCTTTTCACACACGTTTTTGGTTCCTGGAAGATATCTGCACGAACAAACAAGAGTATTAGAAAGTTGTTTCCCAGAGTTGTTCCAACCTGAGTCCGTGGCTCATCAGAGACTGCCGCTGCCAACGGCTCTGGTTTTCCTCTTCGCCATCGCTGCTTTCGCTAAAGAGCGGCTCTTCGTCAGAGTCGTCGGATGAAACACTGACAACATCGGCCATTGGATTTGGACAGAGTTTCTTCTTTATTCCACTTTCCTTTTTGCAAAACAACTCTCTTCAAACACCAAATGTCTGAACGTAAAGTCCTCAACAAGTACTTCCCGCCGGACTTTGATCCTGCAAAGGTAAAATAGAGAGAGAGATGTGGAGAGACAGAGGGAGAGAGTAGTTGTGAACTCACCTCAACCACTTAATCACTTAATCAACTCAGTCAACTCACTCAACTCTTCTCTTTAGATCCCCCGCCGCAAAATGGCCGCTGACCAGCAACACAAAGTGCGTCTCATGGCTCCCTTCTCAATGCGATGCAACACTTGCGGCGACTACGTGTACAAGGGCAAAAAGTTTAACGCACGCAAGGAGAAAGTCGAAGGCGAAACATACCTCGGGATAATGATTTTCCGATTCTACATTCGATGTCCCAAGTGCTCTGCGGAAATCACATTCAAAACAGACCCGAAAAACACAGACTATGTTTGTGAGCATGGCGCAATGAGAAACTTTGAACCGTGGCGTGAAGAGACGGATGTAAATGAATTGAAGAAGGCGGAGAAGGAGAAGGAGGAGGAGAATAACCCATGAAGGCGTTGGAGAATAGGACAGTTGCGTCCAAAGTTGAGATGGATATTTTGGATGCCTTGGATGAAATTCGTACGAGGAATGCTGCGACAGAAAGGATGGATGTGGCGGCTGTTTTGGATAGGCTGCAAGGAAAACAGAGGAAAGAGGTGGAGCGGCTATTGAAGGCTCAGGATGATGCTGATGAGGCCCTTGCACGTGCCGTGTTTAAATCGTCGGATGATGGTGTGGCGATCCGTCGGCTGGTGGAATCTGATGATGCCACTTCATCATCAAGCTTTATACCACCGGGGATTCCTTGGGTGGTGGGGTTGTGGCTGCTCCAAAAATTAGCGTGTCGGATTGGATTCCTGCTGCATCAAAGAAACGAACGCAGGATTCTGCTTTGGGATTGTCTGTTGTTGCCAAAAAGAGCAAACATTCACCAGACCAAGTACTCCCAAAGCCATCCAATGAAGCTAAGGGGAAAGGGGTGGCAACTGCAACAACCGTCGGTATTTCTGCTTTAGCAGCGTATGGATCAGACGATGATGACTCCGACGCCTGAATTCTATAACTTATAATAAAAACTCGGTTTTTGGCTTTGTTTTATTTGACCCAATAGAAAGAAAGTACATGACGTGAAAAAATAAACGATTTATGTGGAGGAAAGATATGTGGAGGAAAGAATTGCTTCTGGCAGGGAAGACCAAATGAGGTAACTTTTGAAGAGATTGGCCTTTTTTTATATCAACAGAAACGCAAGAAGTAGAAGCAGTATTGGTTTGGATCCGCACAACCCCCGTTAATACACGGAGACAAACCGCAAGTGTCGTTTGCGTAATTCCAAGTACCAGCGCATCGGGTGGCCCACTGCTTCTCTGTTGTGAAAGGCCCTTGGGGAGGGTAACCCTCACCGACTCTCTCTCCATCCAATGCTTTTCGGAGAGTTTGAGAGTAAGTGGAAAATGCTGGGTTTGAAGACGACACGTCATAGACAGAGATTCCATAAAACTGGGGGTTGCTGCCAACAGTATCAAGCACGGCTTGAAGCTGACCAGGTTTCAAGAAACCTCCAGTAATAGCTGATGTATCTCCAGCAAGTCCAATCACAAGGGGGCCCTTGTACAACTTGGTCCAAATATCAAAGTTGAAACCAAACGGATACGAGCATGTGGGGTTGTTGTAGTACTGGATAATAACCCAGTCAAAGAGCTCAGGGTTAGACTTGATGATGGGTCCAGTGTTCAGATCCATGTCTACACACCGTTTAAAAAGCATTGAGGAACAGCAGCAAACTTTGAAGATGGACTCAGTTTCTTGAGAGTTTGAAGCATGGTTGCTCCTGGGT